>CM037861.1:69753474-70353474 GCA_021292105.1 Anadara kagoshimensis | reverse complement strand
ACCCATAACCTTTCTGAAATCAATCAACCAATGAGAAGCATTGTATTTAGAAAAGCAACTCCGATGGCATTTTTTTTTTTTTTTTTTTTTTTTTTGCATTTATGCATCGCATATAAACATTACCTGTATATGGATACAATAGTATCTTGTGTGTCGCTCAGTTTTAATTAAACATTAAAATTACGAAAAGAAATGTCTTGAGTAACATTCTTAATTCAATGTACAGAAAAGGTAAGTGTCTCCTAATTATCGCATATAACACTATTTACATTGCTTAAGTAAAGCAACATGTCAACAGCAGAATGCATATGCAGCAAATTTAGTAAAGGGCTTTAAAAATGTTTGCATAGATTTAAATAATCATAAAGCAAATTTAAGTAAGAGGACCTATGTGCCAACTAGATTTGAGTTCCATTAAGGCAAATCCAAGTGTAAGAAAACGAATTAGTTCCCTTGCTGAGAGTCAGTGGTTTTTTCCGGTTTGCTCCACAATCCTAAACTGATTGCTTCCATACAAGTGAAGAATCTTGGCTGGTAAATACACCAGTACTCTACTCCACTTTTAAACATTTTAAAAAGTCAAGTTTTAAACACACCTTTTGTTCATCATTTAATGCTACACTATGTTTTAGCACTTTAACCAAACTTTATTAAGAATCAACAGAAGACAAAACTAAGCCTGAAGTTATGTTTTATTAAGACATCCAATCTCGGAAATATTTCTATCACACTTTATCTATTTTACATTTATTTTCAGGCAGTTTATGATTTTTATTCCAATGTTTAAAAACAGGTTTATAATTGATAACAATGTAATACTACTAACTACAGGTGAGAGATCATCTCAACTGTAAATGTTTAAATGTTAAACATTTTATAACTATACTAACATGATAAACATGGCACAAAAACACAGAGGCAAATGCAGATATCTCCATTTTTAATTAAAATACGGACAAAAAAATCTCTAGTTTTAATTAAAAGATGAACAAAAAAATCTCCATTTTTAATTAAAGGAAGGACAAAAAAGTCTTAGGACCTGACTTATTCTTTTTCAAATAAAATATTGTGTACTTTTCTTTCAGCTTTTGTCTTCTCTATTGATTAATTAGAGATGGATTTAATGGAAAAATCATTCTTTTTGATAAATGAGAAAAAATGAAAATTGCCATGGGAAATCAAAACATTGTCCTTTCTCCCCAAAAGTAAATGAGTTGCGGTAATTACCTTTCCAGCAACAAAACAGATATGTGTTGTATGTTTATCATTGAATATACACTAGAATATATACTCTTGGATTGACATATATCCAAAGACCCATGAAAATCAAAAGATTTAATGAGAAAACAGTGTATATCAGGCTAAGGATATGTCAAAAAATTTGGCCAGCTACTATAAAGCTATGGGGCAGAGCCTGGTAAATGATATAAAATAATTAAATCACCAAAAAAAACTCTGCCTAATAGCCTAATAGTAATTTACCAAAGTTTTGGTCAACATATCCTTACTCTGTCAACTACTGCAACCACTATATCACTATGGGTGAAGATTCAATTAAAATCAAAAAAAGAATATCTAAAGCAGTGGCATGCTGTTTTCCTTAAAATATTGTTAAACAAATCAATTGCTGTAATGTAAATTCAGTTGTCTCCATCAGCTTAACTCATAACTGTACAAAAATGGAGATTTCTGCATTTGGAATAATGTTTAAAACAAAATGATGGTCTTATGAAAAGCTAAATTGTATTATTGCATGATTGAAAAATATTGTTCCAATGACATCATGCAATTTTGAAAAAAATGTGATTCAATGTAAATATGACATCTGATATGTATTTCAAAAAATCACCAGGACATATTGAATGGGATCCACCTCCTCACTTATGTACCATATGGTACCCCCATGACAGTACAGTCCTATTGAAAGTTTAAGACTAAGATAACAAATACAGGGTTCGTACAGACATTTGCACTCCAAATTTAAGATCTTTTTAGGGTCTTTTCAGGGTTTTATTTTCAAATTTTAAGACCTAATCAGAGGGACAATTTTAGCAAAAAAAATTAAATAAATAAAACTATTACTATTTTCCATAGTAACAACACTTGAATGGAGGTTGAAGTTGGGCATCAGGAGGACCAAGAACCTTTAAATTGCTCATTTCAACATAACTAATTAATTAATTTTTTTATCAATTTATTTGCAACCACTTAATATCAAAATACAGACACCCGACTAGTCAAATTCAAGGGCTTTTTAGGGCTTTCAGGATCAACTGAAGGGCTTTTTAGGGTCTTTTTAGGGCAGGCCTCAAAACATAAGGACTTTTCCAGGCCTGTACGAACCCTGAAAAAGTGCAAAAATTGGCAGCTCTTTTGGACTCTTGCTAACAGTATCTCTTAGGCAGGTGCTATATATTTTTCGACAGCTTTTAGGCCACTTATTATCCATATCTCAGACACTTTACAGCTGAGCTTCGGCTCCTTTTTGTTTGCTCAGTGTTTAAACTTTTAACAGGTGTGTACTGTATTTGTGCATAGTCTGACTAATCAGCACATTAGACCTGCATTTTAACTTTTTTTCTTGTTAAACCTCTTACAAGACAAAAAATGAAATGCACATTTAGTGGTCAGATCAGTCCGACTAATTTGTGCAGAAGTTTTATTTCCATTGGATATGATATAACAATTTTGTTCCTTCAAAAATGAAGTCATCCTGGAATGTTATCCATGGCTATACATGAAGTAGAAATATTATTTCTGCACAAGAGTTAGCGGATATCCCACTGTAATTTTGTTTTCTCCAGAATAAATATAACTATCTTATAAAAAATAAGACCATTTATTTTGAGCATTTTAACTGGACTGATCGCCGTGTGAGACCTAATAAAACTACATACTATGTTAGAAAGATTAAAAAGAAACCTATTTATAAATTCATTGCCATAGTGACATGTACACAACGGCTAACAAACATAATTAATCCTACAATGGATTTTAAAAAAGCTACAATTGTGAGAATTTAACTTTGAAGATTAAAAAAATATTTGAGACAATTTTAATTTTAGTTAAACCTGATAATATTTTCATTTAATACAAGTGATAGTTTAAGGTGTTGCCAGGGACAACTGCTTGAATTTTGTATTATTTAATTAAATGTAAAAATGGTGAAAGTTTAAATGTTTTGGTTTTATAAAAAATCATTATAAATAGTGATTGTATTGATACAAAATCTACACCAGTAATGAGCTAATGAAGAACATTTAGAGACATTGTTTTCAGGACCACTTCTGTAGAACTGCTGGCTGCTGACACTCTCATGTTTGTTTTCATGCAACTGATGTCAACTTGTGTGTCATTTACATTACAATATTCCTGGAAAAGAAATGTCACTGATTTCTAATGCTTCAACAGTTCTGTAGAATTGGGCGAGTTGAGTAATGGTGTTTTATGCTCTGGTCAAAATTCTTTCACTTACATACAGGTGGTCAGCTCAGGGATGGCCGAAGAAATCAGAGGAAACCATTGACCTTCCATAAGTGAACTGGCAAACTTTCTCAAACTAGGATCTGTCCCAAGTCGGATTTGAACCTATTTGGTGAGAGGCACTGTGAGCTGTAAGCATACACTTTAAAACAATCAGCCATTTAAGCCCCAGTTCTGCAAAAGTAGTCCCAATACGAAATGGCTCTTCCAAATGTCCCCAATTACCAGTAAAAGACAATAATTACACATGGTTTGATGCAAAAAAGCAAAACATTCAGTAAAATGATTATATCAAAATGTACAAATAAAATCAACATGGAATGCACGTAAATTAAGCACTGCTTATCAGATTAAAATAGTCCCATACACTTGTGACTGTAGAGTGTAATTTAAAGTTTAATTTGTTTGCAAAAAAAATATGACTAGTTTTGTTTTCAAATTTATTAGGACTTAAAAATTTGGAGGAATGCAACAATATTTTAATTCAATATAAATACTCTTCAATTTTATTATTTTAAAAATTTCAATAATTTTGTGCCTAATTAATATTTTAATTTTTGTTTTAATTTTAATTATTATAACTCAAATGCAACATACAGGTATTAAAATAAAAATATTACAATAATAAATTATTTAATTTTCAATGCATAGATGTCTACAAAAATACTATGTAGTGGGGAACACAAACTTTTAATAAGTCTGCTCAAATGTTTAAAAAAAACAATTTTCATCTTTGTCTTTCTTGCAGCAAGATCTTTTGAAAGTGAAAATTTTAACAATAATTTTCAATAACATCTTTAGCTATTAAGCTATCTTCAATCAGCTACCTAAACAGAGCTAATGTGACTATGGTACTATCTTCAACAAGCTATATAAAGGTATTTTAAATGTATAAAAACGAGCATTTTTTCACACTTTTTGCCGTGGAATGTTTGCAAAGCACAATATAATATAAAAATAAAAATATGACATCAAAATATCAAGGTTTTCTATATATATATATAATACATGTGAAGCTGCTTCACGTATGAGACAGAAAGCATAAGAGGTTTATTGTGATGTTTTGTGCAGGTAAACATATTTGACCTGGCTGAGTGACCTTTAAATTATAAGAATTAGAAGTATTCCCCTTGAGTGAGGAGTAGGTGGCTGACACAATAAGATCTCGTACATGGTGACAATAGTTCTGTCTGTTGTCTTATTTATTGTTTGTCAAAGAGAACTGCTCTTACCTTACTATACTTATTCAGTACACAATGAAGTTTGGATCAAAAACTTTACTGTCATCCCCACCTATGAACACATAGTACTGGTTCCCTCCCTCTGATTGTTCCCCATGACAGAGAACTTGTAAGTATTACCATATTTTTGTATCTTTAAAAGATCGGAATTACTTCAAAGGGAATTAATTACCAGAGAACTAAAAAATTATATATTTTACTGTGTAATTTAGGGAGACATTAATTTTCATCAAACTTCCATGAATGGATTGTTATCAGAATAATGTCTCATTATTTAAACTTTCAAAGCAAGGTATGGTATTTTTTAAAAACTTGTGTTACATGCTTAAGCTAATAAAGAAGGGCATTTATGTTATGTTGTCTCTACTCATTTATGAGAGAGAGAGAGAGATGTACTCATTCATGAGAAAGAAAGATATAGAGATAAATTCATTCATGAGAGGGAGAGAGGTAAAAAATGTCATCAACCATAAACCTTCTTTAGTAATATCTAATCTAAAGCTCACACAGCCAAGTCAAATTTTATGGAATATTTGTAAAACACAAAAATAGCAACATATAAACATACAAGCATTACTTTTATGTAATAATGTATACAAAATTTAATGCCTCGTATAAAATATCATATTCTGCCACAAAAACACATCAAATGCACAGTAACATACTAAGTATATAAAAACTGTAAGTTAACAATAAAATCAAGTTTGAATTTATGGGATATGGTAACGACCAAATATGGCATTGTGGGACATGCTTGCAAAAATATTTAGTTAATGTCCAAATATGGCATTGTGGGACATGCTTGCAAAAATATTTAGTTAATGTCCAAATGTGGCATTGTGGGACATGCTTGCAAAAATATTTAGTTAATGTCCAAATGTGGCATTGTGGAACATGCTTGCAAAAATATTTAGTTAACGTCTAAATGCGGCATTGCAGGATATTTGGTAAACATCAAAATGTGGCATTGTGGGGTATACATTACAAATGACATGAATAAATCTGAAATCTTCTCTATCTAGAACCTCAGTTTGGACAGTTTCTTCATTTAAAAATTGTTTTTTATATGACAATAATGTAATTAATATTGTAATAATTAATAATTAATAATTTACGTAATTACAATTCATGATTGTTGATATGTAAACAAACAAGTTGAACATTTAACCTTTTATAATCATCAGTTTGTTGTGAAAAATAAAAGTTTGACTAAAGTATCTAAATTTTTACTTCACATTTGCAAAAATACCTGGCTAAAATGCCAAGAAATAACAGCTTCAATAAATGATAACATGGCGTTTAATATACATGGATTTGTATAGATTAATGCCTTTCAATTTCTAAAATAATTTCAACGAAACAAATAATGTGATATAACTTTTTAAAGGGTTTCTAAAATTATTTTAAACCAAACAATACAATATCAATTTTGTATCATTCAAATGTCCTTAATTTTTTTTAAAAAATATTTTAACAAACCAAATAATATTATATGAATTTTGTTAAAACTTCAACAAAGTCTCAACAATTTTAAGTTTTGAAATGTGTTGTATGTTCCATTTATAGCATACTAATTTGACTCGGAGTCGAAGTTACATAGCCCCTCTTACAAACTTTCAGTGCAAAAGCTTTAGTTTCATGTAAACTGTAGGAAAGTTAAAAGATTCTAAACTGATTTGTAATTATAAAAATAAAATACTATAATGAAGTAAAAACGAGATACACACCAATAAGGACAGTATGTGAGGAATTAAGTTAGGGATTGCCAATTTTCTGAAAATTTCTGGACTGATATTAATATGCATTCATGTACATGTATATGTTAGTGGGTCTAGATAGCAAAAATTGCTGCAATATAGATATGTTATCTTTTAAAACTAATGAACAGTCTGAGAGATAAAAAGAACCACAGCAAATATTTCTTGTAGTACAGTTAAACCTTTATGTCAAGAGCACCTGCTGGACTGGAATATTTATAAAGGATCAAATTAACATCTCACAGAAGCAAGGTTCAAATTTTAGAATGATTGTCCTTAATTGACAGGTGCCCTTGGAAGTTTGACAATATTACCAATAATATTTGCTGAAGCTGGAAATTTGAAATATAACCCTTTTATTGCTAAAGCTGTCCAAAAAAATATTTGATACTAAATTTTATACTGTTATTCATCAGGCCATTTAAATGGACCCATTGTCAAATTGCTTGTAATGTTCCTCAAATGTCAAAGATGACCTATAGACACACATGCATGCCAAGATTATTATGATACTGTACATCTCCCACACTCGTGTAAGCAAATGAAGCAGTCACAGAAGCCGAGGCAAATATAGAGTGCTAAATCTTATTGTCAAAATTATGAATTAGTGGTACTGTATTATCACTGCTTGGAAAATATTGGCAAGGTAATACACATTTCCTATTACACATGAATTCTACACATTTCCTATTACACATAAATTATATGTATAACTGTCTCACAAACATCTAACATTTCCATTTCATGGATAAATAAATATTTATTAACACTGTACAATTCAATTTATAAATAACAATTCATTACTCCATTGCATTATTATCCAATGTAAAATTCCTATCTTATGAATATTCATGAGCATTAATATGCTGGTTGGTTGGCTCTAATGAATATTCATAAGGATAAATATTATCAACTTAATTTGTGAAAAATATTGAGATATTTAATATCAAACAATTATTATGTAATCATATTAATGACTTGGTTTTTAAATCAAATTTTTACAAACACTGATACATGTTCATAAATTTATATACATGTATTTGTATAAATGAGTAAATCAAAGTTTCAGAAAAAATGGTATCACAGCTATTTGAGATTATTCCATAAAACAATTTTTTTGTAATTAAACATACAATTAGTTAAAATAAGAATTTTTAACATTGATAGAAATGAAACCAAATAGGCAGTAAATGACTAATTGAAATAATTTAAATATGGCACAACTTGATTTTTTAAAATTTTATTTAAAGAAGTAATAATCTCAAAATTGTTAATTATTTAATCAAAACATTTATAGGAATCTCGCTAGACTTTTTAAATTTTCATTTTAATGAATTAAAAAATATAGTATAAATAAGAATTTACTGACTGAAATTTCATTATATAATTTCTATTTTTAATGTAATAAATTTATACTTTAAAATTTAACATTTTCACTTGTCATCATAACATATCAGGCATATAAAATATAGACTTCATTTTGACTTTTATATATACTGGCCATATATCCTATGGTAAGCATATCAACCCCAGTTTCATGATCCTGTCATAACTTCTATTTTTTGAGTACTCCAAAAACCAGACCTTTGGTGAGTGGATTTACATACTTTCTCAAATTAGGATCTGCCCTGAATGGAACATAAATCCTGCAGTAAGCATATTGACCCCAGTTTTACAATCCTTTCTTAAATTCCATTTTCTGAAGTATCCACGGAAAACCAGACGTTTGGTAAGTAAAGTTACATACTTTCTTGCACAATGATCTGCCCCAAATGGGACTTCAGTAAGTCAGTGCTTTTAATCACTTGTCTACCTTATAAAGTTAAGAACTCTATATAAAACCTGGGTCTACACAGATGTAAACTTAGTAATTTTGGACAAAAATAACCTCAGTTGAAAGAGATGTTACTGAATAAACAAGACACTGACCGTGAAAGGAGTTGTATGTTTATATCCATAAGGTTCTATTAAAGAACATAGAAGTACTTTGTTAAGGACAGAGTACTGTTAAAGGCTTAAAAGTACAATGGTATAATCCAAGTATTGTAATATACTATGGTGTCCATAAAGTACTAATAGCTAGCATACATGAACATGTACTGCATTTCTGAGTAATCTGACTAAGTACTGTCAAAGTACTGTGTTAATCAATGGGTACTGATGATTACTGAGATATCTAATAGGTAGTATACCATCAAACAGCATTTACCCAGTACTCTGATATCAAGCAAGTATTGGTACTATAACACCCATTTGATACTGCTATGTCGACATGGTACAAATGCATTATAGTGTATTGTGATACCATAAGGTATAAAACTTCAAAATTAACTGACTGCAAGGTTGAACAAATTATAATAATCAAATTTGTCAATATTTCAAATAAACTGCAAGGTTAAAATAAAATTGTATTAATCAAATCTGACATAGTAAAATACTGTTCTTCACAGTATAAACTGCATATATCATGATTTATGTCCACTAACAGTGACTCGTATGTGTCTTGTCACTACATGTTGTATTTGTATTGCAATGCCCATCCATTTCTAGCTCTATGGAGCCATTATATTTGGAAAACGGAAAACACAATACTCTATGTCTATGCATACAGCCTGCTGTATAGCACTACACAGTATTAAGTATATTGATGTCTGTATTTGGCTACAGAATCCATCAGATATCAATTTAACATGGGAATCCCTCAGCTTGGGAATCCATTGGGTAAATTTTTAGCCTGGGAATCTGTCGGCACATCATCACCTGAGGAAACAATATCACAGTCACTTTATAATTAATTAAGCACTTGCATCCATTTAATAAGATGTCCGTTTAAATATCACTAACTTATCTCCAACAGAGATGGATTTTTCTCTAAAATCAGCAGTAACATTTTATCAATGTACTGCTGCATTCTAATATTGTCCACTTCCTGCTGTTGTAACTTTGACATCAACTGAAATTATAAAAAGTGAAAAATATTATTAAAACAGATACATAAATGAAAAAAATCTACAAACAGCAAGTTATAACTGAAATGCAATGCCATTTTAAAAGCGTCCCCCATACAAACTTCAACTGGGAAATTGCAAACTGTGTTAAAAATCAAAGGTCAAATATCAAATGATAATCTACTCTACCCAAAGATTGTTCCTGTGAAATTTCATAAAGATTTGTTAAATAGTTTTTGAAAAAAGTAGCAGACAACATATTGACGGAAGAAATGGGAATAAACACTATATGTCAGCCCACTTTGTTTGGGAGACATAATTAATCTACAAGACACATATCATTGTGAAGCCAAGTGCTTGGAACAATGAACATGCAATTTCTAATTTGCCAAGTCAAGTGTCTTATATAGGTATGGTTGATACTGAATTCTGTAAAAACACATTTTTATATCCATGGTTACCTCCTCCTTTGTAAGGTGTTCTAACTCTGACGCTAACGATTGTTCCTGCTTGCTCTCGGTCAAGTTTTTGCCCTCTGTTATACACCTAGACAATAGCTGCCCATTTAGT
Organism: Anadara kagoshimensis; assembly: GCA_021292105.1. Taxonomy (NCBI): domain Eukaryota; kingdom Metazoa; phylum Mollusca; class Bivalvia; order Arcoida; family Arcidae; genus Anadara; species Anadara kagoshimensis. The sequence continues at coordinate 70,343,475 of CM037861.1, read as the reverse complement.
TCCTCATTTGCATCTTGCAAAGACCGATTTTCCTGCAAGTAAAGAAAAGATCGTATGAACTCTAATACTCTAACATTGATAAAACTGACTTGAAACGACAGTGTCATTATTCAATCATAAAATAATCTGAAATACTGTAATTGTATTAATTTTAGGGGATCCCAATTTTTGCGCAAATTATAATTTGGGTAAATCCATGTGAAATTGAATTAGTGAAAATTTTATGGATTACCTTGTGTAATATGGATTTAAATTAACGCTACTGTATCTAACATTAGTACACCACTAAAATTAATGTTTACAGTACTAATGGTTTCACTCATACATCATAATATCTCAATCTGAAAATGATGAGCTGACATAAGAACACTTTAGCTTGGTTGCACATCCACCAAATCTATTAACATTTGATGCTAATGTTGCACTCAAGCTGACGGTATTGTTACAAGATCCTTAGCATTTTGTACAGTAAAACCTTTTTATACTGCCCCTTGATAACTTTGCCACCTCACTTATTGCCAAAGAATTTTGAAACCCCAAACCTCTCTTTTTTGTTTTTATAGTCTCCCTTGATTATCACCGAACTCTTATATAACCCTCAAAATCTGACTGAAGAAATAGTGGCAATGAAGCAAGGTTTTACTGTATAAACAAGCTAAAAAGATTAGATAAAATGGTATGTTTTTTTGTTGGAGACCTGTAAGGGGGACAGAAAAATCAAAAGAAATGAATTAAAGCTGAACTGCATTACTTTAAGCTAAACAAATGGCATAGAAAAGTGCTGAAGAAATTCTGTATTTCGAGAAAAGTATTAGATGAAATTTTTCCTGGCAAATTTTGAAAAAAGGTAAAAGATAAAGAAATTGCTATAAGTATTAGTACCAGTGGTAGAAAGAAAAGTGTTACTTGACCATTTTACTTTATTAATTGTGCTGTTTCCAGTGCAACCAATACAACTGAAATGGGGTGCCATTTCAAAAGCGTCCCCCCCCCCCCCAACTAACCCAACTGGAAAATCCTGAACAATGTGCATGATAAAAATTAAAATAGCCAATGGCACATCTACTTCACCCAAAGATTATTATTGTGGAATTTCATAAAGGTCTGTTAAATTGAAAAAAGCAGCAGAGAAAATGTTGACAGAAATGGAGTAAATGCTACATGTCCCCGACTTCATTTTGGAACAAAATAACATTGATGTTACACATTTTAAATGCCTTTAATTTGCCAATTTTAACCAGACCTATTGTAGTAAATTTATTAATATTTTTTTTAAAATTTAAATAAAAAATACTGAATATATGATATATATGAAACATTTAATATATGATTATATACATGTATATCATTTCAATCCAAATCAAAATGCTGTAACTTAATATAATTTGTTTCATGCAGGCTGAATGGGGATCAACAAACTAATCAACAAATGCTCAAATCATATATCATATCATATTTTCATTCATAAACATGCTTAATACTGGGTTACGGGAAATGGTTCACACTGATATTCCTAGTCAAGGATAACAAAATTTCACCACAAACTTATTACTAATTACTGTAATTACTTTATTTTAAATGCAGTAGCTGTATTTATGATTCAGAACCAGGAAAGTTTAAAGTCTATTGCATCCATAAAATCTAAGACACTCTTCCTTTACTAACAACACCGATGAAACAATATAATAATAAAGTTACTACAGTCAAACCAGCCTAAAAGGTCACCTCTATATAAAGGCCACCTGCTTGTAAAGGCTAGTAGAATTGTATCCTAATTGTTCTTTATTCATATTATTTGAACTTGTATATAAAGGCCACTTTTTCAGGTTCCTTTGGGTGACCTTTATAGACAGTATACAAATATACAGTGAAACCTGTATATAAAGACCGCCAACGGGATTTAAGAATTATGGACTGTGTAGACAGATGTTTAATCTTTTTGGTTGAAATAAAAGGACAGGTGTTCTATATATAGATGTGACTAATATAGCAGGTTTTTAGAGGTGTGCGGTATTACCGGTATACTGGTAAACCGGTCCATTTTAAGTAAACCGGTAAACCGCGGTACACTTTTTGAAATACCGGTACTTCGGCAATTTCCGTAAACACGAATCTACGGAAATTGACGATCTTATAAAACAACTATTTTCAATTAAGTTAAATCATTTAGAATCATTTTAAATTAATTTACATGCATTTAATGATTTTAATATATGATAAAAATACAGATTAAGTAAAATTTCTAAAAGTTATTAATCAACTGATATCGTACACGATGTCGTTATTACATACGACTGCTTTACGGCAGATGTCAACATGGGAACCGAAGAATTTGACATATAAAAACTCTCGGAGGAAATCTGCCATTTGGAGACATTTCGGTTTAAAAAAGAGGAAAATAGATAGCGTGGTTGGATTTTCTAGTCAAGTTCTATATTCTAGTCAGACAATTTCAGTAGTGATGAGCATGGTTTATGTTTTAACTTTTATGACATTTGCGACTGTAAATGTGCTTTGTTCCAGATTTAATTAAAGCTTTTTACAAGATTGCAGTAGTTTGAGTTGCTATATAACAAATTCAACTGTCATCTATCTAACATTAAAGTAGCATATCAAACATACTAATCCATGTTCAAATCATAAATGGCAAAAGAATATAAATTAAATTTTATTTTGTGTTGTTAACTGATCTGGTCAAATTGATTCATATTTATGCTCCATTTGAAGTAAGAATTTCCCATTCAAGAATATTGTGGTATACCGTGGTACTTGTTAAAATACCGTGGTATACCGCGGTACAAAATTTTTCGTGGTACCCAACACTACAGGTTTTACTGTATACATTTTGTATATCCTTCTAATGAATTTTTCAAGTACAGCCAATGTTTCCTCAAAATTACATTGGCCTTTCTCTTTTATTATACTTATTGAAGAACTTTATTTCACTGGCATATTACTTGGTAAAGGTATTTATTTTGATTGATTCAGTCTCATGCCTTCCCCTAGTAATAAGTAATAATGACCAGGCTATGGCATTGTAATCTGAATTCCATCTTATGCCTGACCATTCTATTTTCTAAAATAAGTAATACTGGTAATGAACACCAGGATATGGCACATTTTTAATAATTGTATTGAAGAATGAAGTGACAGTGCAACTAATTTCTGTATTCTTAAGAAGATGCATGAAAACTTATGAAGAAAACAAAATCATTATTATTTTCAGCATTAAGAATGATCGCAAAACATCATGATGCATCTAGTACAAGAGAGTATTCATTTAACAATATGTACTGTCATAGAAACATGTTAACATATTCCAAAAAGTTAGGATTTATGAACACTGTTATTATGCCCCTCCAATGACAAACTTTCCACCTTGCTTGCTACCTCAGTCCAAAATCAAATTAGTTCTGTTCAGCCAAACCCCCCCTCCTCCCTTCCCACAATCATTATATTCCCAAAAATCTTATTACAAAATGTATTTGTATATTTTCTTTTTATAAGTCTCCCTTGATTTACTGACAAACATTTATCTTTCAATATTTGAATAACAAATTGTGGTGGCTATTACAAGGCTTTACTACAGTTCATAACCATTTATACATTCCAGCCATAACGAGTAAATTTTACTTCTATATCACAATTAAATTGACATGTTTAAAAGAAGACCATTTGGAATCATGTCTTTTATATGCTCTATTTTGCAACTCTAACCACAATAAAACTATATAACAAAACAAAACCATGTGCAATAAAACAGTTCAGAGTTAAATCCATTTTAAGCCTTTAGTGAAATAATTTTTTTTAATGAACTAGTCAAGATTCTTTCACTTAAATGAAGGTGGTCGTTTTTGGGGCTGCGGAAAGATCTGGAGAACCCAGAGAAAAATTGGCCTTTGGCAAGCAAACTGACAAAAATTCTTACACTAAGAGCTTTTACCAAAGTGTAATTTGAACAATGACAATGAAAGTTATCAATAAGGGTACACTTTAGAGCATCTTGGCCACCAAAGCAACCTTCTCTAAATCCATTACAAATTTAGCAGAAAGAAACTTTTACATTATCAGACAATATTATCATTATTAAATTTGTGTATATTCTGCACCTATTAAATGTAAAAATGAATACAAGAATTCTAGCAAGAACCTGTAAACTATATTACATCTAGTACATCATCTAACCTTGACTCTTGTGTATAATCAGCTTACACATAACATCTAATGTATATATTTTATGTGGATAATGCTTGTGCATGTAAAAGTCATTCTTGCATTTTAAGCTTTTACATATACATAAAACAACATATTTAAATATCTTTTTGATCTTGACCTGACCTTGAAGCATTATATGCACAAATAACACTGCCATTTTCACTTATTTTAAAACATTAAGCTGTTTGAATGCTCCAACAATCTAACAGAAGTCTTGATTTTACAACATAAGCTTACTAGATTGCTTTAAGCAAGTATATAAACACAAAAAATAGTTTTTTTTCTGTGTGCAACATTCCAGATAATCAAATTCCAAATAAAAGTAAGAGAATAAAAGTAAATTTGATCATAATGTATTTGCTGACATAAATGCCTCTATAACTTTTCCTTTTTTGGCTTTTCACTAAAGTGATATAAAATTCAGAAAATCTGCATCAAATTTAAATCAAGATATAGTGTATTACATACAGCAGTTCTAGGATATTGGCATGGCAACAAAAAGTTATCACAGTTACAGGATATATCATTAGAATAACCTGTTTCCAAACTAGAATTCATCAATTCCAGTTTAGGGTACTGTATAACTATTTTGATTTAAAATACTATTATGATGAATGACATATAGAGGATATTCATATGTAAATCAGATTATCTGGAATGCTTGCCACAGTAAATGTATACAAAGACCTAGTCATCTATTCCTTGTGTACTATTTTGCAAACTCTATAACTTCGAAACCATCAAGATAAAAATATGAAAAATTGGCAGGTAGCAAGAAAGAAATTTAAGTTAAAGGTGTGTGTGTGTGTGTGTGTGTGTGTGTGTGTGTGTGTTAAAGAGAGAGAGAAAACTTGAAAGCAAAAAAGTCTTGAAAATATAGACATTTATGAGTCTCTTAAAGATTTCTGTCTCTTCCTGTTTATGTGTGTGTGTGATAGATAAACCTTAAATATAGTATTCTTACATTGACATAAGCTTAAAAAGTAGAATAGTGTTATTAATATTGACAATTTTAAGTATCTTTAAGCTGTACCCATTAAAAGGTTTACACAAAAACACAAAAAAGGAAAACACAAGTTATAAGAGTTTATAAAAAGTTAAATCAAAATCAAGGTAATATTGTAATATAAAACACAATCCACTACCTAAAATTACAAAGCAGGAAAAAGCAGCCAGAATATTAGGAACAATCTACAATGACTAACAAAGAAAATAAAAGAGTAAATGTGATGATTACAACATAAATATAAGAAATACACACCTTGGCTAAACCTCTCCATTCAACTGTCAGTGCCTTGTGTAAGCAAATTGGAAAATGGGCAATACAGTGATTAAACAGTCAAAATGATTTGGGAAATCAAAAAAAATAATCAATAATTGATTGCTTCTAGTGCTTTGCGGATTGGTGAATGTAAAATCAGTAATGCAACTTAATCAACTAACCTGAATTTATTTAAGGTTTGAGAAAAGCATATTTAAAAAGAAAAAGGTTAATCTAAATTTTTTATAAAAATGAAATGAATATGATGAAATTATGTAAATTATTTTTTATTTTAATATATGTATAAAATGAAATTTTAAGATGTACAGAAAAGTATAAAACGCAAAACAAACTAAATAGTAAGAAAGCTTTGCATTTTTCACTAAGAAAATAAAATTACAAATATTTTCTAACATCTAATATGTTGTAATACATAATATCAATGAAATTTTGTATGTTTGAATTATGTTGAGACCATGACGTTTAAATGCAATGAAAATTGATAAAAGTTGACTTCTACATTTGAATTCTTGATACATATTTTTGTAAAATACACAAAACTGTAAATACCTGTGAGCCTTATTGTTATCAAAATTCAAATCTGATTTTGCAAAGGCAAGAAAAACCTACTTTGTTACTTATAAATTGAAAAATTCCAAGAAAATCAGTAAAATAAAGTTGATGAGACAAATAAAAAGATTACATTATGTAACAGATAGAATTACAAAGTAAAAATTAAATGTCAAATATAGGTATCAATTAAAATTTATATCAGAAATGAACAAAAAAACTATACAATAAAGATAGAACAAATGAGAGTAAAATGCTGTAAATCTAGTTTTTATTCATAAATTCTGACATGTCCTGTGTTTTTCTTTATATGAAATATGAAGAAAGCCAGTCATATTTCATGAAATATTTTCATGATAAATCACAATATGGCCCACATTAACAAATCACTTAAGAACAATAAGTCTTCAGCCAAAAAATGCTAATACCCTTTAGGTTTCCACAAATTAAAAATCATTAGTAGCCAAATTCCACAAATTTGGTAAAATGGGTTACATTTTGAAAATTTCTCAGAAATAATAATCAAAGTTATGATTTTGGCTGCTACCTGGAATGGAAATATAGAAATAAAAAAGTCACAGAAATTCCTACATTTACAGCATTTCTACCAAAACCTGCTTCAGACAGTTGGTTAAACTAGAAGCGATACCAAACATAATCTTAAAATTCAAGATAAATATTTATCATCCTCACCTCTTTAAGCCTATTAACTTCTAGCTGTAGAGAGTGGTACCTCCCTGGAAGTTCTCCTTGGCTGCCATTTCTGGTGCGGATGGAATCGGTTTCTATTTTGTATTGCCGTAAATCACCAAGTTCTTTCCCAAGTTCATCTAATAACTACAATAGCACACATATATACTTAATAAATACTGGTATAAAATGAATTGCTACATAAACATTCTTCTTTATATCTAGTAATTCAAGACATATATTGATGTATCGCCAGCCATAAATTTTATGTTCTGACACTGGACGTCACCATGGTACCAAAGCAGCGTAACTGCAACTAATGAGGTACTAGTGTCAGGGGTGTCATTAAATGGCACAATTTAGGCAGAGTTTTTATTCTTTTTGTGTGTAATTCAAGCATGCCAGGCCTTTATCTGAACATTGTGGACGTGGCCGGCAATCTGTCAATTGGGATGTATGGCTAATATGTTTATTGTGTTATTCAATGTCAATTCAACATTTACCTCATTTAACCGAGTAACGAGATAACTTTTACTACAAGCACTTTAACAATTAAGCTTTCATACAAAGAATGAATTATCACAATTTTATATACCTGTCCCGTTGAAGTTCTCTCTTTATCATATTTTAGTTTGAGATCTTCGTGGTCTTTAAGTAATATTTCGTAATTAGCCTCTATTTCCGTTAATTTTTCTTCTGCTTCTACTTTTTCCTATGTAAAATATAACAATACAATAAGCTCTTGGTACATAAACTGTCATCATTTGAAGACAATACTCTTAAAATCTTGGATTTTTTGTCAAGAAAGAAACAGTTTCTTTCATTTTCAATTTCGATTTTACATGTAGTGGGTGTAACTAGCTAAAAAGGAGATGCTTACCCTTATGGAGCACCTGGTCTCACTTCCCTTGTAAAAGTCTATGTGTTTAACTTAATTTGCCAGTTTTCATAGTTTTAACTTTGCTTTAGGAATTGTGATTTGGATATGGACTGGAGTGTTTGTGTTTGATTTAAGTGACCAGAATTCACTTTAATTTATGCATAATACTAAAGAAAATAGAGTTAACCAAGTTTATATCCTGTATCTATTGTTCTCACTGTTGTAAGCTAAATGGTGGAGTGGAATTTAGTGGAGCACTATTATGCCCCAATCAAGATTCTTCCACTTATATTGAGGTGGCAAGTTCAAGAATGGTAGAGAAAACTGAAGCGGTCATTGAAAACTACGGACCTTTGGTAAGCTTCGAACAAACTTTCTCACTTAAAGTTCTGTCCCAAGTAGGATTTAAACCTAGATGGTGAGAGGCAATTATTGGAAAGTGTGCCCTTTGAACAACTCAGACCATTTGATAGCCCTTAGCTAGATGGTGATTTATGCTAATAGTCTTTTTTTTCAAACTATACAATATAATTTATCAAATAGGTCATCACTATGTACTGAATGACTATAGCTGTAATTAACAATATAAGTTATACAGGGCTTTGGCAGGTTACACAGCCCCATGTACACCGTCAAAGATGAATGTACCCTGAGCCTCAGGGGAAGGGTACATTCATCTTTGACGGAGTACATGGGGCCTTGTAACCTGCCAAAGCCCTGTATAATGTTTTTGTCACCTTTGAAAGCCTTACCATCTTTTTAACTTCCATTTAGTATTTTGTGTGACTTGTGTATGTTGTTGCCATGTTTGTTTACCGTAACTAGATGTCAGAGATATACCAGTCACTTCCCTTTTACCACTAAACGTCACGAGCGTTCATGTACCCCGGCAGATTTCTGAACATAGTTCTATGTACCCCGGCAAGTTAATCAATCGCTATGCGAGAAATTTCTTTGAAGGGTGACAATAAATAATATTTGTGATCACTTTATAAGTTATACTTACTACACGTAATCTATCACATTCTAACTTCAATTTTGGATTTTCTGTTTTTAATACTTTATTTTCTACTTCTAATAATTGTAACCTAAAATATGCAAAATAAATAAAAATAAATGTTGTTGTAAATAATGGTATTATTTTTTAATGTGTTGTTGTAAATAATGGTATTATTTTCATCATAAAATGTAGATTTTTTCCCCCAAGAATTTTTACAGTCCTAGTGTCTTTATCCATAATTCGTAGGTTGCAATCCTGATGGATATACAGGTTTCACCGTATAAAGAATGGAACAATCTAGAGGATTAGTTCCGAATTCATTCGGAACATCCTCTGGATGTGAAATGATAAAGGCGACAACTTTTCCCTTTTTAGCAGCATATATTTGCACTTTGGGAAAGTTGAGAAAAAATTATAGATTTTGCTAAAACTTTCTGAGTTTATGGAGTCTAATGCGATCTAGCTATCCAACTTGATTAGAATTTTGGGAAAACTTCGGATCATACTTAATTTTTGGGTCAAACATGCAAAAATTGAATTTTTCCAAAAAAAAATCTGTTTGACATTTGTTTAACCGACTCCTGCTCAATAACCGTTCACTGTACGAAAAAGTCGTCCATTGACCGAAAAAAGTTTAAGATCTTGCGGAAAAAACGGTATTTTTATATTTTTTCTATCTTGTACACAAAATCCACAATAAGTTTTTAAAGTTGACCCTATCGCTCACAATAAAAAAATTCCGCGTCTAAGCACGTGCACTCTGGCGGAAATTTTCCACACTGCATTCAGCCTCTTGAAACAGCTTGTGTGAAAACGCCACTTCAGGTATCAACTTGAAAGTCGGTAAAAATATATTTTAAAGTATTAAGAAAATAACGGTATTTTTATATTTTTTCTATTTTATGTACAAAATTTATAGTAAATGTTTAAACTCAACCCTATCTTCCAATACGCAAAAGTCCGCCAAATTGCATGCAACCGTGAATCGTACGATTTCATTGAGGTCAAAGTTCAATGCATCTCTTTTCCAATCAGTGATCGGCATCTCGAGATACCTACCAAAGAAGCCATTTTGTTCATAGATCAAACATGACGCCCATTCAAGTGTCCATTTAGATTTACGGATACACGAACATAATATAGTCTGTAAAGGTGCGCTTAGAATAGCCACGTTAGTTCTCCTGTCAATAGGCGGAATATTCAGTGAAACCCGCCAATATGAAAACGGAGCCGGAGGACATTGGAGACATCAGAGAATGATTTTGAGCGCTGCAGGATATTCATCATGATGAAAATGTCAGGTAAGGACGGTTAGACCATGTATTTTGTTTATGTGTAAACTTTGTAAAACCAGACAAAGTGATTACTCGAAGTAATTCCGAGATTAGCGTGTACATACGAGTCCAACTATGTTAACAGAATTATATTCTATATCTGAATTGCATATGATCCGCACAAGTTGACGGTTGTCCTCTGATCTTCACACGTTTATTTTCACACAATTTACCATTTTAAACTTCACAAGACCAATTACGGCACGTCAGTTTAAAAACTTGTGTGGTAGGATTTAGCGTACCGCTTTGAATTCGTACCCATAATAAAGTAACCATTTCTTTACCAAATTATTTTTTGAGTAAATACAAATAAAATAAAAGCTACTATGCACAGGCATGTCGAAAGTTAAACACTGAGCTGCCCAACTCTCGGCCCCTCGGCAACAGTTGTCCCTTGCCCTTGGACAACTTGGCAATTCATTTGGTTCTTCGGTACTTTGACTTATGCACAATGAGGCAGCTCATTCGATAATGACACGGCTTTAAGTTCAAGCTTTTTTTTAGATAAATAATAAAAATAAATGACAAAAATGTAAATAAATTTAACGCCAGGACGGTGGAGTACCTGATTATTTTCAGAATTTTCTGAATCTTTTATTCCATTAATGGCATTATCATGGATTCAAAAAAAAATGGCCAACAGTGCTGCCATCACAGTTCTTTTGATTAAATCATATCCGGTGTCAATACACAACTTTCAACACCTTTTGGTGTTCACTGACAGTGTTGCTATAATCAGTAGCCCAACATGTGTTTCCCCCTTATTTTTCAGTCTTACTTTTAGTGTATTCTTGATGGACCTTGCTATTTCCAAGAACATTCTATCAGTTACTGAGCTATGTCCATCTCCCACTCAGAAGTGAGATCCTAACATAGGTATTGAGAGACACTGATCTGTAACAGTAAGCTTGTGTTTTATCGATTTAGACAACTTCATCATCAAGGACCTTGGCTTCACAGTATAAAAATTACATTGTCAGCTCAATGGGTTTTTTTCAGGTACTCTGATTTCCTCCACCCTCTCAGAATTAAAACCTTCAGAATTTACCTCTTTTTTTACCATAAGAATCTTGAGCGGGGTATTATACAGTGTTACTCCACTTATTCAGAAACCACTGCAGTAGCTCAATCATTGGAGTGCTTGCTCCATATGTGGGAGGTTGTGGGTTCCAATCCCAGCCACTAGAAAATAGGTACTGGCTGTTATTTTACTAAGAAATCAACGTTAAGAAATGAAGAGACCTTAAAAATTTATGTCCCGTGCCACGACAGGTGTGGTACATAAAAAAAAGCTCACCGCACCTGGTCCTGAGAACATCAAAATTATCTGCCACTTCACCAATAGCTGGTGATGTCTCAATATAAAAGACATGTAAAAACATTTCAATCAATCACTCAACTGATCCACTCATTCAGAATATACAACTATTTTAAATCTGTCTGCATGGGTTTCATTTATTCATCTATTTGATCATGTTGATCACTGATGAATTTTTAAATATTTATGTATTTATTTATATAATTTAATCAGAATTTGTATTTCTTAAAATCTACTTCTATCCTGGAATAGAATGCGTTGCTTTGTGGTCCGTTTTAATTTTCTGTTGCAGCATTGATGATTCATAGACTAAATCCACCAATCAATATACAGCTGGGTTGGATGTCAGCAATTTGACAGCCTGAAACAGGATCTTGAAGAATCTTGACTGGGAAGTAACTAAATATAAAACACCATTACTCCACCCCATCAAGATAAGTGATAGAATCTTAACAGGTATGAAGCATCAATACTTACTTCACCAACTCTTGGTACAAGTGAAAGAATCTTGTCTGGGAAGTAAATCATTTCTAGACTCTCATCATCTCAGAAATGACCATCTCAATATAAGTGAAAGAATCTTGACTTGGGTGTAAAACTGTTTTAATCCATTCCACCATTCCTGAACTGATTGTCTTGATACATGCCAGTATAATATAACACTTTTTTTTATTTTACTAAAGTCAAGAGTATTTTCACTTATATCAAGGCAGTTATATCGTAAATGGTGGAGGAAACTGGAGTGCCAAGAGAAAACCAAAAACCTTTGGAAAGCAAACTAACAACCTTTCTCACACTAAGATCTATTAAAACAACATGGCCTTAATCATTTAATGGGGTAATGGTTGCTTAGTAGTTAATGCCTATGAAAGAGAAAGGAGACTGAGACAAATGCACATGGAAAACCTTTACGTGTACTTTGAATCTGGGACCTTCCCATGCTAACAATGCTTTGGTATTGAGCTACCTGGTCACCTGTTAAGCACAATCCCCCACACCTTAATTTATTGATTAATGAGTTTTTCCTAGTACAGAATATTTCACTTATATCAAGACATCACCAGGTCTGTTTTAAACATTTGTCATTTTGACAGGCAAGTACTGTAGATACGAGTACCAACCTAACCTGGACACCCCATGTACGCAATGTGTCATTTTGATATGTAAATGAAGGTCATGAGTTCAAAGGTCAAGGTCATAGATACAACAGAAAATCAAAATGGTTAATTATCTGGAATTATCATTTTTTATACATACATTTGTATATAGGCATGTATATTGGATTGTTGTAGGTATTTGTACAACATTCATTTTGAGATGTAAATGAAGGTCATGAGTTCATAGGTCAAGGTCATAGGTACAAAAAATATATAAATTGTTAATTATCTGGAAAACTTTAAACTTTTTATAAAGGCATGTATATTGGAATATTGTAGGTATTGATACAACGGTCATTTTGCTGTAAAGATGAAGGTCATTGATTGAAAGGTCAAGGTCACAGATGCAAAAGTATACTAAAATGGTTAATTGTCTGGAAAACTTTGTACAGGCATGTGTATTGGAATACAATGGGAATCCTCTAGATTGTTCTATTCTTTCCCGCGAAACCCCTAAAGGTGTCGCCAAACTAGTACATGTAGCTTTTCACTTCATCACAAGCATGAACTTAATAATAATTTCATAAAATTACATCTTTATACAAACATTCTCATTTAAGGAACAAAGGAAACAAATGACTAATACTGGCTACTTTACAAATTCACTACAATTTTGACTGTGCACCTGAATCATGGATCACAGACTCTCACCACCTATGTTCAAATTCCCCTTCCAACGGATATTATTGTGAGAAGTGTTTGTCAGACCGCTTCAGAAAATGTCAGTGGTTTTCAATGGTCACTGATTTGCTGCACCATTGCTGAACTGATTGCCTTAATATAAGTGAAAAAATATTGACTGGGGTGTAAAACACCATTACTCAACTCAATCTAAATTAATGAACTTTCCACACTTATAACATTCATAAAGTAAATATACATGGAATTGTCTTATAGATACATAGAAATCGGGCTTAGAGAATAATTGTGGATATAAACAATATACCAATGGCGATTTTGTTATATCTTAATTATTTGGTCAGTTTCTGTTCCATTTTGTTTTCAAATTTATAACCAATCTATTTGTAACAAATGAGAGATTAGTTTCTTTCAACAAAGATCAAATTTAAAAAAATATTCACCTTTGTTCTAAAAAATCTACTTTTTCAGATTTCTCTTGTTCTAATCTTGCCTGTAAAAAAAAAAGATATAAATCATTGAAATCAATAAAGAATGTGTACAATAGTTGACTATATATACAGTCCAACCTGCCCTGAAGGCCACCTCTATATAAAGGTCACCTGCTTATAAAGGCCAGTAGAATTGTATCCAAATTGTTCTTTATTTATATTATTTAAACCTGTATATAAAGGCAACCTGCCCACTAAGACCACTTTTACTGGTTCCCTTTGGTGGCCTTTATAGACAGGTTTGACTGTATTTTGATATGTAAAATTTCCTCCACATTACCTAAAAAAAGATAACAAAATAATGTTGCCAGTTACATAAAATGATCAACCAAAAACTGGTCATGCATTTGGTCTATAAAGATAACAGGACAGGATCATTTCATAAGAAAGGAAATAATCAACTACATTTTAGCAGCAAAATACTGTTTCTACAAAAATTTCAATTTTGACATAAGATGGTCATAATTTCTGCGGATTTGGAAATTTTGTGGGAAATGTAAGCTGAACTCTATGGCAACTAAATCATTCAGCCCTGAGATGCCAAATGTTCTTCGTTACTTTCATCATAGTTTACATCAAACAAGCATATTTGTTGTCCTCAATGATTGAGAGTAGTAGAGAAACTTATGTTGGTTCATTCTTTGATTTTGGTATTAAATACTTAATTTTCTATCATTTTTCCTACTCAGTAACCAAAAATAAAAATTTTACCATAAATTCTTTAAACTTTTTCTCTTCCTCTGCTACCTTTAGACTAGATTTGGTTTCTACATCTTTAATATTTTCTTCTAAGCTCATAACCCTGAAACAATAACAAGACAATTGAAATATAGCATGCCATAGTCCAATCTAGTAGGCAGTTAACTCTCTGTTAATACATCTTATATTTACAAACTTAAACCCAGTGTTTGAAATACAAACTTTTAATAGTACTTGTCTTTATAATGTTAACATTTTCTTTTGGGTATATAAGAAACTATTGAAAAAGTAAGCAATCTTTCCCAACAGTTACCAGTCTCAGGCTGTGGGACTGACTGTTACTTTCCTTCCCAAAAAGTTGAAAGTCTCAGAATAAGGGAACAGCCATATTTCCTTCTCAAAATTTACCAGCTCAGACAGTGGAGTTACTAATCCTAGGCTGTGAGACTGGCTGTTATTTTGAACACTATTATATATAGTACCAAAAACATTTAAATTTGGATAAAAATGAAGAAGTGGTCTCTATATACAGTACAAAATTCCTCATTTCAAATCAAGAAGTCCTGGCCCATAAAACAGGATAATACATAAACATATAATTGAAACTTCCAATATTTGCTGAGTGAAAAAAGTTGAATTTATTAAAAAGGTAATGACATCGCCATTCATATGAAATGATGAATAAACAAAATCAATGCAATGTTGCAATCCCAACATCCACAAATGCCATGAAACACATTGCAAGCCTAGCACTTTTGTTTTCCTTATCAGCCATAACAGACAATCCAACTACAGTTAGACTAAAAAGTTAGCTAGTCAAACTAAAAAACATGGCCTGACAGACAGGGTGATTCATATATACCCACTAAACTTTGTTGGGTGGGTGTATAACCAGTCCTTAAAATTTCTAAATCAACAAACCCTTCACATTTTAAATTAATCAGCCCTTCACATTTCTAAATCAACAAACCCTTCACATTTTAAATTAACCAGACCTGCACATTTTTAAACTAACCAACCCTGCACATTTTAAATAAAAAAAAAAATGCTTCATATTTTTAAATGTAATTAAACTGCTATCATGTTAACCAAAATTCAAGTATTACATTGTACAAACTGTGTTAAATATATATAGTTCAAGTTGCATGTAGTAAATGCTTAACAAATAAAAGCAAAATTCACAGTAACTAATGTGTACTAGTGTGTACTTATTAAACAACAGTTGATATATATATGTATGCAGCATTCATGCATTCTAAAAGTTTTTCGTGTATTAGAAAATCAGTTAATGATTTAACAAAACTGAAAAATAGTGCATAAAAGATAATGAATATATATGTATATGTAATATTATCAGAACAAAACTTTGTTATGCTTGTTTATAAAGATGATGCAATCACATGCATTGACACATATATAAATGTATTAGTTTTATCTAAATAAACACAGACATACCAGTCCATGTCCAAATAACAATCCTAAAAGCAAAGTAAAAACTTTGAAAACTGATAAATTAAGTGAAACACATGAACTTCTGCATGAAAAATGAGACAGAATGCATTGGAAGGGCAAACACCTCCTGTCTAGCTAGCTACAACCTCCATGTGTGAAATCAAGGAAAATATGATATAATTATTGTTTCAACTAAGCTTTAAAATTTTATACATTTTGGAGATTTTCTTTATGATATACAAATGGTTATGTGGTCAAAGTCCATCAAACAATTTCCAGCAACTTTTTAATTGATAAATTATTAACATTTTATCATTTATTACTGACTTTGGTATACAATGAATTAGTAAGTGTTCAAGAGAAAAATCTATAGGCTTGCATTTTATAAATAAAAAAACTAAAGTTATGAAACAAGTTCAACTAAAAAGCCACACATATATAACTTCATGTTTGATACAAATAGCTTAATATATACTACAACTATGTTCTATATCTAACACCAGTTTATTAAACACATTGAAAGTATACCCTTTACCTATGTATCACATATCAGTTTCTATGTATCTCAACACATACTGTACTGATTTATCCCTGGCAATACTTACCTATACCTAACAAACATCACATCTGTTATATACAATGTGAAACTGAACATGTACAGTTTTGTTTTACATCCATAACCAAATTAACACTAACTTTATCCGAAACATTTCCAAACAATGATATAATATTACAAAATGTACAGATATATTATGAGTTAACTCCCTTGCATAAAGTACATATGTATTAAGAGTGATCTCCCTTTATACCTTACATAAAGTGTACATTTTCATTTTAAGTGACCTCCCTTAGTACATATTAAGATATTGTCAATAGTATAGTATATACATTTTGCAGGTACCTTAATCATGGTAAAATCTCAATTCAGCAACTTTTAAATTCACTGTAAAAGTACCCAAAAAACTTTGATTACAAAATGTTAGAAGATTCTTGGTGCTGTATAAAGAATGGTGGTTAAAGGTATTATTTAAAATTTGAGCCCAATTTGGTCCTAAAGTTTAAAACATTCTTATGACTGAATTGCATAAAATGACCTTCTTCTAAAAATGATTCCAAGAGCATGCATGCATGACAAATTTAGTCTTAAATGTCCTTTCAACCAAAACAGCATATCAAACTGATTCTTCTAACTCTCCAACAGCAAAGATAATACTGATAATAAAGATAATACATTATGCATTAACTCACACCCAATTTTACTTAAGAAATAATCAACATTTACCCGTTGTATATCGTCGAATAATACACGGGCCAGAGTTCACATGCAGAAGTCTCATATGAAGGAAAATGCAGGTCATGTTAGAATTTTTTATAAATTTTGAAAAACAAATACAAGTACTTTCCTTTCAGAAAAATCTTACAAACAGCCCATTATTTATGTAAATTTTAACTGTAAGAAAAGATATTTAAATATTTTTTTAGTTTAGAATTGTTATATTTGGAAATGTTTCAAAACAGCAAAACTAAAATTAAAATTAAATTCAACTACAGATTAAACAAAGAATGTAAAGAAGAAACAGAAGCTGTAATAACGACAAAGCCAACTACACAATATATATAATAAATATATCTACAGTATCTTCTTACCTATCCATCACACTGGGTAAAGAAAAATTAGCAAAATAATTACTAGTGATCATAAATAACTAAAACAAGAATTGTTGTTTGGCAATAACAGGTGCTTTAATGGCAAAAAGGTCTAAAGCACTTGGCCCCAGTTTCACAATCATTCCTTGATTAATATTTCTCGTGACTAAAATCTGGCAACTTTTGACAATATTTAATAGCGCTAACAATAAAAATTTTCAACAAAATTAGAATATAGATGTAAGAATAATCTTCAAAATGACATAAATTCATGAATATCTTGAAAACTAAAAAATTATTCTATCAAATTTGCCAGATTTAATTTCAGCAAAATCTTAGTCAAGAATTGATTGTGAAACAGGGGTCTGCTTATGAATCAAAGTGTCTTGCCACTTACATCGGAATCCATCTTGATCAGATACTATTGTTAGAAAGTTTGTTAACTTGCTTGTTGAAGGGCAGTGAATTCCTCCACCATCCCAGAACTGACTGCTTTTATGTACATGAAAGAATCTTAACGGGGGTGTAAAACAATTGTAGATACTTCGCATGAGGGTGAATGTTTTTAAGTACTAGAGATATAATGTTCTTTAACAAATGAAATCATCAGAAAATTATATTTATTCACTGCAAGAAGTTTACACAGAAAGAGAGCTTCTCTACACACAATATAGTTTATCATATAAACTATTATGACATTAATGTTTCTTTTTTCCAAAACTTTTTGAATTACAGAAGCCATTTCTGTTTGTATTCACATAATCTAAACTCTCTTTCAGTAAGCACCAGATTAATATTTTAACATTTCCGAATCAAAAGCCATGATGCATGTTATAAGCTTAGCACTGTGTTCCTGTTATATCTTGTCAGTCATGATGGAAACTGTTGACCATCAACAGTTAATCAACCAATCAAGCATCTTGTTTCAAGTTAATCAACCATTCAAACACCTTGTTCCAAGTTATACTCTCAACCCATACTCTTGACAAATTTCAAGTCCCTCCTCAGTCGTTATCAATGGCAGCATAATAATCATTACTTAATATTTTAAGAAAGAATGAAAGGGTTTCATTCAATCTAGTATATGGCAAAAAGTCATTTTTAAGTTAAATCTTAAACGTAAATTTGAAGTATTTTGTATTAATTATCTGGTAAAGAGTTAATATACCATCCCATAAAACATGAACAGTAAAGTAGAAAGCATTGATAAAAGAAATAAAATAATTACTTTTGCATAAGAATATAGTTTTCATCTTTTAACTTTAGGTTGACATGCTCTGTGTTCTGTTTTTCTTGTGATATATTTTCTACTTGGTTTTCTAAGAAATGTACCTACAATCATACAAAACATCAGAATAACACAAAGAATGATGTAATAAGGTTTAAATAGTTTAAATATACTTCACTAAGTGAATAGAATTATCTGACAATAATTCACAAGAAATTAAAAATATATAATAAATTAAAACCACAAGAGTGTCAAATGTCACAGATAGATCATCTATATGGAAGATATATACATCTACTTTCTACATATTAAAATTGAACTTGATCTGTTCATATATAAATCTGTTTCGACTATATATCTGGGATTTTTTCTATTTATGGTAATGACACCCATGTTTGATTTGCATATGGTCAATCCAAACGTAATTATACCCACCGCAAACTAGTTTGAGGGGGGTATATAGGAATCACCATGTCTGTTGTTTGTCTGTCTGTCCATATAAAATCATGTCTGGGTCATATCTCATAATTGCTTTGGACAACTGTCATATAACTTGACATGAATAATCTTCATGGTCCAGAAGTGTGTCAATTACATCAACCAAGGATGTTCAACACAAAATTTGATTTTGAAATTTGACTTGGCCTTTTAAAAGCAATGGACTAAAGTTTATGGACACATGAACACATGTATTGTCATGCTATAAACCACAGGTGACTATATAGCCAGTTGAGTTAACAATTTGACTCTACATTTACAAGTTAATATACAAACCCTATCATTAAGATTCTGGAAAGTATCATCTATATCATCTAAAACTTCTACAGGACTCGCCCTAGCTTTTGTCTGTAAATGACTGAAAATAGAAATAAAATCACCACATTAATCCTGAAATCTTAAATCAATAATCCAGCTGAAGTACAGTTAAATCTTGATACATTATCACCTTATGTTCAGTCAAACTTTGCATTATGCAGGAATTTGGAAAAAAATTAAGGAAGACAAAGTGTCTCATAAGTCAAATTGACTGGGTGTTAATATTAAAATACATGTATGTTATACGGGTAGATCTAATGAATTTTACAGTTTTATGCTTATTAACATGTGGTACTTAAATGAAATATATCATTATTATTACTTAAAATTAAAATATTTCTACAAGAAAAGAATAAAACTGCCCTTCCAAAGCACCTTGCTTCACCCTTCGAATATTATGCAGGTTTCATGGCAACAATCCTTACCACCTGTTCTTTCAGACTATTCCAATTTTAATTTACTTTTTTACAAATAAATACTTTTGAAACCCAATATATAAGAATGCAGTAATACGTATTAAATGAATAATGTTACTTTTTAACAAGTACTAGTTGATAAAACCTTACATGACATTACTACCACAAGTACTGGTTGTCAACTTAACAACAAAGTTATCAAATAATGCATTTTATGTAAATATAAATTCTGTGTTTGTTCTTTATCAAGTGAAAACTAAACTTAACACTATCAACAAAAATATATAAAGCCTTAATACGAAGGTTCTTTAAAACATATACATGTAAATATTTTTTTTTAAAGTTTCAATCACCAGTATCGGTACCAGTACTTGTTTCCTTTTAAAACACAGTTTAATATCAATAAATGTATTTAAGTAATGCCAGTCTGATAAACATAACACTTAAATTGATACATGCACACTCCATGTATATACTGGGGGGGGGGGGGGGGGGGGGGGGGGGGGGGGGGGGTGGGGGTGGGCTGCTAGGTGGTCCAAAGCTTGCACTTACTAATTACAGCACCTCTAACTAACTACCAGGTAGGTTCGAATCCCTAATGTAAAAAAATTTGTCCATTAATTTGCAAAAGGTCAGTGGTTTTTTAGGGCACTCCAGCTTAGTCCACCATCCTAGACCAGAACTGACTAACCTCATTATGAAAGATCATTGACTGGGTCATAAAACACCAATTACTTCACTCCACATTATGTATGCATTATGTACACCTTAAAATCTTATGATATTGTTGATATTTTACACATAAATATATACCTGTGATAAATATATATATTTTCTATTTGAAAAAATGTATTGATTTTCCTACTTACCTAGCATATAGAGCTGAAGTAACTCTGCTCCTGAAATATAAATATAATACATGTATATAGTGTACAGGTAAACATGACAACAAATATGTAACATGTGACATCTATATATCATAAATATCATAAATATTTAGTCTCATCACTGATTACCTCGGTAAAGTCACTGGGGTACCACGGCGTATTCAAAACGGCCATGTAACACTGGCAGATAGCTTTGCCATTGCTGTTCGAAACAAAAAGCTTTACTGACATTGTCAAAGACAAAGTGTGCTAATACTGATTAGGAAGAACTTTGCTTATGCTTTAAAGGAAAGGGCTTTGCAAAAGTTGTCAAAGATAAAACTTTGCCAATACTGTCAAGGAAAAAACTTTGCCAATGCTGTCAAGTAAAGAAGAACTTTGCCATTGCTGTCAAGGCAAGAACTTTGCCATTTGCCATTGCTGTCAAAAAGAGAACTTTGCAAATGTTGTCAAAGACAGAACTTTGCAAATATTGTCAAAGAAAATATTTTGCTAATGTTATCAAATGGTCTTGACACAGCTGTTAAAATTTTAACTCAGTCCATTTAAACAAAGATAGAGCTTTAACAATGCTGTAAAAGAAATATGTAGGTATATTTGCAAATAAAACAATAAAATCCTATCAATGTACAGAATCTGTCAA
The DNA here is from genome assembly GCA_021292105.1 of Anadara kagoshimensis. Taxonomy (NCBI): domain Eukaryota; kingdom Metazoa; phylum Mollusca; class Bivalvia; order Arcoida; family Arcidae; genus Anadara; species Anadara kagoshimensis. Next base: position 70,322,132 of record CM037861.1, on the reverse strand, counting down.
TGCCATAAAAGTATTTTCCATATGTTAAAAAAAGTTCTTTGCCAACATTGTCAAACAATAATGTAAATGTAGGTAAGCAGATCTTTGCAAATGCTGTCAAAGTAATGGAAAATTTGTCATTGTTGTAAAAACATATTGCATTATGTTAGCAACAAGAAATTTCTAGCTTTGTCAAACAAAGCTTTGCCAATGCTGTCAAAAAAACATTACCAATGTTGTCAAACAGAAATTTGCCATATTTTATTGTCAAACAGAACTTTGCAAATGCACATTTTGCATATGTTATCAAAAAAGAATGGTGCCACTGATGTCAAATACTGCTTTGTCACTATTGTCAAGCAGAGCTTTGCCGGCCAATGCTCTTGGCTAGTTTTTCTCTCGCATATATCAAAATCATAAACTTTAACATTAAGAATAATAAGTTTGAAACATGATCAACATTTTTTAATCCTTACCTTTTTAAATTCAAAATTGTTGTACATTTTGAGAATGCATAATAAACAGCATTGTAGAGTAGATGACAACAAATTAAAAAGCACACAACAACACTGGCTTCATCCATATACATAACAATTCTAATATACATATATGCACTTTCTTATATCCTTTTTGGTTTCATGCGGGTAGAAATATTCCAATTCATCACTTAATTAGTGATAATTACCGTATTTCTATTTTAAGAAGATCAGATTTTGCCACGGAAACGTTACATAATGCATATAGATATATGATCAATAGTTCATATATAAATATATACATTTTACAACAATATATCAATAAATTGTATATATGATTTGTGTTCTTGTACATCATGTTACAAAGTCTAAACAAGAACCTCTAAGAATAATCAACAACCTGAAATATATGTACATGAATTACATACATATTTTCTGACCTGCAAGTATATTTAGGCCCAGCCAGAAAAAAATCCAAATACTAAGCGATGGGAAAACTAATCATGCATGAAGAATTTGGTGTTTACATAGAAATATGCATACTATTTTAGGTGTTACCATGGAAACCAGGTCACATATGACATCTGTTGTTACCAACGATACTGTCATTTTTCTGATATTAGGTTTAATATACATGAACATTATTCATTTTAATATTTTCTTTTGATTTCTTTCAAAAGTGAAGACATATTTGTTTTTCTTAATACATTTGTATTTTGTATATCAATCAGTCTTGCTTGGTTTTTCTAGAAAATTTTGTTGTCTGTCTGAAAGTCAGTGTAGTTACACCAGACTACTGTTCAGATTACAAAGACACTATAAAACTGGTTGTCGTCGGTTGACTTTACAGGAGAGTGACTTAGTCAGCTTTAACTTTTTTCAATTTCATAGCCTTACATTTGACATTATAAAATGTCTATTTTTATGTTGATAATATATACAAATTAATCATTATAACACAAAAGAACCTATTACATCACCATAAAAAGTTTACAATTTTCTAAATAAAATCAACTCTAAACAGTACTCCTACTTTATACATGTACCTAAGCTGATTCATAGATAACTGGTGAAGAACACCCTAAAAATCAATGATGATCTATAAACACATACACATCTCTTATAAAATGTGTAACACTTTACTCATATGTAACATATGGGAGGTTATAGGATTGAAACCCAGCTGTGACTAACAAAGGTTGTTAAAATGTCAGCCACTGTTTTGTAGTTGAGTGCTTAGTGACTCAATGACATAAAATTAAACTGTTTTTTAATGGCTGGCCATACCCTGGGATTATACTTCTACGAAAGAAGCAATATAACCTTAATACATGAATATACACATGCAAGCACTGTTACCAAAGCTGTGGGGTGGGGTGGGTGGGCTCAGTGACAGAGTGGTATAAAGCACAGCACTTCTCACCACCTAACCTGAATCCTTATCTAGGCAGATTCTAGATTGAGAAAGGCTGTCATTTGTCACTTGCTGTAGGGTAGGAGGTTTTTGCACTCACTTCTGTTCCCCCATCGTCCCATAACTAACCACCTTGATATAAGCAAAAGTATCTTGACTGGAGTTTAAAACACCTTTACTCCTTTTCAAGGTTACTTATACATCAATAACACTATTTGAAATCTAAAACATCCTACGAATGAATTTGTGCTGTGTCATTACATGTATCATTATGTTACTTCCCTAAGTGTCTTACCGGTATGTGATTGTGTTTCTCAAATGCTATAAAAAGACTGAAGATTTCAAACCAATAATATCTCAACTCTGCAGTTTGAAACGATTGGCTGAAACTAATTTTGATAAGACCTCTACCCCAATAAATATGTTAAAGTTCTCAGTGAAAATAACTTTTTTGTTTACATCTAAATTATAAACCTACCTACTATACTTTTACATCATTTATACAGGAAATGAAAAAAAAACCTCCTTTATAAACATGGGAAATGATCTAATTTTACTCTGTTGTATATGACCAAGGAAATTAATATCTTTAGGAAATAATAACAGTCATTACTATCAGTGTATAACTATATATACAGGAAGTACTAAGTTTTCATTATAATTTTTAAAATTATCCAATATAGATCTTGGGCGAAAATAACATCATTATATGAATCTTAATAACAAGGACATAAATTTCCCTTTCAATCAGGGCACTGTACAAAATGCACACAAAAACTTTTTTTTTAAATTTTTACTGATATCCTACGTATTTCTATTTATTTACATATTTGTTACAAAACTAATAAATGAATTATTCAAATACACTTGCTAAGTTGCTATAACTTAAAATCTTTATTCACTTTTCTGTCTTAGAATCATCACAAACTGGAACACAGTTGTAAATTTTTGTCAAACTTTTGACTACTGGTATTTTACAACCATCTGCATGCATGGTTATAATAATACTATGGGCACTAAATTTTTGTCTTTGTGCATCTTAATTGGCTAACTCTTCAACTGAATCTATTATCTACAGGTTAGCGTAAGTACATCAAGCTACACTCCACTCAAATAGGGCCTGAAGGTCAGTTTATTAGTTTAAGTTTTGAAAATTCATAGACCAAAACAAACTAACAGAATTCAGAAATTTCACGAAAAGGCATGAAAGTGAATACATAATTTATAGTATATTGTGTATTTTTAACATTATCAGTAGCCAAATGTCCAAAATTTGTGAAAATATAGTCCTTTTTAAAGTATTTTTCCACAATTTTGCTTGTTTGTAAAAACCTCAAACAAGTTAATTTTTAAAAGACTTTCTCATAAATTAGTAGCCAACAGTAATTCTATTCTAACCCCTCCCCCAGGAATAGAAACATAATCATAGTGAATATAAAATTTGATAATGTTTGTTACTGTACGACATTATCCAGTTATACTATATCCTGGTATGAAACTGACAACAAGACCTTAAGGCCCTATAACAAAACTATAAATAGTACTAGCTACCATGAGGCTAATATGTTAATGAACAGATCAAAATCTACCATCACCTAATATTCTCTAAACATAAATAGACTATACATGTTTTATAAACAACTGTTGTTTTGTTTCTATCATGTTTTTTATTTTTATTTTATTTATTTATAATGTAATTTCTGAAAGTCTCTATTATAGATAAAATGAACATTTCTCATTTAAAGTAAAAGATGAGCATTTATAATTTATTTGTACAGTGAGTTGAGTTGAGTAATGCAGGGCTCAAAATAAGGGCGAAGTTGGGCGATATCTTCGCCCTGCTTCCAAAAACTTCGCCCTAAACTGTCCCAAAAGCGAAGTTCTAGTCGCCCTAAGTTTTGACAAGTGTATTTAACCCCCGATGCCCCTCTTATGTATGACACACATTCAATGGTAAACACAGGTAACCCCTGAAATATCCAGGTGTTTTAATCCGATAATTAGCTTAAACTGAGATCATCCATGCATGTCATGGATTCATCAACCTGTTGACTGATGTAATTAAAAGCCATCTTGGTGAAAAACCTCGGTGTTTAACATCCCAATCAAGACTATTTCACTTATATTGAGACATCACCAATGAAGGTGCAGAAATTTTGCCTGTGCCTTGTGCTGATGGCATTATACAGCAGGTTTCTTTATTATGCTATGCCTACCATGGCATAGGACTTCATTTAAGTTCCCAACTAAAAGAACCATGACTTTCATTTCATAATGACAAGTGCACAGCGAAAAAAAATCACTACCAGCTTTCAAGTTTTGGGTCAGACCTGGTTGGGGCTCAAACCCAAGACCTACTTACAGAGGAAGTACTCTACCAATTGACGTATCTCCGACCATGCCCACAGTGTTCTGACATGCTTGAGTTACACACAAAATGAATGAAAACTCGGCCCCAATTGTGCGGTTTAATGACATCACTGACACTAGAACGTCATTAGTTGCCGTGACGCTGCTTTGGTACCATGATGGCAGCCAGTGTCGGAACATTGTGGGCGTGGCAGGCGATACATCAATTGAGCTACTGCAGTGGTCTTTTTGTACACCAGGAACAGAAATAAAAACTTTTTGGCTATTAGAGACCTTAATACTCCTGAGTTCACAGATGATATTCAAAATTTCTAAAATTGTCATTTACATGATTTTCTTTGTAAAGTGAGAACACCATTCAAAAGTAAATAGCTAAGTAAAAAGAAGTTCAAATTTAACTGCATCAATTCTAAAATTCAATAAAATAACCAAAAGTTACTGCCACAACTTAAACTCAAATATTGTCCAAATAAGAAAAAAATTATGTCTGTATAGTCTATTATTTTTAGAGAATATCCATCACCAAATAAAGCATTACAAACTGTAGAAATAAAATCTACAAAACAAATGTTGTGTACTAGTAAGAATTATCTATGTACCCAGAAGATTTCCGCCGATGTTTGTGACCTATTACACCCTGCCTGTTTCGGATATTATGACAGCTTTCACAACTTCTGAAACAAACATTGTTATAAATTCTTGTAAATTTATTTTATCCCAAGACCATTTGAATATTACAGTGTTATTTTTAACTCAGGTCGAAGAAATTTATTTGTGAACGGTGAAAGGTAAATTTTTTAAATCCAGCAGGTGAAACTTTTTTAAAAAGTGACTTATAGGGATAATGTCAATAATGTGTTCCATGCCCACACAATAACAAGTGCCAATTTATTGTTAAATAAGTTAAGAAATTTAAATTATTGAAACTAATCAACATGATTAACATTCAAAATCTTAAGATTTCACTAAAAACATTAACGTCTAGCAACAACAAAAGAATACCAGTGTGGACACATGCAGTATCAATTTTTACCAAGGTTCTTCGTGCAATGCAGATTTTTTAATTTCAAAATTTTCACACAGTAACAGGCTTAAGTACCCTATATGAAGTAACATTCTAGAGCTTTTTTAATGTTCACTTAAGGGAATTGATTGAATTTTGTCTTCTGAAAAATTGAAATGTATGTTGTAATGCTATATATACATTAGTGGCTATATTTAAGCTTAATTTTATATTTTACAGATATTTTCCTCCCAGCAGAACCAAATGCAGTCTACTACAGAAAATCTAACATTTCAATTCAAGCAAGACAACAGCACTGTTAAAAACAAAACTTTCAGCAAAGACACACAAAAATCACAATGATGATGATAATAATGATGATATTCAAAGTTAGTGCTGGACTGAAGGAGTTATCTCCCTTATATTGGTGGGCTAAGCTAACTGGAGGAAGTGAATGAATGACACAATGAATGAAAATAATCTTGAATCATTAAACACAATATTGTACTAATCGTTTAACAAAATATGTCTAAGTGTAAACTCGAATCACAGCAAGGAAAAGACAAACTAACAAATAAATAAAAAAAACTTTTTGAAAACTGTTAAATTATCAACAGAAAATTTAGATGACTGTGCATAAAACTTACTGGTTATGGTCTGAGGACACGTCAGATTCAAAATCATCTATTTCTCCAAAATCTTCAAAATTATCTTCATCTGTTAAATCAGTTTTCCTGGAAATCATAAAATATATATGTTTTATGCTATCAATAAATAGCAACAAAAAATAACTTAGTGGAAGAACTGGTTACTTTTTCAATAGTCTCCAATGTTAGTCTCCAATATACCACAAAAAATGTAGAAAATGTTGAAATTATCAAGACAAGGACAGGGTGAAAATTCTGACTTATTTCAAACACTGTTGCTGAAAAAAATCAATCTACAGAAATAAAAACCTTTGTCTAATCCAAACAAGACCTTTAGTCCACAGGGGGTTTGGTTAAGACAGGAGAGTAATGGTGTTTAAAGTCCTATATCTAGACATTGCCAGATATAAGCAAAAATGCAGAAATTTTGCCTGTGTTTTGCACTGATGGCATTATACAGCAGTGTTCTTTTTCATGCCAAAGCTACTGTGACATGGGACCTCCTTTAAGTTCCCATTTGAAAGAACCATGTCTTTCATTTCGTATTGCAGAGTGCTTGGCACTACTCACTTTCAAGTCTTGGGTCTGACCCAGTCAGAGTTCAAACCCATGACCTCCCACATATGGAGCGAACACTCTTCCAACTGAGCTATCATAGTGGTGGTTAAGACATGTTTTACTTTATTGTTTATTTGGCATTACCCTCACAAAACAAAAACAAGACATATGGTAAATAAAAATGTACTGTGTTTAGTGTAACAGTGTCACAGACAGATGTAATGATAAAAATACAGTAATCATTTTTGTGTCTGACATTTTATGAGCTATGGCTATATATTATCCTTCAAGTTTTATTACACATAATTATGAAGGATATCGTTTCATTAATCACTGGTGCACTATTTCTGACTTACCCATTTAATATTGTTGTCGGTATGTCTCGTCTGACGGGTTCTGGTGTAGAGAAGTCTATTAGTAGTCCAGAGCCGTCTTCGTCAGTGTTTATATCGTACTCGTTAAATGTGGTTATAGTGCTGGAACCTGAAGGACCCTGTGGAATAAACAAAAAGAAAAGTCCAGTGAAATAACAGAAATAATGGTTCAACCTAAGCTCATTGCAAACAAAGGAAAACAATTCTAAAATTTCTACATGTAGATTTTAAAACTGAGAACCAAAGATTTTAAGATATTCTATGGAGAACTATATCAATCCTCTGATATTTTTCTAAATGGCGTGTTTAAGTTGGGTATTGTTCATAAGTTTTGATTGTCTAAATTTACCACCAAATCAAGGTAGTTTCCCCTAGGGAAAAATGACTAAAATTTCCCAATTTGACCACTAAAATTCCCAAATCAGCAGTGATATACTTGACCTTACCCACAAAATAAATTGATATATTTTCACAATACAATGTCTTTGCCTTGATAAACCTTGCCAATGAAAGCATGTCATAATGCAGTTTGTTATATGTCAGAACTTTAATTTTCCCAATCTTTAAGGCAGAAGGCAGTTTTTTAAAAGTGTAACAAAATCACTGTTATTGTAATTGCTAGGTTAAAACTAGTAATATTTAAATATTGACAAAATCTGTTTTATAATATTAGAATTTTGCTGTAAAGCACTCAGGTTTCCTGCATCATCTCAGAACTTTGATATACATCAAAGAATTTACTGAGGTGTAAACCAATATTCTATTCAACCATACTGACCTATCCTGTAACATGTACCTCATCCCAAGCACCATAAGGAACATATTGTCTGCATTACTCAAGTATTTGCAGAAAGAATATATCAAAATAAACAGCAAATCCAACCTTTGGAAATCAACATGGCAACAGAATTGTACTCTTACAGTTTATGTCTGTTTATACATATTTTATGTAATTTTAACTCTCTAAACAACAGTTGTTGCCATAGTGAATCATAGTGAATAAAAACTATTCTATCAATCAAACTAATTTTTTTCTAAAGCAGACCATGAAAATATACACGTTCTCAATACATGTAATATGTACATTGTAAATATGACACAATCATATACCAGTATGTGAGTGTTACACAGTGTTGTGGGCTGTACAGGAATTTATATGACAGTTTTATGGCAAGTTCCAGTATAGTTAACAATATGGAACAGACAGAATGTGTATTATCATACACAAGTACCTGCACAATATCTGGTAATCAGTTTATGTATTGAGTATTGAGATATGACGGTAATACATTTATTACTGTTAAAAAAATGTTATTGTGAAAAAATCAGCAGTTTTACACTAAATGATTGACACATACACTGATTGACATTATATCAAGACAAACGTTTACTACAGTTAAATACATGATAGTAGATTAATGTAAAACTCGAAATCGTTTTTGAGATTTCAGGATGAACCCATAAAATGTTGGAAGATGCCAACTCCTAGACCCAAATATTTAACTTTTTAAACTTAAAAGAGTGTATTAAGTTTTTAACCACCTGCAATCTCAAACATAAAAGTTATATTAAAGCACAGTAATAAACTGATAACCACAAAAACAATACAACCATGGATGAAATAAGCCAATAAAGTGACATAACCCAAATCATCCTTTCAGCTTGGTGCCAGGATTTGTTTTCTCTGCCAAATATCATCAAAGGTTTTATAATTAGATTTTATATCTACTTTATCTAACAATTAGATCAGAAAGTTCAACTAAGTACATGTATCAGTGATCAAAATGAGCTGATTCAGCTGATATACCTATATAGGCAAACAACTTTGAAGTGTCTGATTGAGCTTTAATTTAAAAATTAATGATGGACCAGTGCAATTATGTTAGTTTGGTCTACATAAAGAAAATGGTAATCATGTACATGTACCTTGTGTATATATAATAATTAACTGTGAATCCTAACAAAATCCATGTAATGGGTGCATTCTTCTATATGAATATTCCTAATGAAAGGTTAAGCAGGCATGTCAATAATGTGTGCCTACACTGGTTTATCAAGCTTACATTATCATGAAGATTGTAAACAAGATAAAGAGAGAAACAACAATGAATGCCACATACAGACAGATAACAAATGACATTAATATTTACTATAATGTACTAATATAGTCATTAAACTCTGTCAATAACATGTCTACCAATTTATTGATACGGTTGAAGGGGTATAACTCTCACAACTTTTACATCAGGAAAGCAGTATGAGTATTATTATTATATTGAGATATTACCAGCTATAGTAAATTAATTGGGGTTTTAAATCCCAATCAATCCAATTTCTCTCAGATCAAGACACTGTGAACCATAATATTGCTTATATGCACTTACAACTGGGTAATCCCAGTTCTTTTCTAGGTCATGTCTAAAAGAACACCAGATATCAGTTTTTAGGGCCTCACTTAAATGACCTGTCACAAGTTATATGTAAACTTGTAGAAATAGAACATGTATTTACAATCTGCTTATAGCATTTAGGGCTCTTTGTGTTTTGCCTAATATGGCATAAGATATCATTTTTCAGGTCACATGAGCTATGAGGATTGCTTCGATTTTGTTCTGTTAAGTCAATATCAGAACAAGACAGGTTTGGAATATGCTAATTTCTACTTTAAATGCATATACTTTGTATGTCATATACATGTATAAAGATTCCTTAAAATACCCCCTAACATTTCATCCAGCAACTCTACTTATGTAAAACTTAAGTGGGCCATGGTGACCATGTGATCTAAAGCACCGCTAACAGATCAGTGTGGTTCACTGTCTAAGTTTGAATCCCATGCAGGACAGATCCTAGTGTGAGAGAGTTTGTCAGCTTACTTCCTGAAGGTTAGTGGTTCTCTGAAAACACTCTGGTTTCCTCCACTATAAATAGAATCTTGACTGGGGAATAAATAGTAAATACATGGTCATTGACGGTGAATAAAGGTCGTATTTGGTGAGGGTGAGAAAACGTGTAGAAAGCGAGGCTCTGTCGAGCTTTCTACACGTTTTCGCCCCCGAGCCAAATACGACCTTTATTCACCGTCAATGACCATGTATTTACTTTATCCTGCAACAGATACGTCCTAAAATTATAATTGTAACTGCATGTTATCCATCTGTTTGACTTGTTTGTTTACACTCCAAGCACAAGGATACAAATGTTTACATGACGTCACTCTACCCCATCACACCCGTACTTGTCATTTTCGCTCAGTCCGACGTTCAAGCACATGTAGTTCTCAATTATTTAAATAAATAACTACAATACGATATTATTTTCATATTTAATATATGTAACAAAATCTTAAATTCTTACAATAATAATATTAAAATAAATATTCTTTGATGAAATGGTGCAGACGTTTTTCTGTATTTCTGCCATATTCTAAAAGTCCGGCAGAATAAAGTAACAACTTATAATTTTTCATTTTTATTTTTAAATCATATTTATATAACTACGTGTATTTTTTTAAAAAATCAATCTTTTTTTAAAATAAAATATTAAAATTTATGAATTTATTGATCATGTTAATTATACTGTGTTTTGGTTACATTGAGAATGGGGTTCATTTGGGTCAAAGGTTACGTCAAATGTTGAATGGAAAAAGTAGTGCCGTAACTGTGGTCACAGTTAGCGCGTGGCTTTATTGGGTCAGTGACCGAATAAAGATAAGGTTTATTCGGCAGGCTTTATGATGTCAATGTACACGTTAGTTGCAGGATAAAACACCATTACCAGTACTCCACTGGTGTTAAAGTACAGTTAAACCTGTCTATAAAGGCCACTCAAGGGAACCAGTAAAAGTGGCCTCTATGGACAGGTGGCCTTTATATACAGGTAAATAAAGAACAATTGGGATACAATTCTACTTGCCTTTATAAGCAGGTGGGCCTTATATAGAAGTTGCCTTTAAGACAGGTTAGACTGTACCAGTAATTTGCATCAATTGACCATTCACACTTGTACCATATACATGTTATATGTACCCCTGTGTAAAAGGTCAACATTTACATTTTTACCGAAACATTTACCCCTAATGTACCCCTACGTAAAAGTAAATCTTATCATATGAACATTCACACTTGTACCATACAGAACAAGGATATTACATTGATTTATATCTCAGAGCTAGTAGCCTGATCTTGATTATGTTAGTGATATATTTATGACATATAGATGTGTGACCAGTCCGTTTAACCAGGTAAAATCTATCACCTGTAATATCAACGACTTATAGATACCGGTAAATTGATTTAAAACAAATTGATGGAATAGGCAAGTGGTCAATGGTCAATATAATATTTGTGTATTGGTATATTCAGGTATTTTTTTCCAGCTGCACACTTTCATCTATCACCTGTAATATTAATGACTTACAGATACCAGTAAATGATTTAAAATGGGGAATGGGAAAGTGTCAGTGGTTAGTGGCCAATATATGTATTCCTATATTTCTATATATACAAGTCTCTTTCATCATCTATCACCTGTAATATCAAGCTAACCACAAAATATTTAGACATGGTATTTTTACTTAACACCTTTTGACCTAACCACAAACTCAATGATTTAAAGTAGTTGACAGACTGGTATGGCAAAACGGTCAGTCAATTTGAGCATTTGTGGTTACTCATACTTTCCTGTGTCTGTCGAGGGGCACTGTGCTGAATGAACAGTCACTACCCAATTTCAAGTCTTGGGTCAGTTCAGGTCAGGGTTTGAAGCCATGACCTCCCACTTACGACACGAACACTGTACCAACTGAGCTACTGCAGTGGTTTCTTCAGGCTTTTGCACATTTTAAGCATAATTATAAGAATTAAAAGATGATAATTTCATTTCAACAGCACCTTTGTAAATGGCACTGTAACAAAACTTTAGTAACAAGCAAGGATGGTAATGGTGTAAGGTAAATAAGTTAAAACAAAATACATCATTATACTAAACACTTGCCAAGTCAAACATACAGTTACATCAGATTGTCTTATTACATAATCCCTTTTAAAACAGCTTACACTCAGTAAATACTGTGTATCATTGTACAGTGTACTTATCTCCAGCACTATAATGTTTACACATGTTGACTTAATTGCTTGGAAAATACATGAATTAAGTGAAAAATTAACAGAATACACAGAATTGGAATTTTTTGTCTTAAAACTTATATTATACAATCATTAAAAAGTTGTTGTTTTATTTTATGCAAGAAGTCTTTGTGAAGAAAACAGAACATTCATGATCTGTTGTTAAACATGAAAATCTTGGCCCAGTTTCTCGTTTGTGCTGTAATTAATCTGGGCCCTTGTTTCAAACATTAACATCAGTGTGAAAATTCAACTGTTTTTCCTGTTTCCAATTTTAAAAAGTTGTTATAATAAGTTCAAAATATTTTAAAATGAATACAGTGGTCATTCTAGAAAGGCCACAGGGCATATTGATCCCTTATTTTGTCAAATGACCATTTGTAAACGCTAAGTAGGAAATATTTAACATTACTCGTACATGAAAGCAAAAATATTGATGTTCTGGTGTTTTAGAGAAAAGTTTTTGAAAATGCTCCCCTCTTAAAAGTCCTAGATTAAACACTGAAAATATCATGCCAAGGTACCAGAAATATGTTCTTTGTTTCCATTACATAATTTTAAATGTTGGCGAACTGTCTTGAAAATAAATATTAAGAAAAGTTATAATTAGAAAATCGTTTTGATGTAATTTAGTATAAATTAAAACAATAAATCAATTGTAATGTTTTATAAGTATATATACTTCCTGTATAAGTATCTAACAGTGACAGGACAATTCACATTATCATTGCCGTCCATAAATAACTATACAAATTTAAATTTACAATAAGTTTACATTATAAACACCATGTCAAATTTCATATACAGTCCAACCTGCTTTAAAGGCCACCTCTATATAAGGGTCACCTGCTTATAAAGGCCAGTTGAATTGTATCCCAATTGTTCTTTATTCATATTATTTGAACCTGTATATAAAGGCCACCTGCCCTTTAAGGCCACTGTCACTGGTTCCCTTGGGTGGCCTTTATAGACAGGTTTGACTGTATAGAATTAAAATATTGAAGCTTTTGCAATATTTGGAAGTAATATCTTAACTTACCGGTAATGATCTAAATGTACCTAACAGAGTTGGTTTCTTTTTGTAATTTTGGGGAAAAATATTAAAATGAGGGAAAACTGCATTTTTCAAGATAAAAACACTGTTTTGGCGGCAAAACACACAACTTTAGCGTAATGATGTTTTCAACAAATTAATGTTGTTAAGATTTAGTTAGTTTGTAGTTTTTTGTTAGTCTGTAATGATATGACATGTTTTAACAATCTCAATAATTTATGGATGACATTTCATATTATTATTGAGTTATATATTATATTAGCAAATTACTATGATAATATGTATGTATGTATAGAAAAGTATAGTCAAACAACATTGACCTGTCTGCTCAAATTTTAATTTAAATATTTATAATGGACCATAACATTTATGAATAGGGAACACCAGTGTTTATTTCGTCTACATGATATGGCAACCGCCCTTGTATTGGGTGGACCTTTTTACAAGAATATTCCTACTGAAAGGTCAAACGAACAGGTCAATGTTGTTTGCCTATAAATGTTGTTTTCATGTGTAACTGTTCTAGGAAACCTGACATAAAAGGTCGATGTACAAAGTCACCATAAATAAAACAATATCCATGAAAAAACAGTTATAATGTCCATAATCAGGAAATAGAATAAAACATTTAGCTAGGTCATTAAACAATTCTTAAGTTCAGTGTAACTTAAAGTAGTCTGAGCCCCAACTTTGGGGTCAGTGAACAAATGAAACTGGAAATTGTTTTGATGTACACAGGCCAGTCAAAAACTGAAATGCCACAATCAATGTATTTGGATACAACATTCTCAATTTACCAGTATACCAGATAAGCCGGTAAAGTGGAATAATGGAGATTTACTTTACAGTCAAACTTTTTTTCACTTGTATTGATGTAGACATTCTAGAATGTTGGAAAAAAACTAGAGTATCTGGTAAAAACTGTCAACCTAAGGCAAGCAAACTGACAACCTTTCTCACACTAAGATATGCCCAAGAGGAAATTGCACTTAGATGATAAGAGGAGCTGTTAATGAGTATGATCACTTAGCCACCAACGGCAAGGCCCATTGTAATTACATTGAAAAATTACTAGAGTAGCTGTGATCACTCAGCCACCAACGGCAAGGCCCATTGTAATTACATTGAAAAATTACTAGAGTAGCTGTGTCGCTCACGTAACACACTTGCACATATAAAGTGTGTATGAAAAAGAAACTTCTAGACATTTACAATGAAAAATTAATGTAATAAACATTCATTTGGCTGATCATCTGATCCAATATAATATTGCGTATTAAATACAGATATATCCGTGATCAGCTGGAATTGTAACGCCTTTATAAGGTAATATTGAAAATTTAATTATATAATCAGGACACCTGCTGATTATGATCTAATAGTGTACTAAGCCACACACCTTTCAGTTTGTCTAGTTTTTAGCATAAACATGATAATGCCTCTAGATACGTTACTGCTTATGTATTACATTACAAAATAAATACCACTACAAATGTATATATATATGAATTGAAAAAAATCAATATCTCACATTCCAGTGTTTAAAAAATTAGAAAGGAAATGTGAATCATTGAGGAAAAAACTGAAATCATCGTCAATATGTGTAGATATCGTCAATATGTGTAAATATGTAGTAAATAGTCGTCTTCCTGCGTAAAAACTCTGAACTCGGTGTCATATTTGACAACATTTTGGTAGTAAACAAGTAAAGGTTTTATAATACTTAATTCATGTACATGAAGTGTCATAAACAAACAATGTAACAGCATGGCACTTTATATATCGTAATCACTGGTATGAATATACGACATTATCTAACACAACAGCACTGTTAACTGAACTCGTATCTAGTAGATTCCTACAGGGATTTTTCTGATTACATGTACATGTATTTGGGAAAGGCTTCTCGAAAAATTGACAAATATCAAAGTTGAAAAATAAGAAGTCAGTTTCATTTTCTTTTACTGAGAAATTAAACTTTAACTCTTATACATTTTCTTTTCATTGATTTTGGGGAAAGGATTGGGAAACAAGAGGCCCATGGGCCTTAACGCTCACCTGATGAAGAGTACATATCTTATGCAGAGGTTCAATGGCCAATGACATTAATAAAAGAGAATATCAAAATTTTCAGCAGTAAGGGCCAATAATATGCAAGTATTTTTGCAAATTATTTATAATAATTATTATATAAGTATGCTATATATAACATATTTAAAGTCTAGCTACAATATATTATTTATAAACAGCTAAAACATCTGTATATTAATATGTGCATTAGGCCAATACCTACAATATTCCAATATACATGCCTATACAAAGAGTTTATAGTTTTTGAGATAATTAACCATTTAAGTATTCGTTTGCATCTATGACCTTGACCTTTGAACCTATGACCTTCATTCATATATCAAAATGATCGATAGGCCAATACCTACAATATTCTAATATACATGCCTATACAAAAAGTTTATAGTTTCTGAGATAATTAACCATTTAAGTATTAGTTTGCATCTATGACCTTGACCTTTGAACCTATGAACTTCATTCATATATCAAAATGATCGTTGTGCAAATGCCTACAATATTCTAATATACATGCCTATACAAAATGTTTATAGTTTTTGAGATAATTAACCATTTAAATATTCGTTCGCAGCTATGACCTTGACCTTTGAACCTATGACCTTCATTCATATATCAAAATGATCGTTAGGCCAATACATAAAATATTCCAATATACATGCCTATACAAAAAGTTAATAGTTTTCAAGATATATTGACAAATACATAATTTTTAGCAATTTCCCCACTCAGCACCTTACCATTTCCCCATTTTGAGCCCCATGGCTACCATTTGTGCAAATCTGAAACTAGATGACCTAAGGATGTTATATATGAAATAAATAAGGTATATGTCTTGTAGATTCAGAGGAGAAGATTTTTAAAGTTTTTCACTATTTCCCCCCTTATGGGGCCCCAAGGGGACATAACTCCTTCATTTGTGCAAATCTGAGAGGGCTTCACCCAGGCATGATGGTTACCAAGTTTCATTAAATTTGGCCCAGTGGTTTTGGAGGAGAAGATTAAAATGTAAAAAGTTTACGCACGACGGACGACGGACGACGGACGACGCACGACGGACGAAGATGGATAGCAATAGCTCATCTGAGCTTTCAGCTCAGGTGAGCTAAAAAAAGAGCATTTTTTATTGGGAATGAGATCTGTATACTGCCACTGAGTGATGTCAAAAAAACCCACATACCAGTATCTACAGTTAAATCTACTCTTGATAACAGAAGCATTTGTAGATAGGTAGCTAAAGAGGTTGTCAGCAAACCCAATTTGTCTTACCAATGTATGTTTGGACCATGTGACTTGTATGATGCCAGGTTTTAATTAAATTAATCAAGTATCAGTGCTAGGTATAATGTAACTAGAGTGGTTTGTGGCAGGGTGTTAATTTGTGTCATTTTGTGTCAGTGTGCTAGCACCATTAAAGTCACCATCAGTAATACAAAGGATGGTCAGAAAGACTCATAATATTTGCTGAAACTTATGTACCTCATGATCTTATATTCTGTTAATTATGGGATAAATAAAATATCAACATAAAATTGCCATAAAAATTGCTGACACAGCATAAATAATATTACACACAGAGCTCCAGATAATAATTGGACATAAAAGGTCATTACCCCCTCTTCTTTTTCTAAAGTGTATGCTGTAAAATCTAAAGCTTATTGATACTGTTGCTACCGCTGTCTCTAGGTTTCCACAAATTAAAAAAAAATTAGTAGCCAAATTTCCAAACTTTGTGAAAATATAGTCCTTTTTAAAGTATTTTTCCACAATTTTGCTAAAATAGGTTACCGTACTTTTTGAAAGAAATTAGTAGCCAATGGGGATTTTGGCTACCAAGAATGGAAACATAGCTGTCTGACTGTTTGCGCACATAATAGCATTTTTTACAGCAGACGACATTTTGTGATATGACGATCAACATAAAAAATGAAAAGAAAATTATATGGGGTAAGATTCGAGACCAGAACTGATCTGGACTGTCATTTTAAAGTACAATTCCAGACCGGAATTGTCTCCATTAAGTTTTCAATTTGTTCATCGATCTTGATCATTATAACGTTTAAAAAATGTAAGCTAGTATGAAAGCATGCCAGCGATTGATACTTGTTTACAAAATCATGGTTACAAGTTACTGGAAATATAAAGCGTATTGAGCAATTTCAATGCATTTTGGTATGCTTTTAATTAAATTTTAAAGCATATTTTTAAAAAGGCATAGCATATTTATGCAGATACGTCTCTTATCTGTGCTCTGGACACAATTACAGTAACCATGTTTATAACCACTAAAACATAGTACATTTGTAATAGAAAGTACATCTTTCTGTAAAATTTGCTTTGTAATGTTTGCAACTCCCACAAGGCATTCAACATGAAGATACTAAGTTTTATCAGCAATGAAAAACAACGTGCAAGACTCATTTGTGTAAAGTAGCAATTGAAAACACTAAGAATCACTGCCCAATAGTGAAAGACAGATTCAAAGATGATATAAAAAATTTGCTCCAAAAATCCAAAATCAAGAAAGATAGAATTAACATCAATAATAATATGAATTAGAATTCATAATTTACTGTTTCAGTTTCAAGATACATTTTTATCTCAAATAGTGAGCTAAAGCATTAGCTAACAGATGACAGCACCAATCACTGTCTACGTTTGGATTCCACTCAGTTGATCCTAGTGTGAGAAAGCTCACCAGTTTGCTTGCTGATGTTTAGAGGTTTTCCCAAAGTAATCCAGTTTTCTCCACCATCACCGGACCCATCGCTTTGAATTTTGTCTAGATCCAAAACACCTGTTCTCCGCTTTAATATTCTCTGATAATGATCATAACTGAAGTCTTTATTACCGGTATATACTATAGTCAAGTTCAGTGTACTTTTGTATCAGCTAGACTGTAGTATATTATATATGTAAATTAAAAATAAATCACTTTACAGCTTAGCTGACCACATGGGAGATGACCTGTTATAAAAAATCCCTATTTATGTACATCAATTTACACATCATCTATATATCTGTATCTCCTAGCCACTATATACATACTGGTATAGCCAGAATTCAGAACATAAAAGAAGGACTTTCCATCTTTATTTGACAATTACCACAGATATTGATGATCTACAACCACGTAAGAAGTGAATAAAGAAATAATTATATCAAAATAATGTCAATTTGGTTACTGCTCTTTGCAAGGTTTCTATACCAATCAAAAATAAAATTATAATGAAATTTTAAAGTCTGAATCCAAAAAATTCTGTAAGAACATATAAAAGAATTCAGAAATTATTTACAAGTCAGACTGTAAAGAAGTTGACTCGATGAATTGTAGACAGATACCTTTGTTTAGAAACACATTAAAGGCATTCAGATGTCAAGTTGATATTCTACAACAATTCGCAAAATGAGATTTTAACAGATTTTTTTTAAAATTTACTAACTGCAAATACTTAATTTACACTTCTGTTGACGACATAACAGCTTACCGTATTTTAATGTAATTACATAACACCTCATGTAGAATCCTATAGTGATGATGACACTGATGTATTTCATATATAATATTATAGTACACATACGGTGCACAAAATATACAGGACCTGATGTCAAGTCAATTACCGGTAAATATACCATACCACATTATGTTTGTGAAAGAGAGAGGTTGGTTGGTTGAATGTTGCTTAACATCGCATCAGCAATTTTTCAGCTATTCATGGCAAGAACTATTTTTATTAATCTCTATGGATTAATCTATGTGTATGTGTGTGAAGTGTGAGTGTGTTGTATGGTCTGCCTTGTATAAGTGTGCACTCAGGGCGACTTTAACATGCTAGCTCACAGAGTCAGTACGCCGCAGACAAGCGTACTACTCCCCCAGTCCATTATACTGATACCAAGTGAATCAGTTAAGGCCAACGGTAAGGAAAATTCACTTTCCCACATGTGGTCTGAGCGGGACTGGAACTCACATCGGTGAGATACCTTGGATTTGATGACTGGCCTCAAAAAAGAGGGAGAGTAACCAAGAGCTTCAATACTGATGTAACTATTGTAACAACTTTTAAAGTCAACTCTTCCCAATTGAAATGTGTAGCACTGTAATAGAGTTTGCTGAGACATCATTTATACTTCATGAAAATTACACAGAACAATTAGTGATTTCAATGAGTATGGACTATGTTTCCAAAATAACTCCATTTTTACATGAAACAAACAACTTATTTGATTCAATATCTAGGTTTCCACAAATTTAGCATTAGTAGCCAAATATCCAAAATATGTGAAAAATATAGTACTTTTTAAAGTATTTTTTTTACATTTTTGTGAAATAGGTTATTTTTTTAAATACTGTCTCAGAAATTATTAGCCAGTGGCGATTTTGGCTACCAGAAATGGAAACACAGAATATCATTCTCCACAAAACCTATCATATGGAACATGTATTTTGTAATGTGTTAAATCTCAAATGTTTGTTGTTGTTGTTGTTGAATGTTGCTTAACGTCGCATCAGCAACCATTCATGACGGAATCTATTTTATTAATCTCTATGGATTAATCTATAAACAAATTTGTGTATGGATGTGAAGTGTGAGTGTGTCTTATGGTCTGCCTTGTACCAGAGTGCACTCAGGGCTATTTTAAGGTGCTAGCTCACCAAGTCAGTTCACCGCAGACAAGCGTGCCACTCCCCCAGTCACATTATACTGACATTAAAACAAGTGAAGGCCAACGAGAAGGAAAATTCACTTTCCTACATGTGGTCTGGGCAGGACTTGAACACACAGCATTGAGAGCCCATAATTTGTAGACTGTCTTATCCATTAGGCCACTAATGTGTATGTGTGTTCCCATCACCAATCTGAATCATGCGCCTTAATTTCCAAGATTTGGTCAGAAAGTGTATAAAAGAGAATATATTATACTTACATCAACTGGTGATATCTCTCCAGTCAACAAACTATCAAATTCTATTGATGAATTCTTCAAATTAAAAGGATCTGTTAATGGAACTGCATAAAAGAAAGAGAAAACATAAAAAAATTAATTACTTTTAAGTTATAATCTTGTAGAGTAAAAATACTGATCTACTGTTTTATGTCATAGTCAATATTATTTTACTTACATCACTAACATCAGACAATAATAAAGAACAAAATGATTCAATATACAAAATTCCATTTGGCCCTTGAATTTTAGGGTCAAATTGACTTTCTTCAAAATATCTAAGTCAAACCAATGACACTATATACACAAAACTGATTTTTACTTCAAGTCAGGAGTCAAATTCAATTCCTTGAATCAAAAACATTGTCTCAAGTCAAAGGTCTAATGTAAGGTAGTAATTTTGTACTAATGACCTATAAAATCAACATTTTTTTAAAAGTGATAAGGTCAACATTTTCCCATCATGACATCTTACATTTCTTTTTTCCTTTGTACAATTCCTTTTCCCAAATCATGACTAGTGATGAACAATCGGAACATTTTCATAATCGATTATCGGGAACCAATCGGACGGACTAAACCAATCAATCATCGCGATAATCGGAACTTATAAGTTTATAAACCATTACAGTAGTTTCAGTATTTTAGCATAATGTTACTGATTTTAATTTATAAAATCAGAAATAGTTCCAAACTTTGCTTTTCGTTTTTCCTGGGTAGGGAAAGATCTCACGTTCTATTTGTTGCAATAGATCGCCCGCCGCCTCATGGTTATGATGGACAGCTTCTACGGGCGCTGCCATTGTTGTCTTCTTGTTCTCTTGTAGTTTCTTCCGGCGGTTACGCGTACTATACAGAACGATCTTTTACTAGCGACAATCGATTATTGAAAATGTCAATCGATAATCGAAATCGTGACTATTTAGCGATCGACTTTCGATTATCGGCGATAATCGTTTCATCACTAATCATGACATCTTATATTTCTTATTCCTATTTACTTTAATAGCCTAAAATGATCTATTATGCTTAAAAATAATTATATATTTACCAGGTGAAGAAGGGGAATGTATATCCAATATCTGTTGTACCCCTTTACAGAAATCTTCAAAATTTATTTTTCCTTTTCCCTCTGGATCCAAAATCTGTATAATTCCTATAATTTCCTGAAATATGAAATTTTTAAAAACATTCACATTAAAACAAATAAATATATAATGGTATTTTACGTCAAGTTGGGACTTTCATGTATATGGAGACTCACTTCTTGGATGGTGGCGGTATCGGTAATTGGGCCACCCCAAAAATCATTGATCAAGTAACAAATTTTCTGAATTTAAATACTTGGTTTTGATCGATATAAATTTGAATATACACCACGAGAATGCATGTGATCCATATCTTGGCTCCTTAGACCACTCCAATCATCAAGGCTACATACATGGTATTAAAATAATTTGACAAAGTATCCATTCCTGACATAAAACATAAATGGATATTGAGAAGTCTTAAAAGTTGTATAACCTACCCCAACACATTTTCAGAAAGGAATTATCAAAGTCTGTCAAAATCCCGGAGATATGGACCAGACAGTGTTGTGTAGGTCAAAAAGACCAAATAAATAGTAATTTTATACATAAAAACAAACCCCATTAATACTTCATTGTTCAGGAGAGAATAAAAACAAACTCGTGCCATTTTGTATATATACAAACTGTATACAGTAGGTAATAAAAACACTTCAGCAAAAATTCTACAAACAGCAAAAATGGGACCTCAAGCAAGATCAATGAACCATATTGTAAAATGTGACTAAAACATTTACTTTAAGCTATTTACAATATTGATTTAATACCAAACATTTGACTTATTTATTTTTCTAGAAATGGTCCATTTAGCACAAAAATTAAGCAATTTCAACAACTATGATACATAATGATATAAAATTGCTCCTTAAATTTTAACATATATACATATAAATACATAAAAATACATGTACCGGGATATACATTGTGATGTTATCAGCAAAGGTTAATAACAGTATCAGAGTCAAACTTATTCACCCCATTTACCATAACATTTTTTTTTCATTTCAACAGCCAATTTTTTGTCTTTACCCTCATGTCAAAATGATATTATTTTTCTGCATGAGTTTAAATTAAATGCCCTAACAGGTACTTCCTAGCCACTGACCTGTTATTATCTTAGATAAGGTACCTAATATACACTGATAAAGTTCAGTTAAGTTATTGTAATATATCAGTCAACATGTAAACAATTTATTTACAAATCTAATTTTAAAGAGAACCACTTTAAATGATATAAGTAATTATCTTTAAGAATAGACTTGATTGTCGGCTAAAATTCAAGGTAAATCTGGGGAAATTACACTTAATTGTAAATCACTGAAGAGGAATAATGAAATCTATATCCTAGATAATTTCTCATTTGTGTATCAATCCTGTGCTTTAAGGTAAAATGCAATTTGTGATAATACTAGACTTGAAATTAAAAATGTGAACTTTGCCAGTATAGTTTAAAATGCATGTTAGTTAACTGAAAATCTTAAAATCAAGAACCCAAAATAATGGCAAAATTCCCAATATGTTAATTGAATACACTTGTAGAATATTCTGAAAATACTAGTATTAATTTTTATAGAGTGTTGAAGTAATGTACTGGAAATATACTTTAAGAGCTATGATCTGTCAGAAGAACAGAATACTACAGTCAAGTTAAATTCATTAATAATCATTATCATATATATTCCAGCAAAAATAGCATCCAAAAAAGTAATTAGTTATCCATAAAAAAAAACTAACATTGGAGGCAAATGTACATGCAAGGGGTACAGGGATGAAGATTAGCAGGGGCCCAGTACCAATGGCTACTAAAAATCAGCATGGACCTCTTAATGTTTACATATTTTAGCTATTTATTACTATAACAACTTCTTTTTTTATGTGAGCTGGGCCCATAACTCAAAATAGTAAGGCTTCATCCCTGGGGTATCAAATAAACCTGGATTAATCTGTACAGGTGAGCAAAAATGATAAAAGACAACTTTAAATGTCACTCATAATAATAATTAGATTGATAACATCCACTCAAAATCTTTATCCAAAACAAGAGATCAAGATAGAGGAGATGACTAATTAAATATTAAGTTTGACATCTCAAGTTTGATTGGTAATGTTTATTTCTGGTATGTTTCTTATTAAACTACTAGTTAGAACCAGTCACCCATGTTGCATGTTATGATGTTTAAACAATTTCATAAGAAAACAGGATAAGACGTTTTGAGTATTTCACAGAAACATTTAAAATGGCTTGAATCTTGATTCCATCATTTTTAGGCCTTTCAGTTCAAATTGAACTTTTAGTGGAATGAAAAAGGGAAGTTTTGAAAACAGGATCAGAGTCCATAACAGCTCCAAAAATGAAACAATTACCGGTAGGATTTTTTTTTTTTAGACTTTAGGGGTTAATTCTTTATATCAAATCCAGGAGAAATCTGATTTGAGCCTTTAAGAGGAGAAAATGCAGTTCCGTTTAGGTGAGACAAAACCAAGCCTTAAAGATCTCCCTTGATAACAACAAATATTTCGTTCCAAAATATCAATCGGGTTATGAACAGGCCACTCCAATATGCACACACTCAAATATGCATGAACAAACTTAAATCATTCATTCATTCAAGAGCCTAAAATCTAAAAAGATTTCAGTTATCATAAAAATGTGGGCCAGGTGTAATATGACTGACATATGGGACTTGCAATCCAGGCCCTAATAACAGACAAGTGCAATGCCAAATGAGATTGTATATATGGTATCTTACAAAGTTCAAATGTAACTCAAGAAAAAAGTATGTGCAAGAATCCCTGTTAAAATAGGATTGGTGGCACTACATTAAATGCTCTACCACATGAGCTATCTAGACTGCTATGTATATGTGACAGACACCATTCCTAAATCTTGCTAAATTTAAAAACAATGTTGAGAACAAGATCATTTATTTGTCAGTAAATGCGAAAATGTTTGATAGTTTTTTAAAAAGATGCTCCTTCTTATTAACAATGGTTAGTACATATACATTCATTATCTAGACAGTGAAGACATCAACCCCCTCCCCCACTACATGTGGGAAATACCGAGGTTGACAGAATGTGCTTTATGGGAAATGTTTTTATACATGTACTATGTAAAGAATGTGCACATATTACATATTTTCTTACAAGGTCAATGCATTATTTAAACACATCAATTTAAAAATCTTTATAATATTTTAAGGAAGACATGGTAAAGATCATTAGACAAGTTTCTGTTTCACTGAAACTGTAATTTAAAAAACTATCTATCATTATATGACTAATAATGCACAAACTTCGCCTTCGTTTTTTTAATCACGATTTTAAATTTCAAAATGAACTACCTCACTGCTATCTGCGCCAAAATGTTCCTTGGCTAGATTCTTAAAATGATCTGTAGTAATATATCCTTCTTTCTGATCATCACAAACATCAAACACCGTCCTTAGTTTTTCCAAAACGCCACCTTCCATTAGGCCTATCTATACCACAAAGATAAACACACCCACCATTAAGTTTCACTGTCCACAGGTAAAATGTGGACGGATCACTTACTAAACACTAAAACGGGAAATTGATACGCGTTCATATAGTACCATTTGTAAATAATATAAACAATGACATTATGCATGTCATTTGTTCACATTTGCACTTGAATAGAATTATGAAAATAAATTGTTTTATTTATGAGGTGTTCCATTTATTTTATTTTGGGAAGATTCAATTGTAACTTTGCGTCTTGACTGGCGCGGAGCGATATTTTTTAACTGTACTACTTCCTGTTTATTTTCCGTCAGGTGCTCTAATCAGCTAATTAAATTAACAAGACTTGCTGAACCTAGAGTGCGTTGTATTTTTCATTGTTATACCTACTGTTTAAACCATGACGTAATTTTATTTTTTGTGTTACATTTTTTCACTCGAGTACATTATTTTATTTATGATCGTGTTTTATAATGTGCAGTGTGTATTATCTATTTATTTGAGAAAGAAAAAAAATCAGTTGTGCTTTTAATTTTTAGAAATTTCCAGAAATCATGTTCAAAAGCCCTTTTTGCCTCATTCTTTGATTTTAAATTTTGAATATGGATGGTGAAACCACAGGGACTATTCTCTCAATAATAAAAATCATGTTGTATAATTATACGCATACAAATGTACATGTACTTATAGATTTTTTTAGAACTTTTTTAAAATTTATTATGAAACTTTCCATGAGTAAAACAAGTAAATCTTTCTGGGACGGACCGTGATCAGGTGATAGATTGTTAGATGTTATTTTTACTGTTTTAGACCGACATCATGCAATCAGGAAGTGCTCAAAGACATTTTTTTCTGGACCATACCGACGATATAGATGCACATGACAAAGCCACTTGCAGCCATTCGACTACTTAAAAGAAACATATTACTTGAAGAAATAATAATATTAAACTGATAGAATCAGGAATGTGAAAGTTTTACAGCTCATAATCAACATTGCGCGATTTTTTAGACATAGATATTGTTTGATCGGTATCTCTCAGTATGACCTCTTTTATTAGCTGCTTTCCATTGTTTATAATATGTCACTTTCGGGTCAAAGTAATGGTTAAACCCCCGAAGGCAGTAATATCAAGAGGGTCATCACTGCAACGTCGGAGTAATGATAATTATAGCTCTAAATATCACACATTTGCATTCAGGGTCAACATACACATAAAACCCAAGGCGACAAATACAAAATTAATATATTTTATAAATTTTCAATTACTATTGAGTACATGATCTTTTCCTACAGTAGAGTATAAATATTTTGATTTTTTAAAGTCTACACTTAATAGACAAACGGTAGATTATATCAACGAATTAAATATTTAAATTCTGTATTAAACTTGTGCGACACTGTGATACTGATGACTTATTTTCAATATCATCATGATTTACAACATTAACACATTCTTACTTACAATGTGGCATGGGCGGTTTCGAAACTATTTCATTTAATTTCATTAAAAAACATAGTAGCTTTAAAAGATTTTTTTCGAATGGCACATACTAAGAAAGACTGTTAAGCCTTCCAACACTACAGTAAAGAAGAAAACGGAACGACATGACACAAATATTCTACGCGAAATTGATGAAATAAATGCTAAAGATTCAGTTTTCAAAACCAAGAAAGATTCA
Source organism: Anadara kagoshimensis (assembly GCA_021292105.1). Taxonomy (NCBI): domain Eukaryota; kingdom Metazoa; phylum Mollusca; class Bivalvia; order Arcoida; family Arcidae; genus Anadara; species Anadara kagoshimensis. Next base: position 70,295,845 of record CM037861.1, on the reverse strand, counting down.
AGAACAAGGGGACATTTATTAAAGACCAACAGAGCCTATTGTAGACTCAAGTGCAGAAAACATGTTTTTTCTCAAAGAATTATTAATGATTGGAACAGTTTACCAGGTCAAGTAGTTTTAGCACCAACACTAAATACCTTCAAACGCAGGCTAAACAAATTATAATGGAAATATCATTAAGTTCAATCCAGGCTGTTATTCCTTTTAATCTATACAGTTTTGTGCAGACACTAGAGTATTTAATCAAGTTTTAAAAAATACTGTGTTTTTAATAGTAAATTGCCACCCAGCAAGCTACAAAATTTAGTAAGTAACACCAAGGTCGGTCAATACAAGCTGCACCGGTATCCAGTAAGTAAAAGAAATAAAGAGTTGATGATATATCGCCCTTTGTTAGATTAAATGTAAATGCCTGACCGAGGCAGTATATGTTTCAGAAAAGTTTCGGGGTTTTCTCTTTCAGAAATATAATATCATTGAGCCAACACCCTAGTGCAAAAAGTGTGACCAAGACTAAAATCTAGCATTTTAGTCAAACCCCGTGTTAGTCTTTTGAAAAAAAAAAAAAAAAAAAAAAAAAAACTAAGCAGCTAGAGACTTAATTGTTGCAACTCCTCCAGTCCGCCAAGCCTAAAATGGTGTAGAGATAGTCAAGATGATAAAACCTCAAGTTATTTAATAATTTTTATGTTACTTTTTACTACATTTTAGATACGATATTTGGTGAGTTATCCACAAACATGAATTAGTTCTGTTGCTTATTACATGACTCCATTTTTAGCTCACCTGGCCAAAGGCCATGTGAGCTTTTGCCATCACTTGGCGTCCGTCGTCCGTCGTCGTCGTCCGTCGTCCGTCCATAAACTTTTCACATTTTGACTATCTCCTCTGACACCACTAGAGCAATTTTAACCAAACTTTACAGGAATGATGTATGGAAGGTCCTTTACTTAGATTGCCAAAATTTTCTTGATCCGCCAAAAAACATGGCTGCCAGCGCAGAAGATAGTTTAACATTGGACCTATTGGAAAAATGCATTTTTGACTATTTCCTCAGAAATGACTGAAGCAAATTTAACCAAACTTTACAGGAATGGTGTAAGGAAGGTCCTTTACTTAGATTGCCAAAATTTTTCTGATCTTCCAAAAAACATGGCTGCCAGCGGAGAACATAGTTTCACAGTGGACCCTATGGGAAAAGCATATATATGCTATCTCCTCTGAAGCTAGTGAAGCAAATTGAACCAAACTTTACAGGAATGATGTATAGAAGGTCCTTTACTTAGATTGCCAAAATTTTTCTGATCCGCCGAAAAACATGGCCGCCAGGGCAGAAGATAGTTTAACATTGGACCCTATAGGAAAAGCATATATATGCTATTTCCTCTGAAGCTAGTGAAGCAAATTGAACCAAACTTTACAGGAATGATGTATAGAAGGTCCTTTACTTAGATTGCCAAAATTTTTCTGATCCGCCAAAAAACATGGCCGCCAGCGCAGAAGATAGTTTAACATTGGATCCTATGGGAAAAACGCATTTTTGACTATGTCCTCAGAAATGACTGAAGCAAATTGAACCAAACTTTACAAGAATTATGTATAGAAGGTCCTTTACATAGATTGCCAAAATTTTTCTGATCTTCCAAAAAACATGGCTGCCAGCGGAGAACATAGTTTCACATTGGACCCTATGGGAAAAGCATATATATGCTATCTCCTCTGAAGCTAGTGAAGCAAATTGAACCAAACTTTACAGGAATGATGTATAGAAGGTCCTTTACATAGATTGCCAAAATTTTTTTTATCTGCCATAAACATGGCTGCCAGCGCAAAAGATAGTTTAACATTGGACCCCATGGGAAAAACGCATTTTTGACTATGTCCTCAGAAATGACTGAAGCAAATTGAACCAAACTTTACAGGAATGATGTATAGAAGGTCCTTTACATAGATTGTCAAAATTTTTCTGATCTGCCATAAAACATGGCTACCAGCGGAGAACATTGTTTCACATTGGACACTATGGGAAGAGCAAGTAAGAGATGTGATTTTAATCAGATTGAAAAAAACTGAATGGTACATATAGTTCTACAGTGATTTCTTTAGCCATTCTGTCTGATATAAACAGTGCATTTGTTCATCACTGGAATACATGTGAGGTATGGCGGGTTTGATAGGCGCCTTTCACATTGCCCCCTGCTTGAATGGATGAATGACGTAACGGTGTATTTTTAAACACCTGAGGATTTCGAGTTCTATTATTAGACCAGGCCTATGAAAAACAAGCGCTTCGTTTTGTAAACTTGGTTTTTCCTTGAAGAGCCGAAGATATTGAACAAACCTTTACATCCATAATCTTCATTCTTCATCTTTATACAATAAACAGAAAAACTTGAACAATAAAGTATTAACTTACATCACGTTTCACTAAGAATTCACGGGTGATGTGTGTAGATTAATCACTGTTAAGTGTATAAAAATGTAACCTGGCTTGATCTGCTAGTAATGTTTTGAAAGAAGATAACGCTCATTTTTAAAAACTAATATTTGTAAAGGAAATTTTTTACAATAGTATTTTATAAAGATAAAAATTAAAAAATAAGAAGAAGAATAAATAAAAAGATATCCCGAATGGGATTCGAACCCATGCCGTACAGGTTACAAAGCATCCTCGCTACCCACTGAGCTAACCAAAGGAGTTAGTGCCAACTGTGTTAAAATGCAACATCACTTATATGTGCAGTGGTCAGTTTTAATTTTCCCTAATTTTCAAAAATTGACCATTTTCTCCTAATAGGACCATTTTTTGAAAACTCGTAATGATTGTATTTTGAAAATATTTTCAGAAACAATAACGTAAAAAATGGTCTTCCGAGGAGAACACTTTGATAATAATTATCAAAGACGGGAAAACCCCCTCATTTTTCATATTTTAGCATAAATGAGCACAAAGATGAGCTTATTAAGAAAAATACCAATAAAATATACCTTTGTATGAGCCAAAATCTGAAAGTCCACATAGAATACTGCTGCTTTATTATTTAAGTGCAAGAATATTTATATATAGACTTTTATTTTTAAAAAACCAAAACGGTCAATTTAGGACAAAATCTCATCAAACCCGCCATACCTCTTTGCTCTAAAAGCATTTTGGTCAGGTGAGCGATACACTGAGCCTGTGGTTATACTAAACTTGTCAGTATAGGTACAGCCTTGGGTTTTCATAGCTGGTCAACGAATAAGTGTTCAGTGTTCAAAAGTGTTTTAATTTGAGTTTGTTGCTTTGTCTAAGTGACACTTATATTGCAGGCACATACAATGTATAAAAGTCGAAGTAATTTGTGTCTAATTAAGCAATGATCAACATTTACCCGTGGTATATCGTCGAATAATACACGGGCCGTCGTTAACATGCGGAAGAAGCCACCTCGTGATATATTTTTCCGCATGTTAACGACGGCCCGTGTATTATTCGACGATATACCACGGGTAAATGTTGATCATTTCAATTCTAACATGACTTAAATAAAAAGAATTGAAATAAACAAATTATTTGTGACACATCGCATGACGTCATATTATAAGCAAGGGAGTACGTCATTAAAACAGAACAGCGATAGGTATAATGACTGGCTCTCTTTATGTTTCATATAAGGAAAACGCAGGCCATGTTAGAATATTTTACATTTGTATACGTTTAAATATCAACATACAAATTGATTATCATACCATACTGGAAAAACTACTAAAACGCATTGCATTTTACGATGGTGGATTGATCTTTTGTGAGCCTCATATGTAAGGGTTTGGATTTTGAGGGACATATTGCACCATTTTAAAGGAATCCTTTACTTGGTAGCTCAAAAAGTCCCAGCCCGTTGAATGTATGACAGAAACAACCGCTTTCAGTTTTGGAAATAGATAAGTCTGAAGGTGGATGCCACACTCTCCATTGCACCAATAGCAATGGAAGACATATGTACGGGGACAATCAGCTTTACTGAGCTTTCCGCGGCGCTTGAGTTCAACGGTGTCCGTGTTCAGAAGTGTAGTATCTGTCATTATTTGTCACATTTTGAGATATTCTACCATCATAATACCTTCCGCAGCATCAGAGAAAACAAGGGTATAACCTTTCCATCTGATGGAACAGTCTTTGTCTTCTTTTGCAGGGATGAACCAGGGTGCTTCCATTATATAGACTGTTATTCTATGGGATGAAATAATGGACCCATGTTTCATCCATAGTAACAAATCTCTAAAACCAAAGCAAAATCTAGCTTTAAAAGTTCTTAGATAGCAAAGTGCGCAAAGCGGCATGGCTTGCTTTTGATTAACTGTCTTGTTATCCAACTGGCTGAAAACATTCTCATTACTAGACCCTTTGTCAGAATGGAATGTACTCTTTCCTGTGAAACCCCAACTGTAGTGGCTATATATCTTCCCGTAACTCACCCGTCAGCCATGACAAAACTATGGACTCCATTGACTATTTCTGGGATTGCAACAGTGAGTTGGGTCATCCTCAAGGCTCTGTCTGGATATAGAAAATTGAAAGATAAAAAGATAAAAATGTTTTGAAAAAGACAACAGTTACAATACATGTCATTGCCAATAATCGGATGGTGACCAATAATTCGATAAGCTACAGTACGAGATGATCTATACAACTTAAATTAAAACATGACCTTGAAATATGCTTCAACTTATCAACATAAAAGCAAAGGAAGATCTCATAGGCGTAGGAGCAGGGGGGGGGGGGCAGGGGGCCGCCCCCCCAATGTCAGAGAAGGGGGGGTAGGCCCCCGCAATATTTTTTGTGAAATTTTGTATCATATTTTATGTTTATAGTGTAAGTACTAAAAAAAAGAAAGAAAAAAACACCAAGAGCTTTAACAGGAAATGTCCATCTGGTAACCGATCAATTATCAATTTCATCATTATGCTTGTAAAAGGGCGTCTTTAAATTCACCCTTAGAAACGGCTCACAGCATCTCCAATGGCAGGGGCGGATCCAGGATTTTTTGAAAAGGGGGGGGGTGTTGAAAATTGTATCAATGCTAGGTGCGAGCGCCGAAGGCGCGAGCTTCCAGAGACGAGGGGTCAGAAATACAGAAATGGGTTGTTTGGCACCCCTCTCATACTCTCCCCGCCTCGTGCCGTAGACATAGCTTCGGTTTGCCCCCCCCCCATATTAAAAACTACCTGCATTATACGGCCTTAAGTGTAAATAACGTTCGCCATATTAAAAACCCTCCTACGCCTATGGATCTATCTAAAGCAATAAAGTTAACCAATGTCTAAAGAAGCTGAACAAATGGTACATACAAAGCTGAAATACTGCATTCAGCGTTTTATAAAGTATATCCTTAGCCAAGTAAAAAGAAACATGGTCAAAAGAATTAATTTAAACGTCCCGTAGTTCCATACATCCGTAAGAGGAAAAGTAAATGTTCCGTCTGTGAATACGTTGAAAATCAGATTAAATACGCGGCTAAGTTTTATCACGGAAACCGCCATGCAGTGTAATATCATTCATAGAAATGATGCCATCCGTCTTTTTTTGCGTTACGTTTACATTATTCGGTTTACCCACCGTTTGTCACGTTTGTCGTACCGTCATTCACCGTAGAGATCTATTTCATTGAGTTCTGCATAAAATGTAAAAAAGACATACGGTTAATGGTTGAAGCTCAAAACAAAACAATCGCCTCAATGCAAACAACAGGGAAGTCAAAATAATAAAGGCCGGCATAAGTGAGAATCTGAAACAATGCCAGAATCCGAGATGTGTGGCCCAAGTTAAATAGAATAAAAAAGGTATTAGATTAATATATATATATTCATTTATATTAAATGTCTGGTTTTGCCAATACGTTATCGCCTTTAGGCCTGTTTTGCCATGATTATTACACCCCAGTCTAATTACCTATTGAATGAACATGTTTAATAAAATAACTACTCCCTTAAACCTGTTGCAAAAAAAACGAACTGGTCCCTAGAGTTATTTCCCTTTTCGGAACTTTCCTTTGTCCTTCAGTGACGTCACAGGACATCGCCATGGCCTATGTTTTTCGGCACACTTGTAAAAAGGTAAAAATTACATTTATTTGTTGGAAATATGCATCGTCTTTGCAAAGAAAGACTTAACAAATATGCAGAATAAAGTTCATAATCAGTAGAAACTTTGTCTAGGAACATGGACCTGTTAAACGTCCAACATTTCTCTTGCAACCGAAACCCTTTTCCAACATCTGACACTTTTGACAGTTTAAGAAGCTCGGGATTCTTTCCTTTTAATTTTTATATTTTTTACTGAAATTTTGCTAGTCACCGTCTTCTTATGCTTATGACATACACATAACTCTTAAGATTGTCTATTGCATCAGCAAAGTTTTACAAATTTTAAATGGCAACTCACTTTGAAAAATTAAGCAAAAGTAGTTCTGACCTTGGAGAAATAAATCAATAGATTTTGCCTCACACGAGTCACGGTAGAGAATAATCAATGTATATGTCAATCACTGATGTTGCACCTGTTTGGAATCTCACTAATCCTGCAGTACTGTATCATCAGGTTGGGTCCAAATGTGGGCATCTTGTTTTAAGACCAATACCAATTTTTGGATATGTCACCACTATGGGGTATTTGCTAACTCCGATATAATAGTATTTGTTTTTAATTACAGAGTCTTTCAGGCCTGTTTGGCCAGACAAGACAGATCCATGTCACGCCAGTTGCCGCTGCTGCCAAGAAGGTTAGTATTTTATACTTACATCAGTTCTCACACTTACTTCAGACAGAGCATGGTAATGCTATTTTTTTGCATTCAGGGTCAATTCTATTCAGGGATAAAGCCAAATTATTTTGAACTAGATGCCAAGCTCAATACAGCAATAAAGTTGTAATGGTAATGATTGGTTAAAATGCATAACATTTAGAGACCCAAACATATTTTAAGGATACTTGGGGTAATAGGCTAATCTTAATCCCTGCTATTTAATTTTATAGTTGTAAGAATGTATGAAAATGTATAGTGATCAAAGTGAAATATGATATGGTTAAACATTAAGAATGATTCACAGAAATAATTGAATCACATGATATCGAAAAATTGTTGATAACACCAACCTGCTGTAATATCATTTTTGTCTTGGCTTGAAACAAATTTTCTTTTTAAATATTGTGATTATTGAAATTATGAATTTGTTTTATATTTGTAGGTGGCTATGAGCAAATTTGAACAAGATCAGTACATCGATTATGATAAACTTACACACAATCTTAACACAGTTAGAAAGAGGTAAGCAAAAGAGGAACATTTAGTAGAGTGAATAATAAAGAACTGGCACTGTACTACAGTATTCATTTACTCCATAGAATTATGATACATGTGTATATCCATATGAAGGGACAGGGCAGAGATTGAGATAATTGGATACTGGTAAATACATTTTTGATGATGACATAATATACATGGTTACATACAATATTAATTTTCATACATTTAAAAAATGAAATTTGATTTTTCTTCAAATAGACGTTCTTGATAGTTCTTGAAAAATTAACAAAATAAGATATATTTTTATGCCACAATTTTTTTTTTACAATTTTTTTTTCCATTTTAGGTTGAACAGACCTCTCACTTTATCAGAAAAAGTTCTATACAGTCATATAGATGATCCACAAAATCAGGTAATACAATTATGTGAACAGTGTATGTTAAAAATCATAAAGGTCTTTAGTCCTAAAAATAAGTGTTGATTCCACTTAATGTAGCTGTCTGATTCAATAACCAGCCACCACTTTGCCTACACTTCTAATTTATAATTAGCTTTTCATTTGTGTCCACTGCCACTTTAAAGGCTATTTTCGTGTTCTCATGCTTACCAAAATCTACACTACTATTCACAGGTCAATAGGCAGTGGCCAGTTGCTGACAACATGCCTATCTAAAAGATATAACTTCTGAAAAATCAATATTAACTTTTAATTATCATAAATAAAACTAATTTGAATTGGATATTATTTAAAAAAAATTATAATTGAATACACATTTGTAAACAAAACTTGTACAGATATAATCAAAGAATTCTGTAAGAAATTGATATGTATATGATTTGGTTTTTTAGGATTGGTAAGTTGTCAGGGACATTTACAGATGTTTTCAGACTTTTAAGTTTGTTTTTTAACCATGAATTAAATATCAATATTTTTTTTTGTAGGATATTGAACGTGGTGTTAGCTACCTCAAACTTCGACCAGATAGGGTTGCTATGCAAGATGCTACTGCTCAAGTAAGTATAACACAACTCATTTCTTGCCTATCTGAAATAAGTGTCATGTTGGACATTTCTGCAGTGTCAGTATTTAAATTATTATGGGTCGCTTGATGGCATATATTGACTTTGGTTCAATTTTTTATCAGCTAAAATGAATTCATTTTAAAAAGTCAGATCTCCATCAGATATTAAGGAACTTTTAATTTACAATAATTTAACAAATCTTTGTCTCTTAAGATTATAAATAAATAAAACATTTTCAAGGAACTTTATTTTGAAAGTTTGATATGGAAAATCCATGTATACATATAAGAGAGATTAAATATAGAATGCACTGTATGTATTTTTAGATGGCCATGTTGCAGTTTATTTCTAGTGGATTACCTAAAGTTGCTGTACCGTCCACAATCCACTGTGATCACTTGATCGAAGCACAGATTGGAGGAGAGAAAGATTTAGCTAGAGCTAAGGTAATGGTATCTGGGTCTGAAGTTATGGTCAAGTGGTACATGTAAATTGTGGGTTAGAAATCCAGAAAAAATTACAATATTGTTTTCATAAAAAAAAAATGAGATCAGAGATCTTAATAAAGTTGACTTGAGTAATGGTGTTGAATGTCCCAGTCAAGAATATTTCACTTATATGGAGACATGGTCTGAATAAAGTAGTTTCTGAAATACAATTGACCAATTACAAATACATGTATCTAACATCTATGACTTCACTTAAAGACATAAAAACAGAAAGTGTGTTATTTAAGAAATGGAATTGTATTGGGACTATAATTTTGTAAAGTAAATTCAATTTCCAATTTTAGAAAGATTAATATTTGAATTAACTAAAACCGTTTGTCTATTCACAACTAAGAAGCACAGTCAAGAAAAATCCAAGATATAATGTTTCATTTTCAGTTGTTTTTTTTTTTTTTTGTTGTCATCAACTCAGCATACATGTAATGCTTTGTTACCATGTCATTAAGATTAGGATTTGCAAAACATAATTACTGGTACAAGTAAATGTTGGTTTGATTTTCTGATTTTGTGTCTTAATTTCCTTTATCTAATATTCATCTATTCTCCTTTTTGTTTTCATCTTTTTTTTCTGTAGGATATAAATAAAGAAGTATATGAATTCTTGGCAACAGCTGGAGCTAAATATGGTGTGGGATTCTGGAAACCAGGAAGTGGAATTATACATCAGGTTTGTTTGTTTATAAATGGAAACTTGAAAACCTAATTTGCTATTTTTATACATCCCCTACAAACTAGTTTGAAGGGGATATATAGGAATTGCCACGTCTGTCCGTCTGTCTGTCTGTGTAAATGGTGTATGGGCATATCTCATAATTCCTTTGACGACTGCCATAAAACTTCACATGAATAATCTTCATGGTCCAAAGGTGTGTCATGACCTTGGACCAAGTCATATTGAGAAGGTCAGGGTCACGGGAAAACAGGTCAGGGTCAGTGGAAAACATTTAAAACCTTGTAAATGTTGGGGCAGGGGTATTTTGCTCTCAAATGACAGAAGTTCTAGTTGTCTCTTGGATGAAAGACCAGAGGGTAATCCTGGTAGTTCAGTGTTCATTCTAGAAGGGGACCATTGAGCCGGCTTATTTTGCCAAATGGCCTCATTGTAAATGCCTTAGTGGGGCATATTTTACATTTACATGAATGCAAAAATATTGACTTTATGGTTTTTCAGAGGATTTTTTTAAATTGTCCAATCTGGAAAATCCTAGATTGGACACTGAGTATTATCTGTTATTTGTTGTTGTTAGCCTCGATTGATTAAGTTTATGCAATAAATTTTCAAATTTTAATCATTCTTCACCATTTAAAATTATCAGGGTGAGACATAAGGTTTATTTTAATTTTTGTCATTCATTTAAAATTTGCTTTATCACCAAAAATTTTATTTCATGAAACACCATGGTCTCGCTGTAAAGCACAACTGTTTAAAATACAGTCCCAGTTGCAGAGTAAATTAAGAAGATCCAGAAAGAAGAGTGCTACAGTGTACAGACCTATATAAAACTTATATATTGCAGTTACTAGGTGTGTTAAGGTTTAAGATGCCTTATCATGTATTATACTGCATACATAGTTATACATATTGGTATTTAAATTGAATGGTTATTATGTAAAGATGTGTTTCATAAATGTAGTTAGGGGAAAGAGGATTATAAATTCATATTAGAAGTTAAATTACTAGGTGTGTTAAGGTTTAAGATGCATTATCATGTATTATACTGCATACATAGTTTCATTTAGTTATTAAAATTGTTCTTTTACAACTCATTTTATCCTAATAAATGTACAAACATGTTCCATAAATGTATTTGTACATGAGGAAAATAGGATCATAAATTTCATACAAGGTAGACAGAGTTAAAGTATACTAAAGAACATGTCTATGTCATAATACTAGTAATTATATTACATGGGACCTTGTTAGCCAATGGTCTAAAGCACTAGAATACAAATCATGATGTCTCTTACTGCCTAAGTCTAAATCCCATTTGGGACAGATCCGTATTTGAGGAAGTTTGCCAGTTTGCTTATCTAGAGGTCAGTGGTTTTCTGAATACTTTGCTCTCCTTTACTGACTGCCTTAATATGAGGGAAATAAAATTGACTGACTTGTAAAACGCCATAGCACTCGGGCTACTATACAATGCCCATAAAGGTTAGTCGTAGTTTATAAATAAGACAAGTAGGAAACTTTCCTGATGTAAGTAAAAATAGTTATTGGGTTTTCTTTTGACACAAATTTAAAGTAAATTGTATGTAAAATGTATCTAAAATCATTATGTATTTTATTTTAGATTGTTTTGGAAAACTATGCTTTCCCTGGTGTTTTGTTAATAGGAACAGACAGTCACACCCCTAATGGAGGTAAGTACATAGTTTCTATTCAGAATATAAGTAATTAGCTCACCTGAGCCAAAGGCTCAGATGAGCTATTGCAATCTATCACCGTCCGTCGTGCGTCGTCCGTCGTGTGTAAACTTTACATTTTAATCTTCTCCTCCAAAACTACTGGGCCATATTTGATGAAACTTGGTGATTATCATGCCTGGGTAACAGCCTTTCAAAATTGTGTTCGGGGTTTGGCCAAGCCCAACAAGATGGCCGCTGTTACTAAAAATAGCAAAAAGACAAAAAAATCTTCTTCTCTGAAACCAAAAGGTGCAGGCAAATTTTGATTGGATATTTGGATTCAGCATACCTAGGAACATTAAAATTGTGTTTTTCATGAAAATTAGACGAAAAATAGGTTACGCGTTTTTTGTGTAAAATTACGTAATTTTTAAAATGAGACATTTATTGTTATAACTTCATAACGGCTGAAGATAATTGTATTGAGTTTTCACTGTTGATCTTGTCTTGCAATTTTCTTCCAATTGATGTCAAGGTCGAAGGTCAAGGTCATGTCCCAGTTTTTGACCTTCGATAAAAAATGCTATTTTTTTAACATTTCTTATGATAATGGCGTAGGATTTTCAGTTATTTGTAGGTTTTGACATGACGATCATTTTGATACATAGATCAGGGTCATGGGTTCAAAGGTCAAGGTCACAGATGTCCAAGAATACCAAAATAGTTAATTATCTGCAAAACTATGAATTTTTTGTATGGGCATATATATCAGAATATTGTAGGCATTTGCACAACGATCATTTTGATATATGAATAAAGGTCATGGGTTCAAAGGTCAAGGTCACAGATGTAAACAAGTACTGAAATGGTTAATTATCTCAAAAACTATAAACTTTTAGTATAGGCATGTAGAATATTGTAGGTATTGGTCTAACGATCATTTTGATATATGAATTAAGGTCATAGGTTCAAAGGTCAAGGTCATAGAATTGAACGAATACTTAAATGGTTAATTATCTCAAAAACTATAAACTTTTTGTATAGGCATGTATATTGGAATATTGTAGATATTGGCCTAAGGATTATTTTGATATATGAATGAAGGTCATAGGTTCAAAGGTCAAGGTCATAGCTGCGAACGAATATTTAAATGGTTAATTATCTCAAAAACTATAAACTTTTTGTATAGGCATGTATATTAGAATATTGTAGGGATTTGCACAACGATCATTTTGATATATGGGTTCAAAGGTCAAGGTCATAGATGCAAACTAATACTTAAATGGTTAATTATCTCAGAAACTATAAACTTTTTGTATAGGCATGTATATTAGAATATTGTACGTATTGGCCTATCGATCATTTTGATATATGAATGAAGGTCATAGGTTAAAAGGTCAAGGTCATAGATGCAAATGAATACTTAAATGGTTAATTATCTCAAAAACTATAAACTTTTTGTATAGGCATGTATATTGGAATAAGGTACGTATTAGCCTAACGATCATTTTGATATATGAATGAAGGTCATAGGTTCAAAGGTCAAGGTCATAGAATTGAACGAATACTTAAATGGTTAATTATCTCAAAAACTATAAACCTTTTGTATAGGCATGTATATTGGAATATTGTAGGCATTTGCACAACAATCATTTTGATATATGAATGAAGTTCATAGGTTCAAAGGTCAAGGTCATAGATGCAAACGAATACTTAAATGGTTAATTATCTTAAAAACTATAAACTCTTTGTATAGGCATGTATATTGGAATATTGTAGGTATTGGCCTAATGCACATTTTAATATACAGATGTTTTAGCTGTTTATAAATAATATATTGTAGCTAGACTTTAAATATGTTATATATAGCATACTTATTTTATAATTATTATAATTAATTTGCAAAAATACTTGCATATTATTGACCCTTACTGCTGAAAATTTTGATATTCTCTTTTATTAATGTCATTGACCATTGAACCTCTGCATAAGATATGTACTCTTCCTCAGGTGAGCGTTAAGGCCCATGGGCCTCTTGTTATTAATGTAATTTATCTCATCAGTGATTTTGTATACCTCAAATTACTCTAAACAAAGGAAGTTTCCCTTTGGGAACAAATATTAAAATTCCCCAGTATTAGTAATACCCTTAAATATTCCCAAAACAACAGTTAATGCATACAGTGAAATACTGAACCAAACTATTTACAGAACTTTTTCACCCACCAAAATTTTAAATATTGTTACAATACAAAATCTTTGAAATGAGGAGTCTCAATATAAGGAAGTCATAAAAATTTGCAAATTTTCTCAATCCAACCAATCCAAAAGGTAAAAGATGCATGTATTTGCAAAAAAGGTAACAGAATCACTGTTTATTCATATATGTGATACTCATAATGGGCATGTCTAATTATCTCGTCTTAATTTCATGTTGCAATAGATTAATATTAGTATTATTTTCCAGGTGGTCTTGGTGGTTTATGTATTGGTGTTGGCGGTGCCGATGCTGTTGATGTCATGGCAGGGTTACCATGGGAACTTAAATGTCCAAATGTAAGCATGTTATTGAAAAAAAATAAGAAAATATTAGTATATATATATTAACTGAAGGAACTGAAGCTGTATTTATTAAGTGTATTATGGTATTACTGACAAATGAATACACTGATTTGATTCTTTATTTTAATGATAACTATCAGTCTAATCAGTTTAAACTGATGTATGTTTTTAATGTTTTTGTTAAACTTAATAATTAAAGGTCTTAGGAAACCACTCTTACTATATTGTTATCGATTGGCATTTACTGTCGTTGATTGATTGAATGAGGTTTTATGTTCCAGTCAATAATATTTAATTTATTGAGATGTACCCAACTGTAGATGAAATGCCAGAATTTTTTACCTTTCTAGTATGCTCGGGGCAATGTGCAGGGAGGGGAATTTTCTTTAACATGCCAAGCTTGTTGTGACACTAGATATTGGTTTTAAGGTCTCTTCCAAAGGACTCTGTGACTTTCATTTCTAAATGTAGAGTGCTTGACAAAGAACAGTCACTATCTAATTTCAAGTCTGGGTTGAACCCACATACTAAGCAAACACTCTACCAACTTTAAGTTCCTGTTGACCAACAAGCATTATCTTAGAAATTTAATTGAAATTTTGTTAATTATTCAATATGTTGATCACAATTCTTACTCATATGATGTATTATATGTAGGTGATAGGTGTAAAACTAACTGGAAAGCTTAGTGGCTGGACATCACCAAAAGATGTCATCTTAAAAGTAGCTGGAATTCTTACTGTCAAAGGTGGTACAGGGGCCATAGTAGAATACCATGGACCAGGAGTTGATTCTATATCTTGTACAGGTCAGTAATATAATATACTTTATAATTAAAGGCAGTTGAGGATTTTGGCTTAAGTTTTTTAATGACATAAATAGACCTATGATAAAGTGTTTTGATAAATTAAATGAATACACTATGTTTTTCTGACAGCTTGGGTTTGTGATCTCCTAAAAATTTGTGGACAGGAGCGAGCGGGAAATATGATATGGTGTGAAAAGTAGATGTTCACATAGAAAAAAACTTACATTACTCAGAAACTCCGACAATATTACAGTTTATTTTTCCAGAAAATGTTGTATTCATATACATGTACAGTTCAACCTGCCTTAAAGACCTCTATATAAGGGTCATTTGCTGATAAAGGCCAGTAAAATTGTATCCTAATTGTTTTTCTATTGATATTATTTGAACTTGAATATAAAGGCCACCTGCCTATAAAGGCCCTATTTACTGGTTCCCTTAAGTGGGCTTTATAGACAGGTCTGACTACTCTATATTTTAATTATTTAAGGTATGGGTACAATTTGTAATATGGGAGCGGAGATAGGAGCCACTACCTCAGCATTTCCTTATAATGATAGAATGAAAGATTATCTCATATCAACAAACAGAGGTGGTAAGTGTCTGGTTTTTATACAGTAGATACTGGTTACATTACTGTTCAACAATAAATTAACCCTGGTGATGAGTATAACAAACAAATTACAGCTGTGATGAATATATCAAATACTAAGAAAAACCTCAGATTGAAAAATATATTGTGTAAAATATGAAATTTTTCATGTCCATGTTATTTTGGCGTAATTTGCAAGTTGGTAAAAAAAAAAATCACAAAAAAATGCATGTTCAATTCTAGGTTGCTAGAGTATAAATTTACTTTAAATTACAGTACTTAAGTTATGATTATTGCAGGATTAACGGGGTTAAATGTTACACAGATTTGTTATTACATTTATGTAAAGTTTTTGTAACTGAATGTCAGTGATCTTTATTACATGTTTGTAAACTTCACAGGGACAATATGTTATTCAAAATTACAAAAATAGAGTAAAAAATGAATTTCATGTCCATTTGTTAAGGCTATTTGTTTTAAGAAGACGGTTAGAAAAGTAAATGGTCTTTGATGAAAACTTAATACCATGCATGTGTTTTACTTACAGATATTGCAGATTTAGCAAGTAATTATAAAGATTTGTTAACTCCAGATAAAGGTTGTCAATATGACAAACTTATTGAAATAGATCTTGATAAGGTAAGGTCTTACTGATATTGTTATACCTATACAAGAGATAATTTAGGTAATATTTTATAAATTCATTTACATTGTATATACATGTACGTGTATGTATTTGTTGTAAACTTACTGACAAGTTTTAAATATCAGTACAATATTTCATCATTACATCATTGAAAACATTTATGAAATCATTGAATTTTTGTCTACCGTAATTTTCAGATAGTTGGATAATTTATAAAAACAGAAATATTTTGAATTACCAGTCTAATATATACTAGTAATTGATGATTGATCACCTCATTATAATGCCTCTCAATATCTTTGCCACCTCACTAACTGTCACAATATTTTGAAGTTCCAAAATCAATTTCTTTTATGCTTTTCTTTATAAATCTCCTTAAATTTATCACCAATCCCTTTTATAATTTGAGCATTGGACTGATCAAGTGGTGGCAATAAATTGAGGTTTTACTTTAGTTTATAGGGTTTATATTACATGTGTATATAATGTAAGCATGTATGTGTTTTTAGGATCCATGCACATCATTTATTAGATTTAAGAATGGTTTATACATAATACATTGTGATTAATATGTTTACTTTTTACAGCTTGAACCACATGTGAATGGTCCGTTTACTCCAGATTTGGCTCATCCAATTTCTAAACTTGGCCAAACTGCTAAAGAAAAAGATTGGCCCCTAGATATTAGAGTTGGTAAGTATACAGGCAGTGTAGTATTAAATGGATGATCTTTGTATTAATTGGAATACCGGTACTTAAAATAATGTGAAACTAACACCTGTGAGTTGTAAATTATGGTGCTGTTAAAACATGGATTAATTGCAATATTCAGTAAAGATCTAATAAGATAATAAGAGTTGAGTTGAGTAATGGTGTTAAACATCCCAGTCAAGAATATTTTACTTATATCGAGATGTCACCAGCTATAGGTGAAGGTTCGGAAATTTTGCTCATGAACTGTGCTGATGGCATTATACAGCAGGGTTCTTTAGTGTCCCAAGGCTACCATGACACCTATCGTTTATTTTAGGTTCTCATTGGAAAGAACTGTAACTTTCATTTCGTAATGTTGAATAAGTTAATAAGAATAATAAATAAAATGAACTAGGTCGCAAAACTGGTTAACAATCTTTTTCTAATATTCAATAGTCAACTAGTTTAGCCAGAATAATTCTGACATCTTCAGGACGGGTATTATTTGGATAATATGTCCATGTACTAGCACAAAGGAAATTAAAAACACTTAAACTCCTCAATGAGAGAGTTTTTCAATTCACCAGCCAAAGGTATACGGTTTTCATGAAGATGTCAATAAAAGTTTACAATTTTGGGGATAAAAATCTAGATACTGTGTAATTATTTACACATTTTGAATCTTAAAATTGTTGCTAGTATTTGCATAGAGCATGTACAACATGTAGATGTATGTATTTATATCCCCTGCAAACTTGTTTAAGAAATCACCATGTCCGTCTGCGTAAAATCATTGCTTTGGATCACTGTCATAAAACTTGGCATGAATAGTCTTCTTGGTCCAAAGGTGTGTCATGACCTGGAACCAAGGTTGTATTTGAAAAGCCAAGGTCGAGGGGTAACATTTAATGTTGGGGGCAGTGGTATTTGGCTCTCAAGAGACAGTTCAAGTTTCCTTCTGTACCTCAACTATATCAAAGTATTATGCCTTTGAGATGATAAAAATAAATGAATTTCAAAAATGATTTTACGTTGTATGTTGACAGGTTTGATTGGCAGTTGTACAAATAGTAGTTATGAAGACATGAGTAGGTCTGCAAGTATAGCCAGGCAAGCTCTAAACAAAGGTGTAAAATGTAAAAGTCAGTTTACAGTTACTCCTGGGTCAGAACAAATTCGAGCCACAATTGAGAGAGATGGACAGGTAAATATTTGTTTTGATGTTTGGTGAAGAGTCATTTAAAGAAAATAATTTTCGATAATGTCAAGGCTTTCCTTTTTAGTTTACCTTGTAAAATATAAAAAAAAAATCCTAATAAATAAGTTTCCATAAAACCTCAAGATTAGGTGTAGGATTGTGAACAGGTGATTATAATGTCTGCCTGACTGTCTTAACATTAAATATATTGCTTAGCTTGCACTATTTCAAACCATCATCTGACATAAAGGTATTTCCAAAATGTCACTGAAATAACCCTAGCTTTTGTCTTTTATGCAAAATACTTTTGTGCACACCATAACTTTGTAATAGCAGTCTTTCTGGTCTTTTTTATTGTTTCAATGTTGTTGCCATGGGTGTTCAAGTCCACATTTATGTTAAATTGTGAGGTAATTTTTTTTATTAGCTCACCTGGCCAAAGGCCATGTGAGCTTATGGCATGGCGAGGCGTGCGTCCGTGCGTGCGTGCGTCCGTCCGTGCGTGCGTCAGTAAACTTTAATCTTCTCCTCCGAAACTACTGGGCCAACTGAAACCAAATTTGCCATGGAAGGTCCTTGACAGAGTCTAACTATAGTTTGTTCAAATCATGGCGATCAAATATCCAAGATGGCCGCTGTTACTAAAAATAGACAAAACCTAAAAAAATCTTCTTCTGTTGAACCACTCATTGGAGGCAAAAACTGATGTGATATTTGGATTCTACATAGTCTTAACCTTTAAGTTTGTTCATTTCATGAAATTTGGTTTAAAAATAGGTTACGCGTTTTTGCGTTTAATTTTGAAAAAATCGTAAAATATTTTAAAATTGTTATAACTTGACTATATGACCAGATAATGACATGGGGTTTTCAGTTTTGACATATTCTTGTAATTACCTTCAAAATGGTGTCAAGGTCAATTATGAAGGTCATGACCTAATTTTTTACTTTTCTAATATTATTTATTATCTCGAAAACAATAAACTTTTTGTATAGGCTTGTATATTGGAATATTGTTGGTATTGATGTAACGATCATTTTGATATATAGATTAAGGTCATTGGTTCAAAGGTCAAGGTCACAGATGCGAAAGAATACTGAAATGGTTCATTATCTTGAAAACTATGAACTTTTTATATAGGCATGTATATTAGAATGTTGTAGGTATTGACACAACGATCATTTTGATGTATAGAAAAAGGTCATGGGTCCAAAGGTCAAGGTCACAGTGGCAAAACAATACCAAAATCATTAATTATCTCGAAAACTATAAACTTTTTTTATAGGCATGTATATTGGAATGTTGTTGGTTTTGATGTAACGATCATTTTGATATATAAATTAAGGTCATTGGTTTAAAGGTCAAGGTCACAGATGCGAAAGAAAACTAAAATGGTTCATTATCTTGAAAACTATGAACTTTTTGTATAAGAATATATATGAGAATGTTGTAGATATTGATACAACGATCATTTTGATGTATAGAAAAAGGTCATGGGTCCAAAGGTCAAGGTCACAGTAGCAAATCAATGCCAAAATGGTTCATTATCTTGAAAACTATAAACTTTTTGTATAGGCATGTATATTGGAATATTGTTAGTATTGATGTAAAGATCATTTTGATATATAGATTAAGGTCAATGGTTCAAAGGTCAAGGTCACAGATGCGAAAGAATACTGAAATGGTTCATTATCTTGAAAACTATGAACTTTTTGTATAGGCATGTATATTAGAATGTTGTAGGTATTGATACAACAATAATTTTGATGTATAGAAAAAGGTCATGGGTCTAAAGGTCAAGGTCACAGTAGCAAATCAATACCAAAATGGTTCATTATCTTGAAAACTATAAACTTTTTGTATAGGCATGTATATTGGAATATTGTAAGTATTGATGTAATGTTCATTTTGATATATAGATTAAGGTCATTGGTTCAAAGGTCAAGGTCACAGATGCGAAAGAATACTGAAATGGTTCATTATCTTGAAAACTATGAACTTTTTGTATAGGCATGTATATTAGAATGTTGTAGATATTGATACAATGATCATTTTGATGTATAGAAAAAGGTCATGGGTCAAAAGCAGGGCCTCGGAAACTTCGGACCGGCCCGTCGGACATTTTTTGTACAAGCAAAAAAAAAAAAAAAAAAAAAAAGGGCAGTCTAAACCAACCTTATTTTTTGAGCTACCATGATTGCCACTTTTAATCCATGTGTTGTTAGTCCACGATGTTTATTGCATGTGTATTAGGTGAAATCTAAGACTAAGACGTTTACTGCTTTTTTGAGCTTCCGCGATATGCTGTTATTATCAATATGCGTTACTGTCCACGCTGCTTGATATTGCACGTCCGCCATATTGTTTACTAACAATCGTGAATTTTCGTATTCCGAAGATACACGAATTGTAATAAGAATTATGGCGAGAGGAATTCAAGTATCACGAATCACGATATAACGGGAACGGCTTGACGAGGTTCCAATATTTATGTGAATGAAAGATATTAATGGCTAAAATAAACTTTAATCGCGTTTCTGTATTAATTAATAAAGAAACAATTACGAAGAGCATAGTAGGTAATTTTCAAAACCCCACGTGGAACCTCTTTATTAACAAACCGTCACCCTTGACCGACACTCACTGGTTATGGCTTCCGTATTCAACACAGTTACAACCATGCACTTATTATTAAACAAACACACGTTTAAAGAAAGTTATTATGATTCGGATTGTGAAACAAAAGAAATAGACATGCGGCACGCGACTACTTAAGTCCACAGGTATTTACTGATTAATAAACAAGCACCTGATTATTAGATCTTACTGTTGTTGACAGGTAAACACGTGGTAAGGACAATACACTTAGTGAAGTCAGGTTAAAAGGCCGACAGACAGACTGGCGGTAGTTTACTTTTGTCGGACCAAAAACTGATTTGTCCGTTTAATATTCCTGTTGTAAAATTGAAAATGTCCGAAAACAAAAAAATGTCCGACTGGTGATTTTTCACATTGGTCAAAATAAATTTTTGTCGGACATGTCCGGCAAATATGACCGTTTCCGGACCTCTGGTCAAAAGGTCAAGGTCACGGTTGCAAAACAATACCAAAAAGGTTCATTATCTCGGAAACTATGAACTTTTTGTATAGGCATGTATATTAGAATATTGTTGGTATTGATGCAATGATCATTTTAATATATAGATTATGGTCATTGGTTCGAAGGTCAAGGTCACAGATACGAGTAGCAAGTTTCATAAATATCTAAATATCCACAGAGTTATTGCTCCTTAAATGTAGTATTTATTGTGTTTTTGTGCTGTAAATGGCCCAGGTGAGCGGTACAGGCCCTATTGGGCCTCTTGTTCTTATCCTACACAGTACTTTACCAGCAAGATGGTGAAGTCAAGACACATAATTTATAATCATTCTTGTTCTTGTTTTTAGGCAGCTACATTGAGAGAAATGGGTGGAATTGTACTAGCTAATGCATGTGGTCCATGTATTGGTCAATGGGATAGAAAAGATGTTAAAAAGGGAGAGAAGAACACAATTGTCACATCTTACAACAGAAACTTTACTGGTCGTAATGATGCTAACCCAGCTACACATGCTTTTGTCACATCACCAGAATTAGTCACAGCTTTATCAATTGCTGGAGATCTTAGTTTTAATCCACAAACAGATTTCCTTACTGCTTCTGATGGTTGGTTAATATTTAAATTTATTATATGTGACAAATTACTTCTTTAGACTTGAATTGATACCTAGCAATTGATGTGAAAACTTTCAGCTTTTAAATGTTGATGTTACAGTCTTGTAATCTGGTTTATATTTTAATTTTCATGGCCTTATATTGGGCTTGGACAGTTGTCTCTCAAGATCAGAGATTTATGTTGGCCAAGTGGTTAGGCATTAGCCTTTACAACCAAGGCATTTCAGTGGTGTGGGTTCAACCCAGATCAGCCTCAAGTGAGAAAGGGTTATACTTGTCTTAAGTCTTTACTGGTTGGCTTGGTATATCCAGTATAATAAATTGAGTGGTCTGTGATGTTTATCTGTCACATTTCTGGTAAGTGTACTAACATTCCTTAGCAAAAAGTGTGAACTAATACACAGCCGATTAGAAACACTTGTTCAAATTCATTCACTACTAGAAGTTGTGTTTAGATTAAACTTTGAGGTTGAAAAACTTGTCTCATCACTATTAGCTGAAAAATGCTGATGTGACTTAAAACAACATTCAACCAACTGTCTTGAGATAAGCATGAGTGATAACCTATATGTCTTTGTGTATTATTGTAATTGTCTTACTTGTTCTCATTAATGGTTTATAAAAATTAGTTTGCAAAAATTTTGTAAATAAAAAAAAATCTTACTTTACACTTTGTGAATTTCTAGAGCTCCCAAAGAACATATCAAAATGGGAAATTCTGAAGACTACTTTAAAATTTGTAACATAATCATAACAGAAACACTTTTAAAATTATTAAAAAAATTTTATCTTTTTTTCAAACAGGAAGTAAGTTTAAACTAGAGAGTCCATACGGTGATGAACTTCCAGCTAAAGGTTTTGACCCTGGAATGGATACATATCAACCTCCACCTAAAGATAGCAGTGCTGTCAATGTAAATGTGGATCCAAAAAGCCAGAGATTACAGTTGTTAAGTCCATTTGATAAATGGAACGGAAA
This sequence comes from Anadara kagoshimensis, assembly GCA_021292105.1. Taxonomy (NCBI): domain Eukaryota; kingdom Metazoa; phylum Mollusca; class Bivalvia; order Arcoida; family Arcidae; genus Anadara; species Anadara kagoshimensis. The sequence continues at coordinate 70,273,486 of CM037861.1, read as the reverse complement.
AGATCTGACAGATTTACCCGTTTTAATCAAGGTTTGTGTTTTAATTTTACCCTCGCATTTATATTTCAAAATAACAATTTAGGTTGACATGTATGTAAAGGTGTACATGTACATACTTGTATGTTTGATTCAGAAATCAGTAATGCAGAAATGTAGATAATTGGTTTAGATGCCTTCACTGATCAATCAACATATACATAAAAGTTACAAAATAAAAGAAACAAGTTACAAAATAAAAGAAACAAAATCCTTATTATAATAGCCTTATTCATTATAACATTTATAACATGATTCCCATGATTGTTTATACGTTATTGTTTTCTGGGAAAAAGAGGTATGTATCTCTAAATCCCAAAATTATCGCCTCTAGGATACCCTGCCACTAGTGCATTTACTACCTGCACATGCTTCACTGGTTATTGAATGCAAACTTTATTTCTAGTATCTAAAAACTAAGTCTAAGTTTTTATCATATTACCGGTATTTCATGTGGTTGTGGAAAATATGAATGGCATATTTATCATCATTTGTTATGTCCAAAAAGATTTAGCTTGCTTCAAACATTGTTGAATTGATGAGAGAGAGAGAGAAGAGAGAGGTCTAATACATGTATGTCTTAATAAAATTTATTTCAATTATAGGTTAAAGGAAAATGTACAACAGATCATATCAGTGCTGCTGGTCAATGGTTAAAATACAGAGGTCATTTAGACAACATTTCTAACAACTTGTTGATTGGGTAAGATCATTTCTGTTGCACGCGTTGGTCAAATTATTTTTTTGATACTAAGAGTTCAAACATCTTAACCCCAATTTATTATACAGGAGTATAGACTATTACTCACAAGTCTAAAATTTTTGAACAAATTTGTGTCTGATTGGCTAAAAATGTAATATTATGGTAAACAGCTGATGTGACAAAACCAATACCTTTAACAGAATTTCTTCAGTATTTATCAGTCTTATAATATTAATAAAATTAGTTATATTCTATTTACTTTCATTTTATATAAAAATTTATGTATTCCAGTGCTACTAACATAGAAAATGGAGAAATGAACAACATCAAGAACCAGTTAACTGGCCAGTTTGGCAGTGTACCTGATGTAGCCAGACACTACAAGGTAATAATTATATGGATGTCCAGACAATTTATGTGCAGGTTTAGTTATGTGGTGTGGGTTTAGCTAGCAAAAACAGGAGGTGCTTACACTTCTAGAGCACTTGGTCTCACTTCCATGGTGGAAGTTCACCTATTTAACATAATTTGCTAGTTTTCAAAGTTTTTCGTTTGTTTTTGAACATGGACTGGTATGTTTGATTTTGATTTGTGTTTTTGAGGACATTTGAGGTTGATAAAAAAAAATATTTTAAAATGGCTAAAGTAGTTTATTTGTCTGATAGAACTATACATATTTTGTTTACTTATGAAATTCACAGTCAGTCATATCTATATCCTTTTCCAGACTGATCTGTATAAAAATAATCAGAAGGCAATTTCATAAAAAAAGTGATGTGCATATCAAGGAACAAATTAAGTTTAGCCTAAAACACATTTTATATTGACTCTTGTTAAATGTACTAATGTTCCTAACTCCATACTATAATGGGAATGCATTTCTGTTCTTATTGGGAATTTTAAAACACCCCCCCCCCCCCCCCCCCCCCCCCCTTTTTTTTTTTTTTTTTTTTTTTTTTTTTTTTTTTGGTTTCAATTATCAAAAGTTTGCCTGTTTTGATTACTTCTTTGTATATAAGAATCAAGTGGTAACTCAAATTTACCCAATCCCTATATATTATAGGCACAAGGTGTAAAATGGGTTGTAGTTGGTGATGAGAACTATGGGGAAGGAAGTAGTCGTGAACATGCAGCTTTGGAGCCAAGACATTTAGGAGGATGTGCCATTATTGTAAAGAGCTTTGCCCGTATTCATGGTAATACAGCATACTTAGAATTTGTTATTTTTTTCAGAAAAAAACACATTTAATGGTATATTTTCAATATAGACCCCCAATTTTGTAAAGTGATTTCTAACAATTTAAATGATTTAAAGTAGTCTATAATTTTTTTATGTTTCAATATATCAGATCTACTTATTCCAGAAATTACATGTATAGTCATTGTCTTGATTGTAAAATCTTTTGAGTGAAATTTTTTTTGTTTTTGCATGGAATATCTATACTGATGGGCTATTCTGAATATACATTTCATTTTAAAACATACAAGATTAAACTGTATATGTACTTATACTTTATTTTGCTTATTGCCATTCACCATTTGCACTAAAATTTAATTGCTCTAAGTAATATACAGTGTCCAGGTTGCATCTATGTCCAGGATCTACATGTGTATGTTTTTAATTACTGTTGATTTTAATATACATAAATTCTTTTCAGAAACAAATTTGAAGAAACAGGGCATGCTTCCACTTACATTTGCAAACCCAGCTGATTATGATAAAATTCAACCAGAAGATAGAATTTCACTTCTAGGCTTACAAAATTTAAGTCCTGGAAAGGTAAGTTTTTCTAAAACATCATGTGAAGGTTTTTCTCTAGTTTCAAGTGACATTTAATCAGTTTAAGCTTACTTGTCTCTATTGGCATGGCTGGATAACAGTTCATTATCCATGACACATTGTCTGTTGTTATCTGTGATACATTGTTTGTTGTATATGATCCTCTTACATTTTGATACTCTCCAAAATTTCAGGGTAAAATTTTGACATTTTTCCGGGCTAAATGTTAGTTTTAAGTTTCAAATGCAATATCATGGATTGACTGATTGTTCTATGGAGAATCTATAGCAGCAAAACTAGTATAAAAACTAATGTTTATGTTTGACTGATGGCAAAATAGTGTAGAATTTTGTTTTGTTCAGACAAGTTGTTCTAATAGTAAAATTTTTTGGGGTTATTTTTGTACACCATTTGATCATTCATCTATCATTTCTGCAATTATGACACAGCACCTCTCATGCCTAGGTCTGAATCCTAATCAGGCAGATCCTAGTGTGAGAAAATTGTCAGTCTGCATGCTGAAGGTCTGTGGTTTTCTCTGGACACTTCAGTTTCCTCCGCCATCCCAAAATTGGCTGTCTAAATGTCAGTTAAAGAATGGTGACTGGGGTGTAAAACACTATTAGTCAACCATCATTTCAGTAAATTTATTTAGTTTTTCAATAACTTTATTTCTTTGCTTATTTGCATCATAAATCGTATGCTTATTTGCATCATAAATCGTATTGAACATGACCTGTCATGAACAACTTCATAAACATTTAATTTTGTACTTCATAAGTTTATCGAGAAAAATGTGATTTACAGCATAAGTCCTTAGGACAAAATCTGATTCATTAATACATTTGTTTCTTTTTCAGCCTGTTACCTGTGAAGTAAAACACTCAAATGGATCTGTTGATAAATTTGAATTAAATCATACATTCAATGAAGGACAGATATCATGGTTTAAAGCTGGTAGTGCTCTTAACAGAATGTTCGAACTCCGTAACCAATAAGGATAATCTTCAGTGTAGTTTTAATATCATTTAATGAAATAATAAACATTTGTGATAAGGTTTGTGTGTAGGTGTGTCAGAGATGCACAGTTGTTTTTTTTTCTTCTTGTTATATCAAGGTATCATTGAACAATTTTTCATATGTAAATATGTCATCTAGGATTTAGATAGGACCATCATTTCCAAATAATTTTTCAGGTACCTTTATCAGGTTGCAGATAACTGTTCAGTGATATTATCCTATTTAACCCACCCAACACACAGTGTATTTATTATATAAACAGATAAAATACAGATGTTGTTATAGGAATGGTTATACATGTAAATGTTGTTACTCAAAGTGCTATATATTTGAATGGATTTCCGAGTTGTAAAAGTTGTTTAAATTGGTTTACATACATGTATGTATATACATACTTTTTTGTGTATATATATATAAATTTAACAATTTTAAATTAAGTGCCAGATTTATAATTTTTTCTCAGAATTTTTAAGTGAAATTGCTTGATTAATTTATTTTTTCTCAGTATTATATATGATTTATTGTTGAAGTCTATATGTTTACATGAACTCTCCTACCTGTATTTTGTGTACAGAATCACACATACATTTTGATGGTGTAGCGATCTGTTTTGTAATATAAAATTATTACTTTTGAGATGAAATAAAACATTAAGTCACCATTTTAGCTTCTTTTAATTTCAATTTTGCTTTGTTTATGTCATATTGATGTCATACATTGGCTATTTCCTGTTCACCATTAGTTAATGAAGCAATGCTTGATGCTGAAAAAGTGACAAAAAGAATAGCTAGCAGTGTACCAGCACTATATTCTTGACATGGAGAAAAATGATTGGTTTGCTCACACTATAAGTCTGACACATATGCTAGCACAATATCAGGAACAGAGAAAATACGGCTAGTTTGCTGCAATATAATTCTTCCATTTCTTTCTCATAGAAATGATGACGACTGGTTATGCTGTACTATCATTTGGCACAGAGAAATGGCGACAATTATTGTTATGATAACAGTACAACTCTTACATAAATGCTGGCAATTGTCTTCTACCTAGTAACACATATATAATGACATCTGAATCTTGATAAGCTCACCATTGTTATACCATGTATACAATTCAATGATTTCTTTACAACTTAATACATGTATCTGAAATATGTGCTACAGATAACTATCAAAACACTTTTTCTAGTCTTTTGGCACATTAATTACGCCAAGGGCCAGCCAAACTGGACCTCAAGCAGGCGATTAAACGTAAACACAAGGTCCATTATTTCAGGTATTGTCTGAATATTGTTACAGACAGACTAGTAATGGATATGATCCAGAACTTGTTACTTAGTATTATCAACATCTGGAAAATGAAGGGGCCTTGAATGGTAAAAAGCTCAATCTGCAGCATGATCTCATCTGTAATGATTTGGTGCATGGTCATAGGCACTGGTTTGCGGATTTCAGAGCCTCTTGCTGCTTGGGTTCGAATCCCACTCGGGCAGTTGCAAATTCGAGAAAGTTTGTTGGTTCACTTGCGGAAGGTTGGTGGTTTTCTTGAGGTACTCTGGTTTTCTCCACTATCCCAGAACTGACTGCCTCAATATAAGTAAAATAAACTTGACTTGGGCATTAATCATTGGCACTATTACTCCAATCCTCTCATTTGTTATAGGCTTCTGCTGTTGTAAGTTAATTTACCCGACTTCAAACTTGTTGAGGCTTACCCAGCTTACTGTATATATAAAGTTTCACGTTTCTTGGCCTTTCAGTCTACATGAATGATCTCATTGGAGCTGTGTTAATCGTATTTTGATTATAAAATTGCCTGAATGGCCATCATGGTTCATATCACCCTTATTGCACTGATGTTATATTTGAACCTTTTAGGTCATTGAATGAAGGTCAAAGTGAACCAACTACTAAATCCTTGTAAGTACCAAGTTATATGCATTGATGCTATATATGAAATTTCAAGATAGTTTTTAAAAGTTATGCTATATGGAAGATCACTGTCGGACTTTGATTTGGAGAAGATTTCAAAGAATTTAGAGCCAATACAATAAACAAACTTGAATTGCACAGACCCAATATGCTCCTGACTAAGTTTCTTGAAATATGTCAAGTACTTTCAGAGAAATCGATAGTAGGTTTTAACAATGCCAACCCATGAACACACACACACTGCTATGCCTTAAGTTCTTATGACTTTTTAGCTCACCTGAGCCAAAGGCTAAGATGAGCTATTGCAATCTATCGCTGTCCGTCGTCCGTCATGCGTCGTGTGTAAACTTTACATTTGAATCTTCTCCAAAGTTACTGGGCCAAATTTGATGAAACTTAGTCATTATCATCCATGGGTAACAGCCTTTTAAAATTGTGTTCGGGGTTGGCCACGCCCAACAAGATGGCAGCCGTTACTAAAAATAGCAAAAAGACAAAAAAATCTTCTTCTCTGAAACCAAAAGGCACAGGCAAATTTTGATTGGATATTTGGATTCAGCATACCTAGGACCATCAAAATTGTGTTTTTCATGAAAATTGGACGAAAAATAGGTTACGCCTTTTTTACGTAAAATTATGTAATTTTTAAAAACGAGACATTTATTGTTATAACTCAATAACGGCTGAAGATAATTGTATGAAGTTTTCACTGTTGATCTTGTCTTGCGATTTTCTTCTGATTGATGTCAAGGTCAAGGTCATGTCCCAGTTTTTGACCTTTGATAAAAAATGCTTTTTTAAACATTTCAGGTGATAATGGCATGGGATTTTCAATTTATTGTAGGTTTTGACATGATGATCAGTTTGATACATAGATCAAGGTCATGGGTTCAAAGGTCAAGGTCAGAGTTGTACAACTATTACCATAATAGTTGATTATCTGCAAAGCTATTAACTTTTTGTATAGGCATGCATATAAGAATATTGTAGGTAATGGCACAATGGTCATTTTGATATATGAATAAGGGCATGAGGTCAAAGGTCAAGGTCACACTGAAATAGTTTATTATCTCAAAAACTAAACTTTTTGTATAGGCATATATATTTGAATATCGTAGGTATCGGCCTAATGATCTATATGAAAGAAGGTCATGAGTTCAAAGGTTAAGGTCACAGATGCAATTGAATACTGAATTGGTTAATTATTTTGAAAACTATAAATATTTTGTATAGGCATGTATGTTAGAATATTGTAGGTATTTGGCTTATATGGATTAGGGTTATGGGTTCAAAGGTCACAGGTGAGCGTTAAGGCCCATGGGCCTCTTGTTGATAATAAACCCATGCACCATGTGTCCAGCAGTTTCAGAGGAGAAGTTAAAAGTAGGTTTTAACAATGCACACACATGAACACACCACTTTGTCATGTCATTGACCACATAACTTCATGTATATTCTTGTGTTTCAGATCAGACAGCAAATAACCATCTGCATGATAAAGTATATGATCTTGCTTGATGTGAGCCTTTAAGCTTCTAGTTGAGAAAGGGTCTTATTCTTCATTTTCTGTGGCAGATTGGTTTGTGGTCTGGGTGATTTAACAGACTTGACTTACAAATTACAGCACCTCTTGGCACCAATGTTCAAATTCTACAAACTCATCTATGTATGCCACACATGCAGATTTTAGTGTCAGAAAGGTTTTTCCAGTTTATTTGCAAAAATGTCTGGTTTCTCTTGATAATCCAGTTTCTTTCACTATTCCAAAACTTGGCTACCTTCAAACTTTGACAAATATCTTGACAGGGCACAAAACACCATTAAAAAGGGTAAGGGCTCTGGAAAAAAGGGCAGGCACTACACCCTGTAAAAACAGTCAAGCTGGCCTAAGCTTCACAATTCCTTAACTAAGATTTTCCTAAATTTTGGTAATCTCATATTGGAACAACTGATGGATATTTTTGTCAAAACTAAATGCAGATGTTTTAATCTAGAATTGATCTTAAAAATGTCACCTTAAATTCCTGAATATCTTGAATATTAACAAATTTATAAAGATTTGAAATTTTGCAAGATTTAAGTTCAGGAAAATCTTTGCTAAGGAATGATTGTGAAACCGAGGCCTGGAACACTCTCAGACTCCACTCCACTTCTTAGGTCCAGGGTATTAGTTAATATACGAGTGTATGATCTACTATGATTTAACAGAATTTAATCCCGTAGCAGTAAATAAACAATAAGGCATGTAGATAAACCATACAAAAATGGTTAAAAAGTTCTAAAAACAACTAAATAATTTAATATCTTGTGTAGTTTTTAATAACAAATGCATTTGCCTGGTACAGTTCCATGAAAAAATCTGGTCAACATTTACTAGCAAGTATAATGACAATATAACAATTCAATTTTACACCACAATAATAATTTAACACCATAATAATTTAATAAAGCTCTAAATAAAGTGATGACAGACAGTTCTGAATGAGCATTGGTATTGGTACTTGTCCTGAAAATACCTCTCAAACAACATTAAATTATGTTCCATATTAAATATGTATACAAATATATTTACCTTTGTGATGTTTTTATGTATTAAACTCCGTCTGAGACCAAATGTTAATTATAGGAGTATAAATGCCATTGTCAATGTGACATCGCTCATCTCTGGCTTATGCCCGATATATATACGCATGACATCATTGATTGGCTATTCCAGCAATTGGAAACACATGTTGTACACACAAGTGTTTTCATTTATTTCAGGATTAAAGGTTTTTCAAATAATGCAAAATGTAAATATAAACACTGAATGGTCTAGAAATGTTGTTTGTTTAAGAAATAACTTTTGTATAACCCGCTTCGCGGGGTTATACAGTTTGCACACCGGTTTTTGGGGTTAAAAATGATAAACCAAAAAAATATCAAAGTTATTTCTTATAATTTAATTAAAAAACAATGTTAATAATTTTGCAATAATATTTATAATTTTAATGATAATTAAATTGATTTTAACAAAATTTTACATTCAAATTACCACCGTCATATGGCGCATCAATACAAATGACGTCATATAATTATGACGCATGATTAGCTCGTTACCATTAACAACCGCCGATGGCGACGGCAACACATGTTCAATGATCAAACATGATGATGAACGTTTTTACGGTACTGGAGTTTTACGTTGATCAGTCAGTGGACACGATTAGTTTTTTAACTTGAAAACACAGTTGTTAAAAATGGAATTTGAAATGAATTCAAAAGTTACTGTTGTTCACAGAATATGGAGCAGAAAGTTGAGGACGGCACTGATGTGGATTGTTTACAATAAATTCTACAGAGGTACTGGCAATGGCGGACATTGTATTTGCATCTTAGATCAAATTGATTGGTTAGATTTTGTTACAAAATAAAAAATCGGTATGCTGAGCTATCAAAACAAACCGCAAAAATCACAACATGTAGAAAGCGCTACATTGTATACTTTTTCAACCAAACACAAAAAGTAGTCCGTCATTTTCGCTATTGATCACGTGACCAACATTGGTTATCACAAATAAACCGAAAAAGGATGGTATTGAAAAGATACATGGAATTAAATTATAGTGCTATAACTTTCATTTCCATGCAAAGCAAACTAATCATAATTTGCGAATGCATGTTATTCAGTTTGGTTTGCATGGCAATAAAAGTTACAGCACTATAAACGCCAATGTAAAACCATTCAATGGTTATGTGTGTGACATAAGTTGTGAAAATAGTGTTAACAACCAAAATACAGCAGATTTTGAAGGGATGTTTTGAGAAAGGTTATGAAAAGAAAAGTCTGTGTTAGAACTTGAAATGGTGTGGTAATAAGACAAAATGCAAGTAAACATGTAAACAAAAAATGTCACTTAATTAACAACATATATAGTAAAACACTTTCATTTCATTGTTCTATGCTTTGCTAAAATCACTTTACTAATGTAGTCAAGACTAACTTCGTTCCATGATATCATGCAACAAAAAGTTTCCTTTAATGAAACAGATTCCGTTCCCATCACAAATCCAATGATTTTTTTTTCAAAACACTAAATAAGGATACACATCACTATTACATCACAAATGTAAACACGAGATCTTTGTTTTCATCTCCTTTGAAGGTCTATAACAATCACTTTAACTACAGACTGCAAGTTTAAGGTGGGGCAAAAGGATTGTCTCCCTTGTCACATAGCAATTTTTATGATTTTTATTTGACATGGTTCTTTATCCTTTGTATTTTTGCTGTACACATAAATTGCAATATCACTCTAGTCTTTTAGCAAGACTTGCATGCCCTATATCAACACATGATCAAATTACAAACATTTTTAAATAAATTTAGTATTTAATTTCAAAGCCTGCCTTAAAGGCCACCACTATATCAGGCCACTTGCATTAAATGTTTATCTGAGTGGCTCTTTATTTACATTATTTGAACCTGCATAAAAAGACACCTTCACATAAAGGCTATTTTACTGGTTCCCTTCCAGGTGACCTTCATAGACGGGATCGACTGTATATACAAACTTATACAATTATAATGATACATGTATCACTTAAAATATCCATGGTTCAATAAAAATTTTAGGACTAGAATGTAAATTATATTCTGGTTCATTAAAAATGTGGCAAGCAAACTTTGCTGGCAAATAACTCTGAAACAACAGTTATCCATAGTGCTAATACAAAGAATATATAAGATATTCCAACTTGGTAATTGTTAGGAAGTTGATATGGTTCTCCGCCAATCTGTTCTATGTTAAATCCAGTGGGAAATATAACAGCTGCCTGGCAAAACAATATCACTGGAAAATAAAATATAAATATCTTAAACTTATAAGTAAACCTGGGTTTGACACTAACTTTTTTTAACAGTAGCACACAGGACTAGTAGTCATTTCAAATCACTAGCCCTGCTTGAAGTTTAGTAATAGTAGTCCAGGGCATGTCCCGTATCCCCCCCCCTCCCCCTGAAAAAATGGAGCAAAATCCTGAAATCTGGAGAAGTTTAGATTATATATTCATTAGGTCTAAAAAGTTCTGTATCGAGTATATGATCTAATGTTTTTAGATAAACAACTAGTCTGTCAAGATACTGGTAAAACAAGATTCACTAGCCCTGACCAATTTTTGCTAGAATCGGGTTAGCGGCTTAGTGTTATTGTTCCTGTAAACTACATGATGATCATCATGATGATGATGATGATAGTGGTGATGGTGTGGTGGTGGTAATGATAACTCATATTAGTGATGATGATGATGATGATGATGATGATGATGATTGAATTGATGTCTATTTCATGGTGCTAATATTTGTATACATATTGGATTCGATCGGAACTTGCTATCACACATGTATTTAGAAATTAGAGGGGACATACTGTAGAGTGTAAAAAGTATATGAATTCACCAATATAAATTCAGTGTGTGTGTGTGTGTGTGTGTGTGTAAAATAGAGTACCAGTTTCTAGATCTACTTACTTGCTACAAAACCAAGCCAACGTGCAAATTTCATGACTCTGTACTTCCAATGTGAAACAACCAGAAGTATTATTGTTATACTGACACATATTATCCCAAGAATCACACAAGCAAAAGTTAGTAGCCATTCTATCCTCATAGGACTGGGAGAAAAACATATCTGTGGTCTGTCGTAAATTTTCAGGCAAGTTTTCAACAGTCCAATGTAAGTCCTACCTGTTAAAAAAAAATTTAAATAAGTAAAACTGAAAACAAGTTTTAACTGAAATAGTATGTCAATTCAAAAGTCCCCCTATGGAGTTTCATATAAAGTTCTGTTTGTTTTTAGGAAAGATGACAGAAGAATGAAGTAAATATTATTTGCCGTCACCACCACCATCCCCTTTGTTTGTGCCATAAGCTCATGATAGATGTATCTGTAGTAGCCAAGTTCACTTGACCTTAAATCATATTCATAAAGATAAAACGGGGTTGTCTATGCATCTGACTATCATGAATTTGATGACTGTTGTCCACATTAAATAGATGGCAACTTGCCTAGGCAAACAATATAATGCCATCTAATTATATAGCTTCTTCTTCAAACAATATAATGCCACCTAATTATATAGCTTCTTCTTCACAATGTTTTATAATCATTTTATTGCATATAACATATTATTAGGCCCAATTAATTTTTTTAATGACAGAGACAGGGACATGAGGTGTTGATCGGGTGACAATTTCAAGACACTCTATGACAAGTATTGATATATTAAGACACATGTGGTCTAAAGAAGATGTTTGTTTTTCATACCTCCTACATCAGAAACTATCCAATTTGGCATTGCCAAACTAGCCACAGCAAAAACATCAGCTGTGAAAAACAGCGCCCCAGAGATTATGCTTAATTTATCCATTCTTCAAATGCGTAGGCCTGGAAAAGCGTCATATCAAGTAGAAAAATTTAAGTGAGAATATGCATAGTTTGATAGATGATCGTTTGTTTTGCAAATAATCATAATGAGCTGATATTATTTTGACATTTTCCCGGAAGTCGAAATGAAACGACACCTACACTCCAAGGGAGATAATTGAGCACGGCTGCAATACAAAAATCAAAGTTCCGATAGAACTGATACAAAATCATTGTCATTTTGCTGTTTATATACAATAAAGACAAAGCTTTAACACTATTCCTCAATACGTCTACAAATCAAACACAAACCGTGATCTACCGGTCCATGTCAGTAAATCACAATCCCAAAAAAGCAAAGCAAAAACGTTCAGTGAAAACTGTAAAGCGGGTTTCAAATAGATGATACATTGCCCTCTGCTTGAACAGATGAATGACGTAACAACGTATTTTTAAACACCTGAGGATTTCGCGTTCTATAAATATACTAGGTCTATGAAAAACGAGCGCTTCATTTTTGTAAACTTGTTTTTCCTTGAAGAGCCAAAGATATTGAACAAACCTTAACATCCATAATCTTCTTTTTCATCTTTATACAATAAACAGAAAAACTAGAACAATAAAGTATTAACTTACATCACACTTTACTAAGAATTCACGGGTGATATGTATAGATTTATTGTATAAAAATGTAACCTGGCTTAATTGATCTTCTAGTAGTGTTTTGAAAGAAGAAAATGCACATTTTTAAAATCTTATATTTGTAAAAAGGAAAAATTTAACAATAGTATTTTATAAAGATAAAAATAAAAAAAAGAAGACTATAAATAAAAGATATCCGAATTGAACCCATGCCGTACATGTTACAAAGCGTCCTCGCTATCCATTGAGCTAACCACAGCAGTTAGTGCCATTGTGTTAAAATATAACATCAGTTGTATGTACAGTGATCAGTTTTATTTTTCCCTATTATTTTTTTTAAATTGACCTTTCTCCTAAGAGGACCAATTTTTTTAAAACTCGTAATGATTGCGTTTTGAAAATATTTTCAAAAACAATAACGTAAAATTTGGTCTACTGAGGAGAACACATTGAAAATAATTATCAAAGAGGGAAAACCCCCTCAGTTTTCATATTTTAGCATAATAGAGCACAAAGGTAAGCTTATTAAAAAACACCAGTAAAATAGACCTTTGTATCAGCCAAAATCTAAAAGTCAACATAAAAAACTGCTGCTTTATTATTCAAGTGCAAGAATATTTAAATTTTTATTTTACGGTCCATTTAGGACAAAATCCCATCAAACCCACCATACCTCTTTGTTTTTAAAAAACGTTTACTTCTATCCGGTAAGTGAGACGGGATGCCCAGGAAGGGTAAGCACCTACTGGTTTGCTAGCTACATCCACCACGTGTAAAACGAAAATATAGAATATGATAATAAAACTGAACAACCGGCGTGGATATTCAAACCCGGCATACAATCTATAATTTCAAACCATTGAAGTTTAACCCCTTCCTGTTCTTCCACCCATAAGTTTAAGCCTTTGCCTTTAGGGAAAATTGCAATAGCTCGCATATTTTTCGCAGCGAATATATTTTTGCAGGATAATTCAGTATTCAAAATGTTCAACATACCTTAAGAAAATAATTGTGCATTTTGCTGTAAGCTCTTTAATTTGCAAAATAATAATAATAATAATAATAATAATAATAATAATAATAAACAACTAATAATAATAATAACGAGCATTAATGTAATGATGGATGCATCATTACAAATAAGGCGCCCAAACGAATAAAAATCAAACCCTGTATTCAGAACTCATATTAGGAGCACTTGTACTTTTTAGCTTTTTTCCATGTCCATATCAACGGCTGCCATTTTGAAAAATTTAAACCTTTAAATAAGTTCTACATACAATAGAAAACTGAAGAGAAACCCAATGAATTTTTGCCATTGTTAAAATGACAACAAAAATATGATCACTTAGTATAATTTACAAAATGTATCATTTATTCATTAATATGGCATTACATTATTGTAAACATGTACTTAGTTAACACTTTTTTCTATCGTAAAAATCTGTTAATCAAATAGTAACACTTATTTAATCCCAGCTTGCATTATTAGAAATTTTAAACTTGTAATATTCTTTTCATTTTAAGATTTAATGTTATATATAGAAGTAGTACATGAATCCAATTGGTTGAAATTCAAACAATAGGCAAAGTTGATTGACATCACCTATACCCAATATCACAACCTGTTGTTTTGATGAGCTAATGATGTGTTGATTTTAAATTAATCCAAGCATTTACCCGTGTAATGTCATATTGATAACTAAATGCAGCTACTGTATCGAATTGAATAACAAATCGTGCCCCAGTGATAACTGACCATTAGTGTTGTTTATAAAACAGATTTAGCTTGAGATCTTTTGGACATGGATCAGTGATTACTTAAGTATCCTTGACAATGAAAATTCATGCTTATTGTTTTAATTGTTAAACAAAATAATAGCAACCATCCCATGAAGAAAACTATAGTTCGAGGGTTGGTATCTTAAACTTAGTACCTAGACCTGCCTGTCCCCACTCTCCTATTAGAATGACCATATGGGTTTACCTTAGTATCAATCTATTCAACGTTTCATAAAGAATAAGAAAATATATATGTTAGGGGTGGGGATGTCAACTAATCAAAAGTTAGTACAAAGCCCCGCCTGTCCCCACCCTCCTCTGGAATAACGTCATTGGTATTTCTGCAACATCACTTTATTCAACTTTTAAAATAGAACCGAAAAATATATAGTTTCAGGGTGGGGATATCAACCATATAAAAGTTAGTACCAAGCCCCCCTCCCACCGTCCCCACCGTCCCCACCGTCCCCACCTCCTATCAGGAATTACCCCATGGGATTTTTTTAGTATCACTCTATTCAACTTTTCATGTAGAGCCAGAATATATATAGTTTATGGGTGGGGATCCCAACCATTTAAAAGTTAGCACACTGCCCCGCCCATCCCCACCCCTCCCTGATACCCCCGGGAAAATATTGTGATACAGTCCTGTAAATCTTGAGACACTGATCATGAATATATGTGGTTTTATAGTACAAAATAAAGTATAAATTGCAAAATTTATCATTATTGTTTTTAAGACCCCGCCCTCCTGCCCCTTCTCTAATGACCCCATGGCCATTTTGACACGGCCTCTGGAAAAGGGGATGGGGATCAACCTTCATGTGAAGTTTAGTTAAGATTGGACCAACGGTCTTTGAAAAATTGGTGGGATAAGTTCATGCAAAGAAGAAGAAGAAGAGGAAGAATAACGAGTATTAATGTAATGATGGATGCACCATTACAAATAAGGCGCCCAAACGAATAAAAATCAAACGCTGTACTTAGAACTCATATTAGGAGGATTTGTATTTTCGTTGCTTTTTTCCATGTCCATGGCAACGGCTGCCATTTTGAAAAAATTAAACCTTTAATTACGATCTACATACAATAGAAAAACTGCAGAGAAACCAAATGACTTTTTGCCATTGTTAAAAGGACAACAAAAATATGATCACTTTGCATATTTAACAAAATGTATCATTTATTCATTTACACGGTATTACATTATTGTAAACATGTACTTAGTGAACTCTTTTTTTATCAAATACCAGGTTTCCAAACTTAAAAATCCCTAATCAAATAGTACCACTTATTTTAATCCCAACATGCATTATTAGAATTTTTAATTTTATATATAGAAGTAGTACATGAATCCAATTGGTTGAAATTCAAACAATTGGCTAAATGATTGACATCACCTGTGCCCAATATCACAACCTGTTGTTTTGATGAGCTAATGATGTGTTGATTTTAAATTAATCCAAGCATTTACCCATGTAATGTCATATTGATCACTAAAGGTAGCTACTCTATCGAATTGAATAATTGCAAAATTGACCATTATTGTTTTTAAGACCCACCTCCTGCCCCTTCCCTAATGACGCCACGGCCATTTTGGAATGGCCTCTGGAGAAGGGGATGGGGGTCAACCTTAATGTAAAGTTTGGTTAAGATTGGACCAATGGTCATCGAGAAATCGGTGGGACAAGTTCATGTCAAGAAGAAGAAGAAGAGGAAGAAAAATAATAAGAAGAAACGGGGCAAAAACAATAAGTCGCCAAGCTTCGTTTGGGCGCCTTAATAACACGTATTAAGGTAATGATGAATGCATCATTACAAATAAGGTGGCCAAACGAATAAAAGTCAAACCCTGTATTCAGAAATCATATTATCAGAAATTAACAGTTTTTTACTTCAAGGTTCAAACGAAATGAAGATTTAAGAGATGTAATCTTATTGGTCAACTAGAATGTATACTTGGAGCAAGCGTGTCTATGTATCGTCTCTCTCTCTCTCTGAAATTTTATTCTAAAAAAATATTGTCTTGCTGTCAAATGAACGTAGAAGTAGTACATGAATCCAATTGGTTAAAATTCAAACAATAGGCAAAGTTGATTGACATCACCTATACCCAATATCACAACCTGTTGTTTTGATGAGCTTATGATGTGTTGATTTTAAATAAATCCGAGCATTTACCTATGTAATGTCATATTGATAACTCAATGCAGGAATTTTAAACTTGTAATATTCTTTTCATTTTAAGATTTAATTTTGTATATAGAAGTAGTACATGACTCCAATTGGTTAAAATTCAAACAATAGGCAAAGTTGATTGACATCACCTATACCCAATATCACAACCTGTTGTTTTGATGAGCTTATGATGTGTTGATGTTAAATAAATCCGAGCATTTACCTATGTAATGTCATATTGATAACTCAATGCAGCTACTCTATCGAATTGAATAATAAATCATGCCCCAGGGATAACTGACCATTAGTGTTGCTTATAAAAAAAGATTAAGCTTGAGAGCTTTTGGACATGGATCAGTGATTATTTAAGAATCCTTGACAATGAAAATTCATGCTTCTTGTTTTAATTCTTAAACAAAATGATAGCAACCATCCCATGAAGAACACTATAGTTTGAGGGTGGTGATCTCAAAGTAAGTACCTACACCAACCTGTCCCCACCCTCCTATTGGAATGACCATATGGGTTTACTTTAGTATCAATCTATTCAACATTTCATAAAAAATAAGAATATATATATATATTAGAGGTGAGGATCTCAACTGAACAAAAGTAAGTACCCAGCCCCGCCTGTCCCCACCCTCCTCTTGAATAACGTTATTGGTATTTCTGCAGTATCACTTTATTCAACTTTTAAAACAGAACCGGAAAATATATAGTTTCAAGGTGGGGATATCAACCATTTAAAATTTAGTACCAAGCCCCGAACGCCCCTACCCTCAATCAGGAATTACCCCAAGGGATTTTCTTTAGTATAACTCTATTCAACGTTTCATGTAGAACCAGAAAATATATATAGTTTATGGGTTGGGATCTTAACCGTTTAAAAGTTAGCACACTGCCCCGCCCATCTCCATCCTCCCTTATACCCACGGGAAAATCTTGTGATACAGACTTGTGCATCTTGAGACATTGATCATGAATATATATGGTTTTATAGTACAAAATAAAGTATAAATGGCAAAATTGATCATTATTATTTTCAAGACCTCACCCTCCAGCCCCTTCCCTAATGACCCATGGCCATTTTGGCGGGGTATCTGGAGGAGGGGGTGGGGATCAACCTTCATGTGAAGTTTGGTTAAGATTGGACCAACGGTCTTTGAGAAATTGGTTGGAAAAGTTCATACCAAGAAGAAGAAGAAGAGAAAGAATAATAATAACGCGTATTAATGTAATGATGGATGCACCATTACAAATAAGGCACCCAAACGAATAAAAACCAAACCCTGTACTTAAAACGCATATTAGGAGGACTTAAACTGTTGTCGCTTTTTTCCATGTCCATGGCAGCGGCTGCCATTTTGAAAATTTTAAACCTTTAATTACGATCTACATACAATAGAAAAACTGCAGAGAAACCAAATGACTTTTTGCCATTGTTAAAAGGACAAGAAAAATGAGATCACTTAGCATAATTTACAAAATATATCATTTATTCAAATGCATGGTATTACATAATGGTAAACATGTACTTAGTGAACCCTTTTTTCTATCAAATACCAGGTTTCCAAACTTAAAAATCTGTTAATCAAATAGTAACACTTATTTTAATTCCAGCATGTATTATTAGGAATTTTAAACTTGTAATGTTCTTTTCATTTTAAGATTTAATTTTGTATATAGAAGTAGTACATGACTCCAATTGGTTGAAATTCAAACAATAGGCAAAGTTGATTGACATCACCTATACCCAATATCACAACCTGTTGTTTTGATGAGCTTATGATGTGTTGATGTTAAATAAATCCGAGCATTTACCTATGTAATGTCATATTGATAACTCAATGCAGCTACTCTATCGAATTGAATAATAAATCATGCCCCAGGGATAACTGACCATTAGTGTTGGTTATAAAAAAAGATTAAGCTTTTGGACATGGATCAGTGATTACTTAAAAATCCTCGACAATGAAAATTCATGCTTATTGTTTTAATTCTTAAACAAAATGATAGCAACCATCCCATGAAGAAAACTATAATTCGAGGGTGGGGATCTCAAAGTTAGTACCTAGACCTACCTGTCCCCACCCTCCTATTGGAATGATCATGGATATACTGTAAATCAAGAAATTAATGCGAGCAAGAAATTAATGCGAAAAATGCGAGGCCTGTTTTATCGCATTAATTTCTTGTCGCATTTGTCTTCCGATTTCCTAAAGTTCAATGTAAAATGATGTAGCTCCCTTGAACTAGAAGTTGTAATCGTGGGTCATTTATTAGAACTGATGACGATATTTCTCTAGTTCTGGTATAAAGTATTCTTAATCTCTTGATAAATTATAGCGATAAATTAGCGATATAAGTAAGACTTTTTTAACAAACGTTCACATTGCCATGTTTGAAACACGACAATGATTTGCAGTAAAACGGGACATTCTTTTTATGCACCAAACACATTTCTTTGTGGTGCCGAAGTTAATGATTATTACATGTTTATGGAATAATAAACAAGTCATAAGACAATAATTCAACATTTTTTGTTATTTTTTTCAAGAAAAAAATGTCAAAAGTAGTTTTTGGAATTTAAAACAAATCGCATTAATTTAAATACGCATTTTACAGCAAAATCGGCAATTCGCATTAATTTCATGACGCATTATATTCCTGATTTACAGTATATGGTTTTACAGTAGAAAGTAAAGTATAAATGGCAAAATCGATCATTATATTGTTTTTAAGACCCCGGTCTCCTGCTCCCTAATGACCCGATGGCCATTTTGACATGGCTTCGGAAAAAGGGATGGAGATCAACCTTCATGTACAATTTTGTTAAGATTGGACAAACGGTCTTCGAGAAATTGGTGGGACAAGTTCATGCCAAGAATAGGAAGAAGAAGAGGAATAATAATAATAATAATAATAATAATAATAATAATAATAATAAGAAACGGTGCAAAAACAATAAGTACCCAAACTTTGTTTGGGCGCCTTAATAAGAAACGGTGCAAAAACAATAAGTCGCCAAACTTCGTTTGGGCGCCTTAATAATAAAAAGAAATGGTGCAAAAACAATAAGTCGCCAAACTTTGTTTGGGCGCCGTAATAGTAAATAAATAAAAAACTTGCGCGGAAAATAAAATTCCTTTTCAGCATAGCTGATCATCACTTTGAATTCATAAGTATTCTATACGATATTTGTAGAGTCATCAGGACCACAAGAAAACAACAATGGAAGTATCATTTATTCATACTATTTGAAACTGAAATGTCATTATTATACTGAAATATGGAACAAATATTT
The DNA here is from genome assembly GCA_021292105.1 of Anadara kagoshimensis. NCBI lineage: Eukaryota > Metazoa > Mollusca > Bivalvia > Arcoida > Arcidae > Anadara > Anadara kagoshimensis. The sequence continues at coordinate 70,253,704 of CM037861.1, read as the reverse complement.
TACATAAAAAACGGATTTTTTAATATGGCTGGTATATTTAATAGGTCGAACAGTGAGGTAAAATTACTTGATGATCTGGTGCTGCTGGACGTCAATATGGGATGTCTGAGCAGCAAAACTTAAAATATATTGGTGAATGAAATTAACAAATAACTTACCTATTGAAATATAATATGAGCAAACTACTTGTTTCAGCATGATTTGGTACTGCTCTATACAGTATAAACATATTCGTAGTCTAATCGATAATTGAACTAATAAGGTTTTCAGAAATTGGAATATGTCATGTACAAACTGTGGAAAACCCATAATGGACCTACCATTTTTGAATGTTTAAACACTCGTGTTACATGGAGCATAACAGATTTTATCGAATAAAACAAGATTTGGTATTAATAGCAAAATACATGATAAAATAGATTTTTTTTTGAAAATCAAATGATTGGAAAATCAGAGCACTATAAATAGATATTGATTAATTAACATACACCATGTTATTCAAAAATTGGATGTGTATGTTAGTACTCGTTACTTAAATATTAATTTGAGTAAACAGTTCAATTTATGAGCATGACAATCTTAAGTTTATTTCCATCAGATATAAGATATACACAAGATTCGATTGGCAATACATTTGGAAGGTGTACCAGTCATGCGGATACATTGATTGGTGAGACTTTAGATGATTTGTTATTACGCCGATGCTCTATTTACGATATACCGAGGATTTTTAGTAATAAGACGAAGTGGGAAATATTATTCTGCGGATAACAGGAGGTTATGGGTCTTTAAAACATTGGAAAAGCTAGGAGGATGTGGTGAAATCCCTGTTTTTGAAATTGACGAATATGATATTCCACCAATGAAATGGACAACATATAATGACGGAGAATCTTTAAATGTCAGACGAAATCCAGGAGGAAGGCATTGGAGGAATGTACCACGAAGACCAAAAGTGAAACATGTTAACCATATTGAAACAATAAACGAAACCAAAACAAGCCTTTCTACTGCAATTGTCGAAACAAATCTAACTGATAGGGAACAAGTTGTTATCAATATCAAAAGGGATGAAGAGGTTAGTGATGAAAAAACTTCAAAAAACAAACTTGGTGCTCATGATAATATGGCATATATGCATGATGAGCAATTAGCACTTGAACCAGAGACAAAAACAGAAAGTCGACTGAAAGCTTGGAGAATAAAACAGGATTGAATGCCACAGACGACAATCAAGGAAACGAAAGTTTTGGCGCCAATCGTTCAAATGAAATCGGACAATCGTCTGCTATAGTTGAGACAAAGGATACTAATGTGGAATCAATTACAAGTCACCAGGAGGAGGAAAATTCAACCAGTGTTATAAATATTGAAGAACCGTCAGCCGAAACTACAGAATATTCTCGTAATAATTCAGACAGGAATACTTGTAATTGTTTTGTTAAGTACAAGGGCATTTTGATAACAGTTGGTATTGTAATTATTTTGATTATAGTGTTTTTGATAGTTTTATTTCACTTTATATATAGAAAGCCATAGACAATGTCCTTGTTTTTTATAGACGAAGTTAATTCAGAAACATTTAAGACCTGTTAGTTTTGATTACTTTTATAATTCTAATAACTTCTTAAAACTACAATGGAAGGGAGTCGCGGTCACTTCTCATTAAGGGCACTTTGTGCAATATTGAAAACTTCACCATGACTGACTAGACGAGTATCTTCAATCAATTTGGAACGGTTTTTTGTCGAATTTATGATTCCCGCGTTTTGTTTTCCCAGATCCTTATTACAAAATTCAAAAACGTTTTAAAGTGAAAGACAAGTACCAGGGCTATGTGTGGGGGCCATGGGCTTACTGGGAGTGGTGTTACTTTAAAAGTGCAAAGCAAGCTTTCAGCTTTTTTGCATATTGGCAAATATATGATACTCCCTTTGTTTCTATTGTGGGTAATCACACATATGTGTTGAATTAGCTTTGTACCATATTTTTCTGATTTATGCAACACTTAATATAATACAGTTTTCAAAATACAACAGAGATAATATGATAGTTGTTGATTTTACAGAGATCCAATTCCAGATTTATTGCTCGGTAATAATATGACCGTATTGGCATTTTTAAAATTGATTTTATGATATCATTAAATCAATAACTTGTAGTGACATTGTGTTTTTATTTTGTCCTGTTATGATTGGGTTTAAAATATCATCAGAGGAGATAAATGTGATATATTTTGATAATAAATATGGTTGCTTATTTCTGACATCCAGATAATATCGGTCGACTATCACAAGTCGAGATAAAATGATGGAAAGTTGCGATAGTAAAAAAGTTGAGATATGTCGAGATATTTACCATGACTAGTCGACATAAGTATCTCGACAATTTTCCACCATATTATCTCGACTTGTCGTGGTATTAAGTCAACATGTCTAGATAATTCTGTGTCGATCGAAATTATCTGGATGCCAGAAATAAGCAACCACAGTATCATCAAAATAAACACTATAATTTTTGTGGACCAGCTAAACTTCCCCCGTTAAGGTGCTAATTTGTCGCAGGGGAATTGGCTATGCAAAACGGTAATCTTTCGTAGTGACGAAATCAGAATGGGCCAGTTGGTCATGTGATTTTGGAAAATGTCAACTTGATGGTATCCGACTGCATATCAATGAGTGAAAAAAAATGCAATTTCCGGCTAAATTATATAGTCTTTATCTGTTCTACAGTTATGCATAAGAATCCTTTATTGCACGCTAATTGAACTTTCTATAATTCATCAAGTTCACATACATGCCTAGAGAGTTGTTACCTGTCGTGCGTTCACTTACTATATGACCTGATCACGATAAGTGGGAACGTTTGTTGATACCAGCAGTTAACAACTGTTGCAAAATGGTTGCTCAACTCATCGAACATTGATGCATGTTTAAATGGAACTTAAAACACGATGTGCTTACCCTTCCGGAACACCCGATCTCACGTTCCTAGTAGAAGTCCACGTGTTTAACCTAATTTGCGAGCTTCAAAATTTTTACTTTGCTTTGAGATTTTGGTTTTGACATGGATTGGTATGTTTTTTTTTCTCAAAGCATTCGATGTTTCAACATCGTAGTGTAACCAATGTTTTCATTTCCTGCAAAGAAAACATCTGTATGGGTATATAACAGCTTATTGCTTAGATATCTTCTCTATTGTCGGGTTTTATGTACACAAGTCTACCTGCTCAATAAGAATGAATTGCTAGGTAACTGCTCAATGTCTACTGGTTGCATATCGCATATCATGGTTCCAGGATTGAAGATGAATGTTTGAGTAGACAAATTGGAAATCTGACTTTAATAATGACTATATGTAATAGTAGTCGGAGTAATATCATCACCACCAAGAACAGATGAATGATCCGTTGATAAAAGTACACAACAAAATGCTGGGTATGGAATTTATGTATCCAGACATCCGGTAATTCAATACATGTATTACCTCAGACATTAGGAACGATAGTTATAAGCTTAAGTATTTTATGGACTTGCCTACTAAACATCAGCTGGGCGAATATTTAGTCTTGTAGCTGACGATCAAACAAATCCAGGTACATGAAACCTATTTATATAAAGCTATAAAAAGATTAGCTTGCTGTAAAAAGAAATACCATACCTTGGCTTTGATCTTTCTACCAATAATAAGAATCTTATAATACAGTGAATATACTATTATAAATTATTATTATTTTTTTAAAACAAAACAGAAACAACTGTGATTAAGACTAACCAATAGACTGATTATGAAGCAAATCTTAAATGTTTAAGTACTATTTGCAGCACCACAGTCCTTTTAATGGCTAGAACACACAATACGCGCGTAGGAATGCGGTTAGAAGAAAAGATAACACAAAAAAAAATCATATCTTAGAATTACAAAAATATGCACAAAATACTGTAAAAATCCGCAATGAAATATTTTTTTATAAAATGAAGCAAACATCACTACAATAAATGCAGATGCAGCATAAATTCAGTTTGTGATCAACTTTTTGCAACAAAAAAGAATTATTTTATTGGTTACTGAATTTAACAACACATGGAAGTTGATCTGAATTGTAAATTGTTATAGGAGGTATGATAAGACGGGATCCTTAACCTTAACCTTAATGCTCGTAATGCGCAACGCCATCTTTCCGTTTTTATCTGTCCTTTTGGCTGGTTTGGCTGTGTTCCAGCTAGTCAATCAAGCGACGTTTCTTTCCTCTTCTGTTGTTCTCCTCAATGTGGACTTAGGTCTTCCCCTTTTCCCCTCTGGTTGCCACCCTAGTTCTGTCTTACAGTCATTCGTTTCTTCTTTCCTTAATGTGTGTCTAAGCCAGTTCCATTGTCTTTTCCTGGTCTCACAGTTTATGTTGTTAAGTCTAGATATTTCCAATATTTTTTTTCATGTTTGTTCATTTTGGACTTTCTGTTACCGTGTTAATCTTAATACCCTTCTGAGGCATTTTGTTTGGAAGGTGTTTTGGTATTAATTATTTCTGCGTTCTAGGATTTTATTTTAAAAGTGGTCACCTGAGTGACAGCTTTTAAATTGCCAATTAAGATCAGTTCAGATAAAAAGTGCATTGAACTAGTGAAATAAATTTGCATTTAAAATATTAGCTGTGGTACAGTAAACGGTTTTTAATTACAAATTTCGGTGTTTTTATGACGTTTAGATCCTTCATATCATACCAAAGCGTGTCTTTTTCATTATGCTAGGAATTCGACAAAATCTAAATATCTGTTCATTTAACCACAACGGAATCGCTGATGCGCCTACTGCATGTAATGTCACAAGTAACTCATCGCCATAATTCGTCTTGGTAAAAAATAAACAATAATGTAAAAACTCCAGCAAAAACAGTAATATGTACTTAGAAAATGGAATAAGAAACAACTCATATAGGCCTCCTTAGTTTTAAGAAAACTATGTTGGAAAAACCATAAACTATAAAAAGGTATAACGTAATACATTGAATTATGATATATATAGATGTGCGAAGGACATACCATATTAAGTAATAAGAGGAGAGGCAAATTTTTTTCTGTGGATAACAAACTTTAATGCGTTTAAGGAAATCACTGTAAAAGGTATTAACGTTTCAGACAATATCAAAGTGAATCGGAAGAGAAACTATAAAGAACATTTAAACGACAAAATGTCTGACCATGGTAATTCTGTGGGGGAGAATTCAATCCAGATTAAGATACCAGAAAATACTGAAAGTTTTCGAAGCAATAATTTGATAGAAGGAGAAAACTCTGTTGAAATCGATATACCACAGAATGTACCACGATTTACAGAAGATAATCGTTTTAGGTACGGTGTCTCTACTAATAGGGAGTCAACACCAGTGGAAAACACATGGTATTGCAGTATCCAATGTATAATAATAATGATATTTATAGGCAAGCTACTTTTACCAGTGGTAATAATTTTGGTCATGTATTTAGTAAATGAACTAAAATGAACTAATAACAACAATGTGTCTCCAACAGGAGAATATACTTTTGCACTTTTTCGTTTACTGTTTAGGAACATATGCTGAAAATACTGAACTTTACATTTTAACATGCTTGTATTTTGGAGGCATAGATTTTTAAACAAGGAGTACGCTTATAAATTTTAACAATACTTGTTCCGTCCAAAGGCAGAAGTTTTAACATCAGTGGTAACAGTATGTATTCTCGTCTTGTTGTGAGATAATTTGTTGCATTAACTATTACTAGATATATAATATAACTTTAACTTTCTATATTCCATTACATATTATACAGTTTTAATTATACAGCACTTTTTCGTTTTGAAATATAATTCCTCATCAGTAGTGCTTGGACCAAAGTTATGAAACCAAAATTGTTATTGTGTAAATTTACATCAAAATCTTACATTCGTTAGGTTTTCCTCTGCGGTATTTTCAGTATAGAATTTACTGACAATATGCAGGTTAGAATAGTCAATGAAGAGGAAATGCATTTACATGATGTAACATACAGAAACATGAAACAATAAGTAATTACAGAAAAAAGAAGAAAAACTTTTAGGTGTTCAATAACCTATACTTGCAATATCTCCGAGTCAACAATTCATTTGTAAGCCATACTTTGTTTATTTCTTTTTGTTTTTTTATGGCGATGGTGTGTTTGTTGTTAAGAGATATACCAAGGAGCTTGCAAACGAAAACAAATTATTGAAATAGACTTAAATGTTGAAAAAGTCATTTATTCAAAATGCTTAGCATCAAAAATATTACCGTTGTGTACGGTTCTTCTTGTTACATATAAATGAATGGTATAAAATAATATGTATAAATAAATTTTGACTTGTAACTAGTGTTTGTCGGTGGAAGAACATTTTGTAATTTGTGGTCCAAATATGTACTTGTCTTTTCTTGTTTGGTTCTTTCTATCATATTGTACAATGTCTTTAATTGCATCCGCTTTCTTGAGGTATATATTTCTTTCTTTTATCTTAAATTCAACTGCCGAGCAAAAGATGAGAAATTTACAACCAGTTGTTCCAATATCTGTTTATTTTGGTTTGTTAAGTTGTTTCTATCATCAATTTATATCATGTCATGTCTTTGATTGCTTCTGCCTTTTCAGGTACAATTTTCATTCTTTTATCTTCAAGTCAATTGCTCATCAAAAGGTTGTAGGTTTACAATTGGTTATCCCAATATTTGTTTTTTTTATGTTTGATGGTTGTGTTTTTTATTTTTTTTATTTTGCTATATTAGATTTTTGCCTGTAAATCGCTTACTTCTAATGTTGTAATGCTATATACTTTTATCAATATGTTTGATGACAGTAATAAGATTTCTATGTATTTAATGATTGTAATATGTGGTTGTCATGTGTTTTGTTAGTCGTTTATTTGTTGTGACATACTTTTTGTTTCTTTGGCTGTTTGCCAAATAATGCTATTCAGAGGCATATTTCAACATTCATTCTGTTCAATGAAAATACACGTCACCGTTATATTTAAGTCTAAAATAGTTGTTTTATTTAAAGGGGTAATTTCCATCAAACAAATCGATGATATGCTTGTTATTTATAGATTATTTTTAAAATCTACTTCAAAGTTATTTTTAGATTTTTATCTTTCTAATAAAGTCCCAAATATATTTTTAAATACCCAATTACATATACATGCTAACCATCTATTGATTATATGCTTGTCAAATTTTTTAATAAAATCGTAGATTGTTTGTATTGGTTTTTACGTCCAAATCAATAATATTTCATTCATATCGAGACGCCAACAGCTATAGGTGAAGTTGTAAAAATGCAGAGCCTTGTTAAATATGAAGATTATGTGAATGGCAAATGGCCAAGAATTTTCAGAATTTTTATATTTTGCATTTTGTAGCAGAAAAAATTAAAATATTTTTAATATATATAGTCTCAATATGTTTTGTTGAGCTGTTTCTATCAACAACTTGTACCGCTTCGTGCTCCTGGTTGCCTCTGTAGATTTTTGAGCCGCAAATTCCTTTCTTTTATATTTAACTCAAGTGCGCACGCAGTGATAGAATCTATATAATGTTTGATCGTTTTTGTTTCTTGTTTCGATGTTTTGTATTGGAAATTACTTTTGAAGCTGATTTGCTTATTTCTAAATAGTGCGGTATGACGTGTAATTCCGTGAGATTTTTTTGCTAAATTTTTTTTTTATTTAGTTGAACTAAGTTTAGTTTAGGCCAAATAATAAGAAAATGGTGGGGTTAAAATTTTCCGACCCCCTGCTTCCTTTTTAGCGGAGGGGGGGGGCGCATATTAGGCCTTACCCTTGTTAAATCTTCAATAAAAACTGTTTTGCTCTTACAAGTTAAGTTTTTAAATTTAAACTGATCAATTCCAATCCTTCAACTTGACCGGAAGTGGTTACTGTCTGCTTCCGGTCACGTCAATTTGGTTTTGTTCTCTACTTTTTAAGTTTACTTAAAGTTTTGTTTTATACTACTTTGTATTTCATTTTAATATTGTTTTGTTTTGTTTGTTTCGTCCTGTTTCTGGTCCACTTTAATTTGTAAACTTTGATCCTTTTGTGAGGCGTAAGGGGGCAAATAATGCATCAATTTCTTGAATAAACAACCATTTTGGTTTTTTTGAACTCATAAATATTTGCTTTTTTTAAATCAAATATGATGTTTACTCTTTCCTTTCTTTCAATATACCGGAATCTGGTGTATAACCAAAAACAAACATACTAATCCATGTCCGAATCACGATATACGTAATCTTCCAGTAACAGAGCGCATCTTATGCTTCCGATTAGTTAGGAAAATTCCATAGAAGTGATATAATGCTGAAACTTTCCTTTTATAATCGTTGCTCGATTCACTGCTATCGGCTTGGAACTAAAACACTGAGCGTCTACATAGCGGAGCTATGATATTGTTCATATATTATATAATAATAATGCCTCATGGAAATAGTTAAAATCAAAAATTGTTCCATGGATAGAAGGAAGACTTCCAAGAGATTTTTTTTGGATATATTGACATGCATCGGCTTTCCTCAGGTACGTTTGCGCTTGAATTTATTCTCATACAAGCTGTATTCATCGTTTATCGCCTCATTTGTAGTTAAACCTTCCTCGTCAATGTTTTCAGAGTTCTTTGCCAATGTATTGTTTGTTCACAGGTAATGCTCCTATTATTAGCGCTCCTCTATCTACTGCACTCGCTCTGGTATTCTTTATTCTTTAAGAGTTTGATCAAATATCTCAAACAATAAAGACAGTGTGTTTTATCAAAGTAATCGCCTATGAAGTTATTTACCACCAGGTTCTTATACAGTTGATAGAAATACAATCAAACTCTCCTATAGAAAGACAACTGTTTTCCTCTGCAAGCAATGTTTTGAAATCAAGTCCTTATAGAAGCCTCGGTATCCCCATATTCTTGAATTCTAGTCATTTACACCATGTAGAACATAGTCTCTGAGTATTTCACTTCAGGGAGGCATTAGAGAATGTTAGGAGACGGTATAACAACTTTTGACAAGGGTGTGACCAGCAAATAGGTCCCACCATTTGTTGGAAAGGGGATCACTTATTTACACCTTATATTTAAAACACTGTGGTTGGAGGAATCACTTCGGTGTTAGTTTATCCATTATCTTTTAATTATTGTCATTTGTCTACAGGCATGTTTCACGAATTTCATGCTATATAAGTTGTAAACCCTTTTTGAATATCTGACACTGTATCGTTAAAGGTGAATTGAAATGACTTGTTATGGTGGTCACTTTCCAAATAACTTGTGATATGGAATAACTGTAGGTGTGGATAAGGGACACTCTTACCAACAGACACTTATATGTAGCATTGTAATGATCACATCCTTGACAGAATTTATCATTAAGACCCTTTTCCTAACATTTTAGTATCTTTTATTTAATGCGCTTCATTGGGTTGTGAAAACGTCAGAATTTATCATCAAGAATATTCTCATATTTCTCAAAGGATCTGTAATAAATTTAGACTAAGCCTTTTTTAAGACTAAATTGAAGATTTAGGAAATCTCACTCTTCCAACTTGGTAGCCATATTTATAACAATAAGCTTTCTATTTAAAAATTGTACCAATGCTAAAAGAAACTGACCTTCTAGTACCTGTATAGGTGTTACCTTCAGTTAGAACGTAAAGAAAAAATATTGTTATATCTTGAGATAGTTGGCTACTTGAAATTCTTAAATAACCCTTAGAGGAAAATTATCAGAACTAGTCAGTCAACTTTGAGATATACAGTAGATAAAGAAAGCAGAAGGCACAAAAAGAGGAACACGGTTTGTGAAGAAACACTTTCCTTGCATAGAGCTATGAAAAATCATTCAAAAGTAACAAATGGGGATTAGAGCAACCTCCATGAAACAATATAATTTTTATATAATCTATGGCAAATATCAAAGAACCGCTGAACAGACTGTTCATTTCAAAATAATATGAAATGACTTGAGCATTGGTAATAAAAGGATGATTTAACAACATCATATCACCTCTATGGGTGCTTCCTAAAACTAACCTAGAATATTAAACTACATTCTATATCTCGAATATTTTTGTGCGAACGTGTGCTTGACAACTTCCGTTCGGGTAAAAATGATAATTTTTTTTAAGATAATGATATAACAAAACATGCCCATGGATAAACGTTAACAAAATAGACCAAAACGGGACCTGGTAAACATTTAATATTAAACACGCAGAGATAGACTCAATCTTTTTAATGTTTGGTTGTTTTGATTCTTGTTTTTATGTTTGTATTAGAAATTATTTTTTCACCCCAGAATCACTGCCGTCTAAGTTTGAAATAATGTTAATTATGTGTATTATAATTCGTTTATTCGTTGAGGTATGTTTTTGTTTCTATGCAAGTTGCCAAGTACGTGCTATTAAAATTCACTTTTCTACATTCATTCTGTTCTTTTCAATTTGCACGTCAGTGTTACAATGAAATGTATTGAATTTATTTCAAACGTGTACATAATATATAATATATATAATATATATATATATATTTATCTATATCTATAGGGGTTATCTTAAAAATCAATACATAGTTAATTTTTAGATTGAGGAAAGTCCCAAATGTATAAATACCCAGATATACGTTAACATTGGTTTTACCATGCATTGCTTGCCAAAAGTTTTCAGAAAATTGAAGAAGAGGCACAAGTTACTAATAATAGTTCTCTGGAAATAACCACTATTATTACGTAACTTGTCGTATAAAACGTGATAACATCAAATCAGTATATTAGAATATTTTGTAAAAGTGTCGAAGCCAGAAGTGCTCTACATTACAATATAAACATGACAATATTAAGTTTACCTCCATCGGAAATTAGATATACACAAGACTCGATTGGGACAACGTTTGGAAGGTGCACGAATCATGCCTTCCAACCTATTGGAAAAACTCTTGATGATTTGCTAAAGGGAAGGTGCTCCATCTATACCATTCCAAATATTTCTGTTACGAAAAAGAATGGAAAATATTACACCGCGGATAACAGGAGACTTTGGGTTTTCAGAAAAGCAGAGGAACTAGGAAAATGTTACAGTTTACCTGTTAATGAAATTGAGGATTATTTTATCTCGCCCATGAAATGGACTACGCACAATGACGGAGTATCCTTATATGTAAGAGGGGACCCAGGCGGAAGTTACTGGAAAACGTTAACGCCAAAACCAATTGTTAAACGCTACATAAACGAAATCAGAGAAAATGAAATCAAAGGACACAATGAAGAATCCACATTAGTTATAACCAATAGACAAGATGCGTGCATAACGGTAAATATTCCGGAAGTAGAGCCAAAAGATACAGGGGATTCTGAGGAAAATGACCAGATAAACAAGGAGGGAAATAACGGAGATGACATGACAAGTGGATATGACAATAAAGTGTATTTGGATGACGAGTCAAAGGACTCTGAGGACAATGGCCAAATAAACAATGGGGTAGATAACGGAGATGAAATTATCAGTGGATGTGACAATGAAGGGTATTTAAATGACGAGCCATGTGACAGTGGCAGCATCACCTCGGATTCAGATGATTCCGTGGATACGACGGTTACTGGGGATGGTGTTACTCCCGTCGAATCCAATCAACAGGACAGTTCTAGTGACAGTGATACCGTTACTGTTGAGGATAATATATCAGTTCAAACATTTGACTCGGAGAACAGTAGCGCCGTAAGTACCTCTAAGTACGAAAACACTGAAAGTCCGAGTGCTGTTGTCCAAATTGAGATGGAAACAAACAAAAATAAACACTTCTCATTTCAAATACCAAAATCTAAAAACAAATCATGTTTTGTTAGGAACACATCTAAAATTGCGATTTTCGTGGTCATTATTATCGTAGTTGTGTATATAATTGTTGGGATTTTGGATATTTGGTTGTGGTAATTAAATTTACAATACTTGTTCATTTTGTTACAGAAAGTGTTAAATCTGATTATTAAGGGTTAATTATTATTAATCTATAATAATTATGTTTATAATATTTTTCAACTTTGTAACTTATTATTATATATTCTTTATTCATAAAGTACTAAGGGTACAAACCCATATTACAATTATTTTTACATATCTTTACACAATCAGATTGTACATGTGTTGAATGATATCACGATGTTAACTGTTATATTGTATATATATTGTTATATCATCATAACCAGTTTCTTTTCCACAGAAACTAAGCTAATTATAGAACTTTGTTATTTGAAAGATGCCAGCAAATGATTTTGTCACACTTTATGTTTAACGATCGTTTGTGTTATTCCTTTCGAGGAGTGTATCACTGAAAACGCTTAAAATAAAAATGTCGAAATTTTTATTTGTAGTTATGTTATGAATGACCATTCCTTTTAAACGACGTTTAGCATTAAAATTGTTGACGAATCTGTAACAATAGATGTTAGATAGTATAAGTGGATGGGTAGACTTTTTACGACTTTTATAGTATTGCATTTCTATCAAAAACAAACATACTAATCCATTTCCGAATCACAATCCAGAAGCAAAGTAAAAACTTTGGAACTGACAAGTTAGGTTAGACACGTGAACTTCCACCAGGGAAGTGAGGACGGGTGCTCCGGAAGGGTATTCACCTCCTGTTTAGCTAGCTACACCCGCCACGTGTGTAATCAAAATTGTGTGAAAGGAACATGGAACTACGAGACGTCAAATATATCCAAGGCAATCCTGGACACAGAGACACCAAACTTATCAACAATATTGTGATGACGGCCATAAAACTTTTTGAGGGCCTTGATAAGCCTAGGCTTGCAATATCCCTGAGTCAACAATTTATTTGCAAGCAGCCTACTTCGTTGTACAAAGTCCCCGCAGTGGGAACAAGCTCTACCATAGCGTATTAATTGGGAAAGAAATACACCATAAGCAGGAGAAGCAGGTATATTGCTGCATAAAAAAGGTAAGTTGACAATAAAAAAATTGAAGTCATCACGTTTGTCATAAAGTTTCAAATGTAGCCTTTCCTGTGCGTCATAATTCAGGTATAAGTCTAAATATGAAGCAGAACTTGAGGAATCAGTCGTGTCTTTTATTTCAAGCTCACTAGGATAGATGACATTTACATAGTCTCCAAATTTAGGATTGTTAAGAGACAGAACGTCATCTATATATCTGTATGTTGAGTTGAATGATTTGGCGACAGTTTTCTCTCCAGATTTAACAAGGTTCTGCATAAATTCTGCTTCGTAAGAATAAAGAAACAAATCAGCAAGCAATGGTGCACAGTTTGTACCCATTGGTATACCGATTGTTTGCTGAAAAACTATATTACCAAACACAACAAATATGTTATCTATCAAAAACTCCAACATTTTGTTGATGGTATCTTCAGTATATTTTTGTTTGGAATCCGTATGGTGCTTGACAAAATAACCAGAATCCCTGTTTAGCACCAGATATTTGTATCTTGGCTTACCGTTTTTGTAGAAGAAAGACAAGTGAATAATTTCTTTAAGACGTTCTTTCAATTTAGAATGAGGGATTGTGGTGTATAGTGTAGAAAAATCAAATGTTTTTATACTTTTTACATGAGATAAAGTATTAGAAGAAAGATGTTCAAGTAATTCTTTAGAATTTTTGAGAATCCACATTTGGTTGATTCCAGATGTAGAATATACCTTTTCTGAATAAGACTGAAGGCCATCTTTGACGATTGTCAAAATTTGTGTTAGAGTTACCGATAATGATTTAGTAGTACATTTAGATGAGTCTGCTATATATCTTTCCTTGTATGGTTTATTTCTATGGTTGAGGTCCAACGTCATTTAGCAAGAAATTGACAAACCTACTTGGACATACTAATCATTTTATTAAATTCTGATGACACAAAATGAGAAAAATCGGAAATCTTTTATAGTATTGCATTTCTATGGTTGAGGTCCAACGTCATTTAGCAAGAAATTGACAAACCTACTTGGACATACTAATCATTTTATTAAATTCTGATGACACAAAATGAGAAAAATAGGAAATCTTTTATAGTATTGCATTTCTATGGTTGAGGTCCAACGTCATTTAGCAAGAAATTGACAAACCTACTTGGACATACTAATCATTTTATTAAATTCTGATGACACAAAGAGAAAAATAGGAAATCTTTTATAGTATTGCATTTCTATGGTTGAGGTCCAACGTCATTTAGCAAGAAATTGACAAACCTACTTGGACATACTAATCATTTTATTAAATTCTGATGACACAAAATGAGAAAAATAGGAAATCTTTTATAGTATTGCATTTCTATGGTTGAGGTCCAACGTCATTTAGCAAGAAATTGACAAACCTACTTGGACATACTAATCATTTTATTAAATTCTGATGACACAAAATGAGAAAAATCGGAAATCTTTTATAGTATTGCATTTCTATGGTTGAAGTCCAACGTCATTTAGCAAGAAATTGACAAACCTACTTGGACATACTAATCATTTTATTAAATTCTGATGACACAAAATGAGAAAAATAGGAAATCTTTTATAGTATTGCATTTCTATGGTTGAGGTCCAACGTCATTTAGCAAGAAATTGACAAACCTACTTGGACATACTAATCATTTTATTAAATTCTGATGACACAAAATGAGAAAAATAGGAAATCTTTTATAGTATTGCATTTCTATGGTTGAGGTCCAACGTCATTTAGCAAGAAATTGACAAACCTACTTGGACATACTAATCATTTCATTAAATTCTGATGACACAAAATGAGAAAAATCGGAAATCTGCAGCTAAATAACATTTACTTGGCAAGTACCAGAATAAACCTGTCAATAAAATTTAAATAAATACTAAGGCCATTTATTATACACAGTAGCCCACTTCTGACTTTGAATGAGAAAAGTTGGTTAGAATCATATACTAGTATTGGCAAAACCCTTAAATTGACTGTTAGTACAAAATATAAAAAAAACCATACAAATCCATGTTTAAATCACAATCCAACAATCAAAGTTAAAATTTGAAAAAAAGCAAGTTAGTTGAACAAACGAACTTTCAACAAGGAGGCGATACCAGGTGTTTTTGTAATGGTAAGCACCTTGTTTCGATAGCTACGTCTTTCATGTTTGAAATCGAAATCGAGAAAGAAAGGTACATGGAACTCTGGGATGTCAAATATATCCAGGATAAACTTTGATACAGAGACATTATACAATCTTCTGATCATCGTTATAAATGTTTATGGGTTTTGGGGCCTCGATAAGTCTATATTTATAAATCCCTCCATGAACAATGTATTTGCAAGCAGCTGCTAAGATGTTTTAAGATCTTCCATAAAAACAAATACACCTTAAGCAGTAAAGCAGGTATATTGCAGCATAGAATAGGAAAGTTTTTAAAAAAATAGAAAAAGTTAAATATCCGGATTTATTGGACTTGTTCTTCTAATCAGTTACTGGAAAATTCTCAATGTAACATCATGGAGCCTTGCAAATAATTACGATGAATTGTGAGTGAAAAAATAAAATATTTATTAATTTTTCAACATTCCTTTCATTCTTAATTTTCATTTTACACGTGACGGATGCAGCTAGCTAGACCAGAGATGTTTATCATTCTGGAGCACCCTGTTATAGTTTTTTCTTTGCTTTTTGGATTTTGATTTGGAGATGGACTGGTATGTTTGATTTTGAAACAAATCGTTAAATAAACTACAACCTTCAATAAGAAGCAACCTAAAGGAACACAAAATAACATTCATAATCTTATGGTAATATGTTTCAATGTATGCAAAATCAATGAAAACGTCTTTTAACCCTTCTCTGGCAGCTTATTGTTACATTTTGAAAACACGACAAAGGAGAACATAAGATACCACAAATCAGCCACAGTAACTTTTATTTTATAAACATCAAATTTCGAGAATGGAAATCAAACTTTGAACCTGACTTGTTTTTGTAGTTGGTCTTGGTCGGCTAAATCCGAGAGATTTGGCTGTGTTTTAAAGCGGTTGAGTATGTGAACCCAGAGTCTCAGTCTTGGCACTTTACTCTACCCTTTGTGTTATTACATATTATACCAGTGTTAATTTTTCAGCACTACACGGCCGTCTCAGAATACAAATTCTCATCAGTAGCACTTAAATATTAATTGTGAACCTATTATTGTTCAAGGGGTTGAAAAATGTCCAAAGGACCAAGTTATATTTAACCAAATTTAGCTAATATAAGGAAATACTTTTCATGAGAAGTTTACCTTAGTTTTTGAGGATTTCAGATGTTAAATAGCAGAACATTTAGACTTAGAAAATAATAAATGAGAAAGAAAAAAGTTAAAAGAAAGATCTGTATGAATTGTTAGCAACATGTGACGTGAATAAGTGTTTAAATTATTGATAAAAGGGTTATTATGACTAATCATACATAATTAATGATGCTGCCTCCAAATTTTATTGCATTATAATTCTCCTAATATAGCATCATAATGAAATATTTTTTATTTTTAATAATTATGGCCGTCATCACAGTATTGTTGATAAGTTTGATGTCTCTGTGTTCAGGATTGCCATGTATATAATTGACGTCCCATATTTCCATGTTCAATTTCACACAATTTTGATTACACACGTCAAGGGTAGCTAGCTAAACAGGAGGTGACTACCCTTCCGGCACGACCTCAATTCCCTGGTGGAAGTTCATGTGTCTGTCTTACCTAACTTGTCAGTTCCAAAGTTTTTATTTTGCTTCATGGATTAGTATGTTTGTTTTTGATTTTCAACGTTTAACACTAAATCTTCACGATACCCCTCTATTAGAACTCATCCTACTAGACCCTCATTCGCTGGACTACTACAAGACCCTCAATCTCGTGTGTTGCTACTGGACCGTCTATATTAAGTGCATATGTACATGCGTTATTACATACATTATTGTAATGTGCCAGCTCTGTACATAGCAGACTGTTTGAAGTAAGAGGAACATTTCGATTTTTCGGTTATTATATCAGTCAAGATGATGTTGACCCAGATTGCCCTCTTAGTTTTAGCAACAGCAGGTAAGAAAACTATTTATTATTTTAAATTTACCTGTGATGATAATATTATTTTCAATTTTTTTAAAAATTGTTTTATTCACATTGAAATTCATATTTGAACAAATATATGGTGAAATGATCCTTGTAAAATCATTAAAACCATGAATTATTTGTTAAAATTTCAAATGAAATGTTTTTAATATATTATAATGGAAAATTCGCGTTTTGATTTAAACTGATACAATAGCCGAACGTACATATTCGACATCATCCATCAAAGTTTTTATATGCAGCACACACTATCTGGCAAGATGTAAAATGTTGAATAGATTGGACTCTAGGATCTGATTTCATTTAAGAATTGAAATAGTGTTTTGTCTTGTTCCACTACTGGGAATTTGTACAACGAAGTATGCTGCTTGTAAATAAATTGTTGACTCAGGGATATTGCAAGCCTAGGCTTATCAAGGCCCTCAAAAAGTTTTATGGCCGTCATCACAGTATTGTTGATAAGTTTGATGTCTCTGTGTCCAGGATTGCACTGTATATATTTGACGTCTCATAGTTCCATGTTCCTTTCACACAATTTTGATTACACACGTGGTGAATGGAGTTAACTAAACAGGAGGTGCACCCGGCCTCACTTCCCTGGTGGAAATTCACGTGTCTAACCTGACTTGTCAGTTCCAAAGTTTTTACTTTGTGTCTGGATTGTGATTCAGACATGGATTAGTATGTTTGTTTTTTATTATGAGGTGATAAACGACAGTGAAGCACGCGCAAATTGCATAATCTGTTTCGCATGCGCGAATTGCATAATCTGTTTCGCATGAGCGAATTGCATAATCTGTTTCGCATGCGCGAATTGCATAAATTGCATAATCTGTTTCGCATGCGCGAATTGCATAATCTGTTTTGCATGCGCGAATTGCATAATCTGTTTCGCATGCGCGAATTGCATAATCTGCTTCGCATGCGCAAATTACAGATAATGATGAATTTTGCGCGGGCTTCAATGCCGTTTATCACCTTAATATACGACAAAAAAATCCCCTGTGTCAACTCTTATTTTACAAAACATTACATACGGTAATTCATAAAACCCGGTGCTTTGCCGTTGCAATGGACATTGGTGGTCTATTTCAATGTTTTAGGCCGCTGCACATGTGCTGTTTCGGGGTTGCATTTGTTCAAACAAACAATATAGCTATAACATTTAAAGTTCTATATCTACTCGTTTACGCTGAAACAAAACCTAAATTTTCACTTAAATTAATGGTTAAGCTTCTGTTTTCACAAGTTTATAAAACAATAGACATTTCTTCTTGAGGTTTTTGTGCAGGAAAAACACAACCATTTAATTAGAAAACGCTTCTAAAAACCACATGCTAAACAAAACGTTACCAGTACGTGAAATATATGACTATTTCTTGCAATTTTATATGAATGTTACAGACCAACAAATAAAATGCAATTTAGTTTCTGTTGTCGTTAAATGTATTAAAACATCTTTACTTCTCTTTGACGGAAAGCGTAACGACGCAATAAAAACCCGAGGTAATACCCACACGGCATTAAAATACGGTGTATCAAGACTACACGCTGTGGTACTGGAAAAATAAGAGGGCGTTTCATCAGTTTTCAATCTTTTAAATCCCGTCTGAAGCTGGCAAATCTCGTTAGTTAACGTTTCATGCGAGATGCAAGTACATGTAAGTACTGCGAAACTCCCATATATCCCGAATCTTCAGGAATGAAGATATTTCACGGTCCAATCCTTCGAATTGTTTTAATTTTAGATTCTAAATTTGAATTTATTTGTTTGGTCGTCTTTTATTTGAAAAAGTAAAGATATTGTAAAAATAATAAGATACAGTGCAGATAACGTACCAAGTCTTTGTTTTACTACTTGTTACATGATCTTGGCATAACATATAGCTGTTGTATTGATTAAATCTGTGAGGATGATGGTGCTTCTTCAGTTAATCATCTAAACTAAACGATAAAAACACAGAAAATGTTACGATAAACGTATATCCTGTAGAGTTCAAAATTCGTCACTCTAGTTTTATGTGTATCTGAATTACCTTGCTCTATCTCAAATGTTTCACTAAAATGTTGGAATCCATTAGTTCAAAAATCCTGACAAATGATGGATGATACGAAAAATTATATCATTCATTGAATGGATATATGCAGTACAGACCTATAGAAAGTTTCACAGAATGCTGACGAATTTCTGCCCAACACACAGCTTATTTTGAGATTCACCGCTGCTCAGTGCTAACTATCTGTCGGCAACTTTTCGACCTCGAGGTATCCAAATCTCGACCTCTTGACATCTGAACTTCGACTCCTTTTCGTTAGTTCAGTGCTAAACTTACTACAGGTCTGTAATGTAAATGTGAATGGATGTTTACTTAGATTGATATGCACATGCAATAAAACTGAAATAGGTTATATTGCCAATAGTAGGTAGCTAAACATGCGAATGCCTACCCCCTTCTGGAGAATCTGGTCTCACTTTCCTGGTGGACGTTCACGTTTTTAACTCAATTTACCAGTTTTCAAAGTACTACTTTGCTTTTTGACACTGATGTTTTCGCATTGACAGACTAGATAACTGTATTCAAATATTTACAATTGCAATATCTTTGCTTCAGTAAAGTATTTGACATCGACTATACTTTGCAACTTCATAGAGACATCACGCCACGCGCGCGCTGACATATGTAAACTCCTCTCGTTGACTCACAGGAGACGACACATTTTACGAAAAGGTAAACCAACAGCGCATTTCATTTTTTTCCAAATTAACATGAAAAATGTGAGACGGCAATAAAATTAAATTTTATAAATATTGTAAATATAAGAAATAATGTAATTCTCTTATGCCTTTATGAACTTGCAAATATAAAAATATTAATATTACATGTATATCTGAAAGGACAGCATTCAAGTTTATTATTATCGTAATTGTGAAAGCAGATGACTGGTAAAACAACAGTACGGACCTGTCGAAGATAACACTAAGCTAATGAATCAGCGCAGAATCGGCAGCTCCTCGTAAGCTATGTTTCAGCAGCTTTTCGGAACTGCTATCTTTATCTCGAGCAGCAGCGGTGTTAAAGCTATCAGTAACTCGGGCAATCGGCAGTCGATCTTTGATTTCCTTCGACAGATCTGTAATGCACACACTATGCTAAAGAGCAAGTCATTTGGGATGGAGATAACGGGATGCAAAACTATTGAAGCCCTGAAGGGTTAAAGACTGATAAAACAATCAATTTACATTTCAGTAAAGTAATCTGTCAATTTCTCGTCTGATTTTGGTTTGAGGTTTTATTTTGACGTCAAACAAGGCGGGGATAATTGTCTGAAGGCATGAATGTCGCTACTCCATTTATTGACGAAACATGCGGATGAGAAAAGAAAACCAGTATTTTGAAACTTGACTAAAATGATTGTACTTAAATTGCAAATTCTAATTTAATATTGTAAATATAAGAAATAACTTTCAATTTATTGTGGTTTACGGACTATAAACAAGATTTTAAACAATTCTCATAAAATTGCGAACCACAACCAATTAAAGTTATTTCTAAGAAAAATAAATAAATATTATTCTGAAAAAAAAACCTGATGTACTAGAACTATACAAGTAATCGTGATAACATAAAACTAATTTTAATCGGTTCTATACCAAACAATTATAAACCATCAACTTTCCTAACAACGGCGCTCTTTATAACGGTAAAATACGTTGGAAGCAAATTAAAACTGAATGTATGTTTCTTTTTGTTTCAGTTGTTGAATCTAATGCGAATTGTAGTGTGATGGATCTGACACAGTGCAACATGGATTATACGTCAGCGCTTCTAGGAAATCAAGACAAATCAGAGGAAGAAATGAAAAAAAGCCAATGCAGGTATTTGTACAGTGTAGTATGTCTAAAACGCTAACTATGTTAAAAATGAATCAAACACAAATATGTCCGAATCACAGCCACCAAAAACAAAATAAAACGTTGAAAATGACAAATTTAAATTAAACCGTGAACTTCTATCACGAAAATGAGGCCGATTGCTCCGGAAGGGTAAATACCTCCTGTCTCGCTAGCTCTATTTTTTGGGGGGACAAATCAATATCATGTCACTTTTGGTATAATAACAAGTGAATTCAAATAAACAAATATCTAATCTTTCAAATCTTAAATACATCTTTAGTTCAGAAGGTATTTACCAGTAGTTTAAATAAGTTCAACTAAAGACAATATCGTTCCGAATTCATGGCATGTATTTGTTAAAATTACAACTAGCAATCTGTAAAGTATTACAATATATTGTATTTAACCAAATATGCAAGAATACTTTTGCATCAAATAAAATATAAAGGCTTGTCGAATGTCCAACACCAAGCTAAGGAATAAATACCGTCTCGGCCCCTCGTCAGCTATATTTCGACAACTTTCCGGCAGCTGCTACAAATGTAACTCTCCGTCCACAGCTTTTTTGCCCACTAGCTTTTCCATATCTCGACCATTTGGCATCCAAGCTTTTATCGTAAGTAAAATCTTCGAGAGGTCTGTATTACTTTTGTAAAATTGACATAAAGGTTTCCTACTCAATACAAAAGTCCTTGATACTTGTGGTTAATTTGTTGTCCAATCTTGTTCTTACAGTGCAATCGATGCTTTTACTAAATGTCTGAATAATAACCTTAAATGCAAGGAAGAAGCAACTTACAAGAGTTACATTCAAATCACACAGAGGAAAGAATTTAAGGATATGTGTGGAGGTAAGGTGAAACAATGTCTTAGGCGTGGGGCGGGAGTGTATGTCAGATAAACACCGTATCAAATGAAAGAGGTCACGGGTCATAAATGTTTGACAGACAGTCCTTAACCACGTCCATAATGCTGGATTCGTCATTTGTTCATATTGTAAGCGGTTTGACTGAGCAAATGGTATTTTAGTAAGCTGCAGACTGGACAAATACTACTTCCGTAACAGTTATTTGTCCTTTTGGTGTTCATAAATAGAGAGTATCTGTAAAAAGTTTCGTATTTTTGTCCACAGCTAACCAATTAATTATTGAACAGAATTGTCAGTGTAACATAAATCAACCCAACGCTTTCGTGTTTAGCAATAATAAACGGTGTAAGTTTAAGAAAGCACAACCGTTTTTATTCTAATTTTAGCAAGCACTTAAGGTAGTTCCATACCATGGTGACGTCGTCGTTTTGTGCGTACGATCGAAATGTCAGATTTGACGTCTTTTTTATCTATGACGTCACGAATGTGTGGTCTTCGGCGCCTACAGAATTATGGCGGGAACGCTGTTATGCTATCATTCAGTAGAATAATTTTTTGCATTCACAAAAGATTATAATTCATAATATTAATTCTGTGCACTATTTTTAAGAAGAAAATATATATGTACATAACGGAAATTAGGTAGATCTACACTGCTGAGAGTACTATTCTAAAGAATTGAAAGATTTGAGTACATTGTTTAAATTTTGAAGACGGTATTTTAAATGCCGCTTTATGTTTGTTTTTTTCAGTGATTTTAAATACAAACTGACGATTCTTCAATAAACATAATGATGATCATTTTTCTCGGTGTCAAATTTTAGCAGTTTGGCTATGCTCTTGCGTTTCATTCAGCGGCCTAGAATCAAGAACGCTTGATCAATGTACATACGAATCCCCTTTCCACTTTAACTGATCTGTGTTGGGTAACGGTTGCTATGAGTTTCTATGGGTGACAGACCATATGAAAATTAAATTGGTTTTGTTTTGCACAGCCAAATAGCTCACAATCAGTATTTTTGTTTATTTGTTAATACCAAACGAAAAACAATGAGTTCATAATAGTATCCTAGGACATTATTGGTAACTTCTTGCGTAAGGAATGAAGCTTTTTTCGTGTTTCAGGATTTTGATGCAATTTTATGACAAAAGTAGCTTGACGACCCCCTATTTTTTGTTTTCGAAAATCAAACTTATATATTCTTGTGCAATATATGTGAAAATCAAGGGTCGTATTCGACTTAGTTTTTTTAAAATCTACAAATTAACGAAAGGGTGTTACTTTTAGTTTTCTGGAAATTTAATGTTCTCCTTGATAGGTGGCGCTGTAGAAAAATACCACGTGACCGGAAGTAAAATTCCATTGGTCCAAATAATCTTCATGACATAATGGTTAATTTAGATGCAAGAGGCTTTTGGTTTCTAAGCATGATAAAAAAATATTAATGCTTATTTGTTAATAACAGTAGTAATATTTTGATCATTTATGTCGTGAAAATGGCCACCAGGTGGCGCTTCATAACTTCTTAAGCAAGTCGAATACCTGCCCTGAAATTCTGGCATGTTGAATGGTTTATACCCATGTACAACATATCAAAATTTCAATATGTGTTTTCAGGCGATTTGTAAAGTATGGAACTACCTTAATGCAGATTATTGGGTAAAAAATGTGTTTGTTTTTCACGCTTGAAGTCTCGTCTCCAAATCCTATCGGCCAGCGGACGCTTAAAAAAGAAAAAAAACTGACATGGCCTTATTGTACCAACGCTTATTGGGTCGAAAAACGCAACTTACAGTTTCAATGAGAAAGTATTGTGAATATTGCCTGATTTAATGTAAATATGTTAATCTTTATGTATCTTCAAAAAAGTTTGTCAGTCCATATTAGTATATGGCATCGTTACCATGATCGGGCCGAACATGTCCCGACATACTGTAAACCAACGCGATTAACTTTAGCGTGTTTCGCGAGGACAAAAAAATCGCGAATTTGTTAATGAAAATGGTTTTATTTATACTAAATATTCAGCTAAAGACCATATCGCGAACGTTGATAGTCGCGAAATTGTTTTGGTAAGAGAATCGCGAAAGTTAATATCCGCGAATAAAAGTTGGTTTACAGTAAATAACAAATTATCCCATAAATAATTTAGATTTAGATTTATAGACATAGTATTAATGTCATGAAAAATCCTACTTAAGCGTCATGAAAGACCCTGTAAGTGTCTTAAAAATTCTGCAATCGTCTTGAAAAAACCCTACAACCTGCAAGAGACTTGAAAAAAATGCTGTAAGTTTCATAAAAACTATGGAAGTGTCTTGACGGGTTTCGGTAATCTCTCACTTAGCACTGACCAGACAGAAACGTTTCAATGTGAATGGAATTTTTCATTTTGTTTTTATTTTCTATTTTAGGAGCCGATTCTGCATTTAAATTCAGTCTGTGGACGTCAGTTTTAATGGTAGGAGTAACCATGGCAAATCTTCTTTAGATGTATTAAGATGTATTTAAATTTAAAACATATTCTATGCACAAATTACATTTTTATTTATATTCATTATTTATACTCTACCATAGTTAGTGGTTACGTGGTAAAGTATAATGTCACATTGAGGGTAGTTTTCAAGTTTGCTCTCTTTGAGATCGTTAAGTCAAAACAAAAAATATGCAGTGTCATGAGACCATTACAGCAATTGTTGAACTTATGTCTTGTCGGATAAAAGTGATGCAAGATGCCAGTAATCTCTTAATATCGGTTTCCATATGAAGGCAAACCATTCTGTCGTGATTACAGATGAAGATTGAAAGTTTGCTATAAATAGTCCATCAATATTTACTCTTGTTACTAGAGAAAGTTAGTGCTTCATTTTTAAGGAACTGGGACAACTATTTAAAATTATTTTGCTGTTTTAAAATTTTTTTATTATTCATAACATTTTAAAATTATTGAAAAGACACATCTCTATACATACATTGTTCATCATGGAATGTATTTAATTTATACAACAAATCTTTATCACGTCCATATGCAACGTCAAATGCAAATATTAAAGCATGTGTGTATGAAATGTTACATTTTTCATGTCGGAGGAGCAGACACTAACAATTTTGTAATGAGACATCTCTTTGTGATATTGCATAAAAAAATTATGTGCCAATTTAAAACTAGTACTATAGAATTTCATAAATCACATACAATTTTCACTTTCAATGAATTCTAATGAGAATTAGCAAGATTAGAGTGGCCAGCGACGTGGTTCTGTACAACAGGTAAACTTCAGTAAATTTATAAATTGTCATGACCTAAGTTTTAATTAATGAATTATTTAAATAAAATCACATAATCGTGAAAATGGTATGAGTAAAGGATACGTTTTGAAGTCGGCTCTGGCACATTGAAAACTTACATGTGTACACATGTACATACTACCCCGGTCATACTCTATTACCCAATAATGTCTTCCGTGTAAAACTGCTGTAAATTGCTAGATCTGTAAGTAATACAGATATTGGTATTGCATTTATGCATGTAATATATATATATTATTGATATTTATATTTCCATTTTAATACTGATTTTTTAAATTTTAAAAAATGTAAAAATATACAGCCTTACCATGTCACACTTTTATGTTTTAGTATTTTGTAAATTTATTTTGTTTTACAGTTATACATGTACTCATTTTTATATTAAAATAAACTTTTCCATGCATTCAATGATGTTTATTATTTAGATTATACAGTGCAGATCTGTCGAAAGTTTTACACTAAGCCATCAAATTAATTAATGTCTAATTAATTAAAATTTTGGATTGCTTAAAAAATAAACAACGTTCTAACATTTCAAACAAAGCTGATTATTTATCATTTATTTCGTCAACAATACATTGTTATGATAATTTTATGCAATGTTGTTCATTTATTAATGCGAATGTTTGATGAATCATGAGTTTGAATCCTGTTGAACGTCATTAGTAAATGTTCCTATTTTCACCAAAATATCACATTGGTTTTAAAAATAATGGGATAGTTTGAGGCCTCTTAAACATCATAAATAATGTTCAGTTTGCACCAATATGTCAAACTCTTTTGAAATACAATGGAATATATACTGAATAAGAACTAGTTACGCAGTACGTACGGTGACACAGAAGTGACATAGAATACTAGTACAGTTGGTTTTTTTTTACGTGCACACTTAATAACTAATACATGCGCACGCCATATAAAAATATATTCCATGTCACTTCTGTGCCACCGTAGGTACGTCAATACTCAATTATGTTAGTGCTCTAACGTTTATTTTACATCTCGCTGTATGTAGTTTCATCAGACAGTCTTATTAAAATGGTTTACACTATGTTTATTTATCTTAATGCAATAACACATGGTCTATTCCCGTGTGTATATGCTATATATCCGTTTTAAGTGGCATTGAAAGGAATTTTCTTGTTATATTTTAAACACGTTGATGATCTAGAATTTTTGAATATCTATATAAATATTTATATCACTAAGACCTAATTAATCAATCATATTTCTGAAATAAGAAACGTGTTTATCGTTTCATAAGCATTACAAACAAGTGCATGTACCACCATGAAAAAACTGGGATATATACATGATCTCTCTCTATCATGAACTTAACAAGGATATATACACTCTCTCTCTCATGGACGTAAAAAGGATACATGTATACATACTTTCTTTTTTTCCCTCTCAGTTGCATTCATTATATAATTATGATAAGACGCGTTATCTGATATTTTTGCAAGGAATGAAAGTAAGGCATATTATTTATTTGTTTATTTATCTTTAAATACATCCCAACACTGCGATATGTAGTTGGTGCAATAATAAAAACAAAAACGTCACAACTATATTTATATGAGGACTGATTGATATTTTGTGAACCTTGTATTGAAAGAGGTAAGTGTCCATGTCCCTTTTCAGCCACACTTTTGTCTAACTATATAAGCAGTGTTTTCGAAGACAAGTGTCATTTGGTCTTTTTATATCGTGGAGGTAGCACTCGAACTAAACAAGTCAAGCGGTTTTAGCAAAATGGAGAAAATCGGTGAAAGAGCAATGATCTAATACTTGTATAAGAATGATCTTATTTACCTGTATTGGATTCCTAAACTCCATAAAAATCAATACAAGGAAAGATATATAGCAGGTTCATCTAAATGTACTACTAAATCATTATCGGTAACTCAAAGATGGTCTTCAGTCTTATTCAGAAAAATTATATTCTACATCTGGAATCAACCAAATGTCGATTCTCAAAAATTCTAAAGAATTACTTGAACATCTTGCTTCTCATACTTTATCTCATGTAAAAAGTATAAAAACATTTGATTTTTCTACACTATACACCACTATCCCTCATTCTAAATTGAAAAACGTCTTAAAGAAATAATTCACTTGTCTTTCTTTTACAAAAACGGTAGGCCAAGATACAAATATCTGGTGCTGAACAGGGTTTCGGTTATTTTGTCAAGCATCATACGGATTTCAAACAAAAATATACTGAAGATACCATCAACAAAATGTTGGAGTTTTTGATAGATAACATATTTGTTGTGTCTGGTAATATAGTTTTTCAGCAAACAATCGGTATACCAATGGGTACAAACTATGCACCATTGCTTGCTGATTTGTTTCTTTATTCTTATGAAGCAGAATTTATGCAGAACCTTGTTAAATCTGAAGAAAAAACTGTCGCCAAATCATTCAACTCAACATACAGATATATAGATGACGTTCTGTCTCTTAACAATCCTAAATTTGGAGACTATGTAAATGTCATCTATCCTAGTGAGCTTGAAATAAAAGACACGGCTGATTCCTCAAGTTCTGCTTCATTTTTAGACTTATACCTGAATTATGAAGAACACGAAAGGCTACATTTGAAACTTTATGACAAACATGATGACTTCAATTTTTCTATTGTCAACTTACCTTTTTTTGCAGCAATATACCTGCTTCTCCTGCTTATGGTGTATTTGTTTCTCAATTAATACGCTATGGTAGAGCTTGTTCCCACTGCGGGGACTTTGTACAACGAAGTAGGCCGCTTGTAAATAAATTGTTGACTCATGGATATTGCAAGCCTAGGCTTATCAAGGCCCTCAAAAAGTTTTATGGCCGTCATCACAGTATTGTTGACAAGTTTGATGTCTCTGTGTCCAGGATTGCCCTGGATATTTTTGACGTCTCATAGTTCCATGTTCCTATCACAAAATTGTGATTACACACGTGGCGGGTGTAGCTAGCTAAACAGGAGGTGCTTACCCTTCCGGAGCACCCGGCCTCACTCCCCTTTTTAAGTTCACGTGTATAACCTAACTTTTCGGTTCCAAAGTTTTTAGTTTGCTTTCTGATTGTGATTCGGATATGGATTAGTATGTTTGTTTTTGATTAGCACCTAAGTTATTTCATAGTAATAAGGTAGCAACACCTATAGTTAAAAAAGTGGATGGCGAATTGAAACACAACTGGTAGAGCTTTGAAAATGGTCTCCTTTTTTAAGGCACGTTATTGTTGCAACCCTAAAATGGTCAATAAATTACATGATATTGTTACAGGCACAGCAGGTCACTTTACGGCATGCTAATTAAAATTTTTATTGGTAGATCCAGTTAACTCTTCAGATTTGTTATCATGAATGAAACATGGGTCCATAACTTCACCCCAGAGACCAAACAACAGTCTAAGCATTGGAAGCACCCTGGTTCATCTCCGCCAAAGAAGAAAGCAAATACTGTTCTATCAGCTGGAGAGGTTATATGGAGTCAATTTTCTAGTATGTTGATGGTATTGTGATGGTAAGTATGTACAAAACGGACAAACAATCATTACCACATACTATGCATCACTTCTGATGCAATTTCAGAAAATTATTGAACTCGAGCGCCATGTGAAGATGTGGTTCCACCAGGTTAATTCCCCTGTTCACAAGTATACCATTCCCATGGCAACAGCCAGTGAAGGATTTTATGAACGGTCAAGAAAATGACACTGAACCCCTTAAATGTCGTTGGCAAAAAGGCGATCACGTTGAAAAATAATGCAATATGTCCAAAATTCAAGCCCTTACATATGAGGCTCACAACGTATCAATTAGACATCTTATATCCGACATGATTAGTGCTACTGCACAACATTTTACTAACAAAATACATAGGATTTAACTTTTTCCGAATTTAAAATATCAAAAGACAATCATTATGGATCCAATATTATATCTTTTAGTTATCCATAGTATTTGGGAATAATATAATCTATTACAACTTGTGTCAGAAACCTAGTGAATTAAATCTGAAACCCAGTTTCAAAACCATTCCTTAACTCAATATAGTAACTTTAAATAATTTTGCTAATTATTATGGTATTTGATAAGTTAAGGCGTCACTTTAAAGATCACTTCAAGCTTTGAGAGATTAGTGGGATAGGGTATACATATAGATCGTGTCTTTTTAGGAACAAAGTTTCTTGTAGTATTGTTATTTTGAATTATTTGGTTTTTGTGAGTTGAGTATCCGATGTGAGCAGCGCAAAGGGTTTTATTTTGTTTTCTTGATTTATTCACAGTTTTTAAAGTTCATTTGGTATGACCAGATGACTGTAACGATATGACTCGAAAACATAAAATTAATGTTCATCTATTTCTACAGTTGTGGACGTCTGATATTTTCTCTGTTTTTCCCAGAGTTATCACACCGTACACTCTCAAGAATTATTAACTGACCAAACCGTACATAAACACCCAAACCAAACAAGTACACACACAATGGCCAAAGAGGTTAAAAATCTTCTTTAAAAGGACATTTTATCTATTATTTTGGTCAAATGTCTGTTGATATAGAAGAACAAATGGTGAGACTTTTTAAATATCATAGAATTAAGATTGTTTAACGTAGTAAACTGTTCAAAAATGACATACATGTATTTCACACAGAATCACAAATTGTATGTGTAATTTTCATTTTCGATTGAAAGTTGTAAACTATTTAGCGATGCAACTGTCTAAATTTATATTCTATTTTACTCCGAAGCCAAGTATTCAACAGTATATGTTGTCTTCACAAACATTTTATATGTTCAACCAGCAATATTCTCATTCAAAGATACCTATCCGAATTCTGAAGCGATAGCAAGTTGAAAGCGGAAACGGTACCAAACATTCGTTGCTGTTGCGGATACAATACAGTGGTCTAGTGCTGTAAAATAAGCACTGGCATAATATGTTATTGGTATAATATGGTTTTGTTTAACTTAAAGTGTCCCAATTTCTGGACAAATGGTCGTCAAAAGAGTGGTGTGATTGAGGACCTTCTAAAACTACAATGTACCATACACTATTTACTCGTGTCTGTCCATAGTATAACTTATGTTATCTGTGGTCCTAATATGTACTTGTCGTGTTTGATGCTTTCTATCATATCCTACCGTGTCTTTTATTGCTTCAGGAACACATTACTTCTTTTATCTTAAATTCAACTGCCGAGCATAAGATGAGAAATTTACAATCACTTGTCCCAATATCTGTTTATTTTGTTTTGTGTAGTTGTTTCTATCATAAACTTATATCGTGTCATGTCTTTGATTGCTTCTGCTTTTTTTCAGGAACAAATTTCTTTCTTTATCTTAAAGCCATCTGTCCAGCAAAAGGTGGGAAATTCAAAATTAGTTGTCCTTAAATCTGTTTATTTTGTTTTGTTTGATGGTTTTGTTTTGTTTTTTATGATGTTGCTGTATTGGATTATTCAGCTGTAAATCGCTTACTTCTAAAGTTAAACTGCTTTAATGGTGACATCTCAATTTTTTCAATATGTCTGATGAACGCCATAAGATTTCTATTCATTGATCTTAACATATGTTTATAGGCAAACAACATTGACCTGTCTACTTGACATTTTATTAGGAATACTAGTAGTCATATAACAGGATCTACCAAATACATAGGCGTTGATAGAATCCACAGTTCATACATTCACGATGTTTCTGTTTTCCCTTTGTGCAGACGAAATAGACACTTATGTTCTCTAAAGATTAATATATTTGCCCATAATAAATATTTAAATTAAAGGTCAAACGGACAGGTAAATTGGGTTTGCTTATATACTAGTAATTTACCATGTAAGTCGTTTTTTTGGTGTGCATGTTTTGTTTGTACAGTTTCCAAGACGCACATTTCTACATTGACAATCTATTAATAAAATTAGACGTCAGCGTAATGTCTAAAAATAAGTGTTTATTTTCAACGGATACTTTCCACCACACCAATCCGAATGTTTAAATGTATGATTTGTATGCTTATTATAGATTTTTTTTTTTTAAATCAATACAAAGTATTATTAGTTTTTTATCTTTGGGGCTTAGTTATATTTAGATTTTTTTTATCTTTTTGAGAAAGTCCCAAATTAACTTTAAACACCTATGTATTCATATAAATATGGAGTTTGTTGTGTCTTGATTTTACGCTTCAAAACAGTTTTCAGCAAACGATAGATGTAGCATAAGTCACAAACAATAGTTCTTTCTCGTTAAGCACAAGTGTTAGTGAACACATTTATTCTATTTAAAATAAATCTTAATTACAAATTCCAGTCTACCTAAAACCCCAGCATACACAACATGTTTCTATAGAAGGGGACGTAAATTCTTCTATGATCGTTTGAAAATGCGCCAAACGAAAATACAGGGTGCCAATCAAACAGTTTTTAAACATCTTTTTTGGAATGTAAATTATACTGAGACATTTATTTTTAGATATTTAACTTTAAATTAGTTTATTTAAATTCACAGGAAAGTCCCTAGTGATATAAATAAAAATTTAACTAAGGAAAGTTCCCTGTTTATTTTAAACCACCCTGCATTATAGCTGCACATAAGGCTTTTTCAAATTAATATGAAATAAAAAAACATCGAAGCTGTGAAATAAGAGTTGTAACACATTTAATCCAAACAATCTAAGCCATATTAATACATTCGCTATAGATAGGTCGTTAACAGCCAAATTTTGTATTGTTGTTTATAAGCATTTGACAGTTATTCACAACGAGATCAAGTTTATAAATCTTTAAGGATTGATCTAATCTAAGAACATGTATGTTCGTATATGCTTGAGATGTGCAAGTGTGGTTTATGGTCTGCCTTGTAATATAGCCCACACTCAGAGTGATTTTAAGACACTGGGTGAACGCAGACAATTATACCATTCCTCAGCCATGCCATTATTTCACCGAGTGAACCAGTGGATTCTCTGTCCTCTATATACGAGCACCAGGCAAAAAAGCATTAGCTCAAATTTTAATGTCTTATGTATGACCCGGCCAGGATTCGAAACCACTAGGTGGAAGCTCTTACACTGTACCACCGAGGCGGCCTCGGTCACATGCAATAGAGTCAGACGCACAAAGGGTAAAAATAGCGTATTGCTGCTTCTAAATCGTCACATCTTCTTGCTTTTTTTGTGATGACCATTGCCAAACAAAAATATACTGAAGATACCATTAACAAAATGTTAGAGGTTTTGATAGAAACCATATTTGTTGTGGTTTGCAAAATAATTTTCCAACATATCTGTATACTCGGTAGACCAATGGGTACAAACTGTGCACCATTCCTTGCTGATTTGTTGTGTTTTGCAATATAATTTTCCAATAAACAATTGGTATACCGTTGGGCACAGACTATGCACTATTTCTCGGTATACTAGCTAGTACTCGATATACGAATTGGCACAAAATGTGACTATTTCTTGCTGATTTGTTTCTGTATTAGTATGAAGCAAAATTTATTAATATACAACGTCAATCAACTCCTCAAAAAGATGCATGTTTTTCAAGAAAATTATGTGATATCATATGTCCCAATGGGCTTGAAATAAAAGATACGATAAGAATGGTACCGATGTATCCAAAACGTTTCTTAGATCCAAGTTCCTTTCATTTCAATTTTGTTACACACGTGACAAGTGTAGCTAGAAAAACAGGGGGTGCAATAGTTACAATCCAAAGTAAAGTTAAAGCTTTGAAATTGACAAATTTATCATTCAACCACGGAAGTGAGTATAGGTGCTTCGGAAGGTTAGGTAACTCCTGTTTAGCTAGCTTCATATATTTTATTTTTATTTTTCCTTGTCTAATGTTCATGCAATTTGTAGGAGGTAAAAGTTAAAATATCCGTGTGTTAAATTTACCCCACTGCCCTTCCACAGTACAAAATGTTATTACCAATGGTCTTTATATGTCTTGTTTAGTAGTTTCTATCATCAACTTGTTCAAGTCGTGTTTCTGGTTGGCGCTGTAGATTTTTCAATCGCTAATCCCTTCTTTTATTTTAAACTCTAAACCAAGGTAGATGTTTTATCATCTTTTTCGCGTTTGATTGTTTTGTTTATTTGTTTCTACGTTTTGTATTAAATTATTTGTCACTTCCGAATCACAAACGTCTTATCAAAAACAAGCATACTAACCCGTAATCATAATCACAATCCAGAAGCAAAGTAAAAACTTTGGATCTGACAAATTAGGTTACCTACGTGAACTTCCACCTTGGAAGTGAGGCTGGGTGGTCCAGAAGGGTAAATTTAAACTACCTTACATTTTGTTTGATGAACTAAGCAACTTTTATAATCAGATATATTTTAAATGAAGTGTATTATAACATTAATTTTCTTTTTTATTTCATTTTGTTTGTTTCTATGTGTTGCTAAGTGCATTACTACATTCACTCTGTTCTTAACTTACACGTCAGCGTTACAATGAAAGGTATTGAATTTTATTTTAAAGGTGTGCATAAAACAAATCTATGTTTTATTTGATATATGTGTTATCTAAAGGTTTTTATCTTTCACAAATTAATACATAGTTATTATTAGATTTGAAGAAAATCCCAAATCTATTTTTAAACACCTAGATAGTTGCTTGCCAATAGTTTTCAGAAAATTGAAGAAGTAGGACAAGTTATTAATAATAGTTCTCTGGAAATAACCATTACTATTACGTAACTTGTCATATTAAACGTGATAAAATCAAATCAGTATATTAGAATATTTAGTTAAAGTGTAGAAGTAAGAAGTGCTCTACATTAAAACATAAACATGACAATATTAAGTTTACCTCCGTCGGAAATTAGATATACACAAGACTCGATTGGAACAACGTTTGGAAGGTGCACGAATCATGCCTTTCAACATATTGGAAAAACTCTTGATGATTTGCTCAAGGGAAGGTGCTCCATCTATACCATTCCAAATATTTCTGTTACGAAGAAGAATGGAAAATATTACACCGCGGATAACAGGAGACTTTGGATTTTCAGAAAAGCAGAGGAGCTCGGAAATTGTGACAGTATACCTGTGTATGAAATTGAGAATTATTTTATCTCGCCCATGAAATGGACCACGTACAATGACGGAGAATCATTATATGTAAGAGGGGACCCAGGCGGAAGTTACTGGAAAACGTTAACACCAAAACCAATTATTAAACGCTACATACACGAAATCAGAGAAAATGAAATCAAAGGTGTTAATGAAGAATCCACAATAGTTATAACCAATAGACAAGATGAGTGCATAACGGTAAATATTCCGGAAGTAGATACAAGAGATTCTGAGGAAAATGACCAGATAAACAAAGAGGGAAATAACGGAGATGAAATTATCTGTGGATGTGACAATGAAGGGTATTTAAATGACGAGTCAAGTGACAATGACAGCATAACCTCGGATTCAGATGATTCCTTGGATACGCCGGTTACTGGGGATGGTGTTACTCCCGTCGAATCCAATCAACAGGACAGTTCTAGTGACAGTGATACCGTTACTGTTGAGGATAATTTGTCAGTTGTTCAAACAATGGACACGAAAGAATGTAGCGCCGTAAGTACCTTCATGTACAAAGAGACTGAAAGTCCTAGTGCTGTTGTCCAAATTGAGATGGAAACAAACAAAAATGAAAACTTTTCACCTCAAATAACAAAATCTGAAAACAAATCATGTTGTGTTAGGAACAAATATAAAATTTTAATATTGCTTTGTATCTTAATTGTGTGGTTAATTATTAGTGCTTTGGCCATTTGGATGAAATGGTAAGTGAATTTTACAATACTTGTTTAATTAAGTACTGGAAGTTTTAAATCTGAATTTGTCTTATTTATTTATATTTATAATGTTTTTCAACTTTATTGTAAAATGTAAATACATGTAATCAATTATGTAATTTTTATTAATTTATAATTATATTTGTAATGTTTTCAACTTTGTTAATAAATGTAAAAAATAATGTGTTTTCCTTATTAATTTATACTTATATTTGTAATTTTTTGAACTTTGTTATTTAATGTAAAAAATAATTGTGTTTTCCTTATTAATTTATACCTATATTTGTAATGTTTTTCAACTTTGTTATTTAATGTAAAAAAAATAATAATTGTATTTTTGTTATTAATTTAAAATTATATTTGTTATGTTTTTCAATTTTGTATTTTTGTAAAATGTAAAAAAAATAATTGTGTTTTCCTTATTAATTTATACCTGTATTTGTAATGTTTTTCAACCTTGTTATTTAATGTAAAAAAATAATTGTATTTTCCTTATTAATTTATACCTATATTTGTAATGTTTTTCAACTTTGTTATTTAATGTAAAAAAAAATAATAATTGTATTTTTGTTATTAATTTAAAATTATATTTGTTATGTTTTTCAATTTTGTATTTTTGTAAAATGTAAATACATAATTGTGTTTTCCTTATTAATTAATACTTATATTTGTAATGTTTTTTCAACTTTGTTATTTGTAAAATGACAATACATAATTGTTTGACACTTTATGTTTAGAGGTAGTTTTGATTGAATTATTTCGAGGAGTGTATTATTGAAAACACTACAATAAAATTTAAAAAAAAATTATTTGCATTTGTTATGTATGGTTATTACAATTGATGACGAATATTGGATAGTATGGATTGGTTTGTAGAGTTGTCATATACGTCTTGGGCGTAAAACTCTGTCATATATCATTTTTTTAATTTAATCATAAAATACATTAAAAAATTGTCATATACCATTTTTTGAATGTATTTTATGATTAAATTCAAAAAATGGTATATGATAGAGTTTTACGCCCAAGAAAAATCATTTCACTTATAAGGTTGAAGTCAGTAATTAATTGGTAAAACGCTTGCTATAACAAGGTAATTGAAAACCCTGCTTAGAGATATAAACAATGTCATTAAATTATGTTGACACAAAATGAAAAAAATCAGGAATCTGCAGCTAAATAACATTTACTTAGCAATTACCAGAAGAAAGAAACTGTCAATAAAATTTAAACACATACTAAGGCCATTTCTTACCGGTATACATACTTCTTATCATCAATTTGACGAAAAGTTAGTTAGGATCGTGTACTAGACTAGTATCGAGAAGTACTTTAATTTTCTGTTAGTACAACATAATATATTTTAAAAAGACCAGACGAATGGTAGAAAAGTGTAATAAAAAAAAAATAAACATACCACTCCACATTCGAATCGTAATCTAAAAATCTAAGTAAAACTTCGAAAACTGGCAAAATAGGAAAGCGAGACCAGATGGATCGGAAGGGTAAGCTCCCCCTGTTTAGCGATCTACACCTTAACGTGTAAAATCAAAATTGAGAATTAATGGAACATGGAATAATGGGACGTTAAATATTGAATACAGCGACATCCCACAATATTATGTGCGCGCGCGCGCGTGTGTGTGTGCGCGGGGGGGGGAACTTGATAAGTCTAGGCTTAAATATTCCCGAGTCATTAATTCATTTGCAAGCAGCTGCTTATATTTAGTTGTAAAAAGTTCTTTTAATGAGAACAAGCTCTACCACATCATACTCACTGTGAAACAAATACACCTTAGACAGGAGAAGCAGGTATTTTGATGCTTAGAAAAGGAAAGTTGACAATAGAGAAGTATTAATATCCTGATTTATTGGACGTGTTCTTCTAATCAGTTATTGGGAAATACTCAACGTACTATCATGAAGCCTTGCAAATGATTGAGCTGAATTGTGAGTGAAGAAATTAAATATTTATAAATAGACCCACGTTCCGTTCATTCTTCATTTTGATTTCACACATGGCGGGTGGAGCTTGCTAAATAGAAGATTCTTACCCTTCTGGAGCACCCGACCTCATTTCCCTTGTGCAAGTTCACGTTTTAATTTACCAGATATCAAAGTTTTTATTTTGCTTTTTGGATTGTGACTTGGAGATGGACTGGTTTGATTGTTTTTGATTTTGAAACAAATCGTTAAACAAACGACGGGCTTGATTAAAAACCTTCAGTAAGAGGCTACCTAATCCAGCATACAATATCATACATAATCTCATGGTAATATGTTTCAATGTATGCAAAATAAATAAAAACACTTTTTAATCCTTCTATGGTAGCTTATTTTTTCAGTTTGAAAAATGCGTCAAAGGAGAACAAAAAAATATTACAAATCAGCCACCGTAACTTTTACTTTATAAACATCAAATGTTGAGAAAGAAAATCAAACCTCAACCCTGACTTGTATTTGAAGTTGGTCATGGTCGGAATTATCCGAGAGATTTTATTGTATTTTAAAGCGTTAAAATGTTGTAATTTTTCATATTAGTTATGCCGGGAAAGTTTAACGTTGTTCATCAAAAATGTTTTGTCGAACAGAATCATTGACAGAATGGACTGATAGACAATGTATGTAGAACAGATATTAGTAACAATCGCACCTAAAAAGTCCTTATTCTATAGGCCCTTATAACTTTGATCAAAACTGTGACCATATTTTAAAAAAAAAGACAAAAAGTGTTGACACCACCGTCCCGCAGTCAGATTCAGGCACATGTCAATCGACGCCAACTATGTCAACAGTATCATGCAGAAAAGTATACCTGAACGTATGGACAAATTAAAAGAAAATCTGAAAAGTGGTATCGCCGAATTAGTTGCACAAATTATAGATGATCGAGTAATAAAACCAGAAGCCGGACAAGAAATGTTAGAGAAAATGTTAATCGCGAAGTGTCAAAGGTTAATTCAGATTTGTATAAAGTGTATTTAACAAAAAGTTTAAGAGCCTCGAAAAATCATACAGAAACATAGTACTTAACACAAGTAAAACAATCGAATATTTATTTTTAAATCATAAAATGACAGTTATTAGCGCTCTTTATTATGATTTCATCATTCTATCCTCTAAAGATAAAATAAAACTATTGTTAAATAACAATACTAAGAAATTATTGAAAATTATAAACTGACTACATATACAAATTAGAAATACTAAAATTAAAGTCATACTACATTTTCCTACTCATCTTGTACATGTAGCTAGGATTATCTCCCTTTGACCTTACATTGCCTTACTGTCTAACTTTACATTATACTAAAATAAATGGAGTGTACAGTTAAACTATTTAATCTTGTTAATAAAGAGACCGAGTGTATTCAGTATCCTAAATCATTATTGTAAAATAGCTATGTTTTATATAATTGGTTTCACTGTAACTTTGAATTTAATAATGTTTAATTGCAGTTGCCTTCATTTGTGCAATGCTGAAGGACGTTCACTCAGGCATTATCATGCATA
This sequence comes from Anadara kagoshimensis, assembly GCA_021292105.1. Taxonomy (NCBI): domain Eukaryota; kingdom Metazoa; phylum Mollusca; class Bivalvia; order Arcoida; family Arcidae; genus Anadara; species Anadara kagoshimensis. The sequence goes on along the minus strand of CM037861.1, from coordinate 70,215,206 downwards.
CCTTGTTTCACCAAATTTGGTTACACGGTTTTGGAGAAGAAGATTAAAAATGTAACAAAATTAACACGTCATAATGCACGAGGCTATAGGTCAGCATAAGCTATTGGCGCAGATGAGGAATGGCTTCAAAAACAAAATTTATTTTAAAAATTAACAAAGAATAACCGTCATGAGTGTTTTACCATTTTAATATTTGCACATGAAAACAAAATATACCATAAATAGATGACCTGTCCGCTTGACATTTCATTTAAATATCTTTTATTTAGAAACACAAAATGATGAAGTGTTAAAACGTAAGAAAAATATTAACCTAAAGTTATTGCCATACATTGTGTATATATTAACTTCAAATCCTAACAATATCTATGTACTGGGTGGATCCTCCCTACATGAATATTCCTTAACAAAGGTCAAGTGGACAGGTCAATGTGGTTTGCTATACCTTACACACATATCATCAATGTGTGTATAATATGAAGATGTCCTTGACCACAATTACCAGCCAGTCACATCTGCCTTTCATTTCCTGTTATTCTATTATTATAACTTAAATAGTATGCACATGAAATTCTAGCCATTATACAGTAGTACCAGAAATATTATCAAGCTCCTCCCAGTTCGATATCAAATTACACCAAATAAACTTATCTCTGCTTTCCTTGTTAATTTCTCATGGGGGGAATTAATGCACAATTAAGTGACTTGATATATTTCTGGTATATTGATTTTTGAATGCTATAGAAATAAAGTTTTATCAGTGAATGCATATTCATCACACACACACTAGCACACACTATTAAGGAAGTAGAGGAGCTGAGTAAAGAGGTGTTTCATGCTCCAGTCAAGATTTGTTTTACTTATATCTATTAAGTCAGTTCTGGGATGGTGGAGGAAACCAGAGTATCCAGAGAAAACGGCGAGCATTCTGAGATAGTGGAGAAAACCAGGGTACCTGGAGAAAATAACCAACCTTTTGAAAGGACACTGAATTTTTTTTTCTCACACTAGGATCTGCTGGAGTGAGATTTGAATCTAGGTGGTAAGGGACACTTTGGTCTGTAAGCTGGCACTTAATTTTGACAGCTTGGCTACTGAGGTCCCCAATATTGAGTGGATCTCAAAGGTTAATTATTTGTTTTAAATACATTGTAGTACTATGACTATAGAAAATATCTATTATGCATAATCTATTTCATTAGTTTGGACTTTGGAATTCACTTTCAATGCATACATTTGATGCCTGCATGACAGATGCATGAACCACAAACAACATTTATCATTAGAAGTACTTCCTCTGCACCAATATTTATGTAACCACATAAAACAGTATGCTTGACAATGACTTATTCAGACTATTACACTTAATAAACCTATATAAACTATATAGACATTGTTGTATAAGCTACATACTACACTGCTTCTTATTTGTAACAAAACAGTATATTCATGCCATCTACAGCTGTTGTGACAAATTACACCATACTAGTAGTACAGTAAAACCTCAATTCAGTGCCACCATTTGTTCAAATTCCGGGTATTGTAAAAGGGCTTGGCAATAAAACGAGGGAGACTTATAAGAAAAGTGTTGAGTGAAGCAATGGTTTTTCACACCCCAGGAAAGATTCATTATCTTGTATCAAGGCAGTCAGTTCTCGGATGATGGAGGAGGCTGGAGAAAACCACTGACCTTCGGCAAACAAACTGGTATTTTTTCACGCTAGGAGTCTGGGATCTAGCAAAGTAGGACCTTGGTGGTGGTCCTTAAAGATGCACTTTACACCACTCAGTCAGAGGCTTTCCATATGATATGGAATCAAATTACAGCTTAGTTAGTGGTATGTTATACATGCATTTAACAGGCCATGATGGCCTAATGGATAAAGATACAAATCCATGGTCTCTCAACGCTGTGAGTTCAAGTCCTGCTCAGACCACATGTGGAAAAGTGAATTTTCCTTCCATTCGCCTTTACTAGTTCAGCCGGTACCAGTATAATGGACTGGGTGAGTGGTACGCTTGTCTGCCGTGATCTAACACCTTAAAGCCACCGTGAGAGTGCGCTAGTACAAGGCAGACCATACAATAACTCACACTTCACATGCATACACAAAATTGTTTATAGATTAATCCATAGAGATTATTAAAATACTTCTCGTCGCGAATACTAGAAGCTGAAAAATTGCGGATGCGATGTTAAGCAACACTCAACAAACCAACCAACCTTTAAAAGTAGGTGCCCTTTTAAATAAAGTGTTGGCTTTTAATGAAGTTTGGCTGTATATATTAAAATGATGACAAATACTTGATTTATGACATGTATTTTTATTATCATGCACATAATGGGTAATTATAAAACATAATAATTACTTTTGCAGCAAAAACTACAAGTAAGCAAACAGACTTGTTAAAAGGACCTGTGTTGCTCACCTGGTAAATGACTAACTCGGGCATCTTAGATCTGAGGAGTTAAGGAGAGATGACAAAACTTTCAATACTAAAAGCTACAGGGATGTTTCACATAGGGTTTTATAAACATAATTCTAATACAAACAATAATTGTCTATTTGCTATATTGGGGGAAATACTTCAGCAACAATAATATGATAGTGAGATTCTAAAATAATCTTCCAATGTACAGCATACTAATTACACATTATACCAGTTTTAATTTACAGTACTAGACGGCCGTTTCGGAATACAATTCCTCATTATTAGGGCTTGGACCAAAACCGTAAAACCAAATATAATTGTTATACATATTAGGTCATCTGGTATTGAACTAATATTCCCATGATTGTTTTAGCTAACTCTGTTTTGGATTGTGATTTGGACATAGATTAGTGATAATTTTTTTTATGAAATAAACCTTTGTTTAATTATGATTGTGCTGAATAAAGTACTTCCTCAGAGCCTTGTAACATAATTTACTTTGTCATCCAAGGTGGAGGATTGGGAGGAGCCAACCCTTATGGAATGCATGCTATGCTATGCCTCTTACCTCAGTTTTAACTTTATTACAACATTGTATGAAAGCACCATGCTAGTACCGGTAAGTTATACAAGTCCAATTAATCACAAAGTTAACATAAATATTAAAAAAATAATATAAAATTAATATAAAATCTTAAATCATAATCAACAATTGTTACCCGACAAGTGAATCCAGTGGCCCAAACCCTGGCACTTTACCATCCCTATTTAGTATCTGGGACAATAAAAAAAACATACATTACAAAAAACAACAAAAAAAAAAAAATACATAAAAATTGCAAGAAACATTCAACCCTTTAAGTACAACAAAACATCTAAGATTTAAAATGGTCATTTGACACTGAACTGGAATATTGATTTTAAATCATATTTTTTTCATGGATTCATACCTTAAAACTTTGGTTCCAACCTTATAACCTTTATACAATGTATATGTTTTTACTGTTTTTAAAATGACCATTTGTTTTATTTTCACCTCTTTTACTTAACTAAGTAAGGAAGTAAGGATTTCATTGCAAAGACTTCATTTTTTTTAAAAATTCGCAAGAAGGGCACAAAGAACTAACAAGAACTTGTAATAAGTAACTCATCAAAAGCAATATTCAATAGACAATTGCACTTTCTAAATAGAGAGTGCATAAATAGTTACTAACGTGTGTAAATTTTGATAATTTAACATAAAATAAGCTTACATGACCTAAGGTTAGGTGAGCTGAAATGTTACCATTTTACATTTGGAAATACTGGCCAAGAATATACAGAATAATGTTGAAAAAAAAATTCCAAAAAACAACACTTTTTAACAATTTATACAAATATTATGAGAGTAAAATATATTAAATGATTATGTGATATCAAAACTGAATTTTTGAGTTTTTAAAACAAATTTAGATGGGATGAATATGATTTCATATTACAAGGAACCAAAAGCAAGTATACTAACTGCCCTATAGAAATCTAGAGATTACTGGCGAATACAATGACAACCTTGGTGACCTTTAGACAGAAAATGATGAAGATAATAGGAACAAAGTATTTACTTTAAAAGTTAGTAAAAAAAAATTCTCATCAAAGTGTTCAATCATCAACATATAATGCCTTATCTAAATTCATAATATTTACTATATGGTATGAATCGGTACAAATTTTACATAATTATAAAATAAAGAAGCACCTGTTTAAACTATTTAAAAATTGATTAATGAATTTATGAAGAATTTAAGGAACCACACATACTCTGAATCTAGATCAAAATATACAAATGTTCTATATACAATGTACAATTGAAAACGAGTCATTACATATATGAAGTGCATAATAAGTATTGGTGATTTAAAATTAGCGAAGGTGTGCTGATTGTACAAATTATAGTCAGGGTATGATGTTACAGTCAAACCTGCTTCAAAAATCACCTCTATACTAGGGCCAAATATTTAGACAGAATATGAATTCATATCATTTTAGAGCACTTGTATGTAAGACCCATGTAGATGATACTTACAACCTGTGCACAAGAACTTGTTGATGAATGACTTTTCTTGTTCGAACAGAGGTGGTCCTAATCGGCAGGTTTGAATGTTTACTTGATTATGGCATATGGTAATATACAAGTAAATGATATTAAAACTAACATGATGATGACTCAAAATGAAACTATGTAAAGACAGTGATACAAAGTGAAACTGAAATGTATAAACCGGTTAGTATATTCATTGTGTGTGTGTGTGTGTGTGTGTGTGTGTGTGTGTGTGTGTGTGATACTGATTGTTCAAACATTACATGTACAAAATGTAACTTTCATAAACTGAGTAATAACACACTTAATCTATCCTAAAATATCGTGTACTGAATCTGGGTAACTTGGAAATACCTACACACAATTATAGAAAATTAGCCAATGTATGTTACTATGACTATAGGATCAACAATCATGTACATTCTTAGAGATAATGGATCAATTATTGGCTGTTGATAATAACAAGTCACCTGATTCTACAGATTACTATTTGTGACAGCTGTTGAAATACCGCTAGCCACAAAAACAAACGTTTTAAGTCTATTAAAGTTAAAATTCCACTGAAGAAACATTTGTTTTGAAAATAGTTATAATATGGAGATTCAGTCTGACAAACATTTAAAAAATTTATTGTCAACATGGATTACATGTTATATCATGTTAGGAAATTTTTCTTATTCTGTTATTAATAGCAAGACAGGTACAAAATACACCTCCATTTAAGTGAGTCACTTGCTGCTATACAAGGATTACAATAGTGATTCATGTAGCATCAACTTTCCTAATCTCCACATCTTTAAAGAACATGTTTATGTAAGGTAGACAACTACTATTTATTCTGTTCCTACATTCATAATTTGAAGAAAAAAAATCTGGGTTATATAATCAATTTTCTCTGCCTAAGCTTGAATCTCATTCACAGCATATCATAGTGTGAAAAGAAAAGGTTTATCTGGTTGCTTGCATAAATGGGATATGGGATTAAAACCTGGCAGTGAGAGGCACCGTGATCCCTAAACTAGTGTGTATGACCACTCTGCCACGGAGTCCATTATCCAGGACAGAAACAGTATTGCTAATTTTATAAAAATGTGTGAATTTACATTTCGCCATCGTGGTACCAAAGCAGCGTCATGGCAACTAATGACCTACTAGTGTCAGTGATGTCATTAAATGGCACATTTCAGACCGAGTTTTCGTTCTTTTTGCGTGTAATTCAAGCAATGCCGGACATTTGTCGGAACATTGTGGGCGTAGACGGCGATCCGTCAATAATAATGGCAATAAGGACTAAACTAATCAAGGAAAACACGATTACTTCATGATTACATGATTATGATAATTGCAAATCAATGAGAGTTTTAGAGATCCAACTCAGATCTATTTATAAACAACATTACATACAAATAATTCTTTATCATTCATAATAAAAAACATGACTTATAATGAAACATGTGACTAGTATTAATATGTATTAACTAACAAGTATGATAAACATCAAACACTTATGATTTATAATCTAAATACACATGTATGGAGTTTTTGGCTCTGGTATGCATTCATTTTGGTTAGATTCATCTAATAATATATATATATATACTGGTTCATTAGTAGTTACAAGTTTGTGGAAAGTTTCTGTAAGTATTTCAGGACATGGGTTACATTTGAGTCTTTTCCATTAACAAGACTGATAGATTTGTTTAAATACTGTAAGCATGGTTATTTTAGTGTGGTGAAAATTTTTCACTATTTTTTTTCGCGAATTGTAAAAATTCACGAAAAATTTCTCTCGCACGAAATTAAGATAAAACCTTATTATCAACACAAAAATTGGCAAAATCATGAAAACAACCCCCTCGCGAAACCAACAATACAATTTTACCAAAATTTCCACTCGCGAATAAAATCATGTTTTCAGTATATAGTTTTTAGCTCTAAAATTCATTTATTTTGGTACAATTTAAGTCACATATAAATATTACCATATGCATTTTGTATAAGCCTATACATGGTTGGAGGTTGTGGAATTCTTCAATGCAAGTTAAAAAAGCTCAAGTGTACCAAATGCCCATAAGACTTATCCTTTAAATCATGGTTATCTATTTCTATCCAGTTACTAGTATGTATACAACTTTTATATGATTGATATTATACAAGACTACAACCTGTAGTTACAATGTCTGATGTGATTTATTTTTAATTTCCTTGATTATAATACTATTATCACTCCTATGATCTTTAACTACTGACACACTGAATAGGTACACCGCCTACACTCTAAATTACTACCAAACTTGTCAATTCCTTTTGTTCAGCTTGGACAAAGATTGAACCTAATTCATTTAACAATAAATTGTCAATTGGGTCATAAAATAAATTGTTACACTTCTCATTTGGGGTATAACATTAAATTTTATAATGCTACATTATAGTATCACAATTTGATAACACTTGGAAAGTTTTCATCAACACAACACTAATTGAACAGTGTGATTATGTAACAATTCATGGAAGCATTGATATTATTCAAAATATACCAATCTTAAGATAACATTCATGATAAAAATTACAAAAAATAATCATTTAAGAACACCAGTTTATTACCCCTAAAACATTGCACTAAAATATCTATGTTTTTTTTTGCTACTATATGCTGTTACTGACTATTAAGAGTCAAGTAACATTTTTACAGTAAAACCTGCTAAAACAACCATCCATATTTAAAGACCACTTTGACTTTGTGAGGAAGGCCGTCTGTTAATAAAGACCAAATTTAAAAGTCTGTTTACTTAATATCTTAACAAACTTTGACCTGACGTTTCTATAGAGGTCAACAAAAATTTAAAAGTTCTTTAACAAAATTTGATCGATACATAAAGGTTATGAGCTTATAAGGTCCTACTTTATTATGTTCAACACCAGTCTTTAAATATGTAGGTTTTACTGTTTACTGCAAGCATTCAAGAACACAACATTCTGACTCTGTATATGTATATGTTGTTTTTTTGACTACTTTTAATGGTTTTACTGCACACATTTTTTCACTAGATTAATACAAATTTTGACTGAACACATCACTTCAGTGTATCGTATAAATGATCCTCTTTTGTGTCTACTTCTTGATTAACAAAGTCTTGACTACTGCAGTCGACTGAAGCAGGTTCCGGTGGTAGACTACCTGGACCATTGTTATATATAGGTTCTCGCTGAATGTTACTCGGTTTTTCCGGATCTACAATCCTGTGTGCCTCCATGTACAAGTTAGTTTCCTTGGGACCATGTGCACTTGCTCCGGTCATGTCTATGTATTCACTCTCGTGACTTGTATTTGCCTCGTTGTTTACATCACCACAAGTGGGCTGAGCAGAACAATTCTCCTCTTCGGGTTTACGAACCTGATTGACCTTTTTCAAATCACTGTCCTCCATGTCTTCACTGCAACCAGTAGCTCCGCCCTGAACTGGCAATGGTGCAGCAGTATTATTTACATAATAATTTACACCATGGTCAACCTGTTTCGTAACTTCTTCATACAACCTGTTCATTTCATTAGCATCCATGTAAATGTTACTTTGTGGTCGCTGTGAGTCTGTTTGGTTTACGCGTGCATAACCAAGATTCTCGAATCTGACAGAAAGTTCCTCTTTAGCTTGCTTTCTTCTTCTACAACATAAAATCATACAAAATTTTAACTTTTGTTACTATGTTAAAATATTAATTTAAAGAATAAGTATTTTCCTTGATTTCTAGAAATATTCATTTTTTTAAAAATATTTACCATAGTTTTGGTAATGGTGTTCTACACCCCAGTCTGAATTCTTTCACTTATGTCAAAGTGATCTGTTCAGAGATAGTAGAGGAAACCTGAGTGCCCTCAGTACCCTATCACTAGACCTTTAGCAAAGAAATTAAAAACTTTATTACACTAAGAAACCTTAAGAGCAGGATTCGATACTAGGGGGTGAGAGGCACTGTGATCCATAAGCATGCTCTATAGACCACTCGGCCATCGAAACCCTGCTTTTATAAAATTTGTGTTTATATAAATTCTTTTTGAAAGCCAAAATTCACAAATTTTATGTAACATAATAATGTGTCTTGCTAAAATTATGTGCTGAGGTATGGTTGATATTTGATAATATATGTTGATGTTTACACTACCTAACACTACCTAAGAGGATGACACTGGAGATATGCCCATATCTTGCTTTGAATCCTTTATCATGACTAAATAATAAAATTATTTCTGACTGATAGCAAAATGATCTACAATATTTAAAACAAGTTGTAACTGAAATGGGATGTTATTCCAAAGATGCTTCCCAAATGAACCAAACTGGGAAATCCCCAAACATGATCAAAATGTAAATACTGGTAGCCAATGACATGTCCACTCCACCCAAAGATTGTTTCTGCTAAGTTTCATAAGGATCAGTTAAATAGTTTTCTGAGAAGTGGTAGACAAAATGTTGGTAGACGAAATGGAGAAAACAATTTATGCCCCACACTTCAATTTGGGAACATAATAATGACTGACAATTCTAAGTCAAATAATTTGATATACAGGGTTCATGCTGCCGTTCACTTTTTTCGCAAATTGAGAAAAATAAAATAATTTGGCGATAAAAACTAAACATCAGTGAAAGTGTTGGCGAAAAAAATGTTTATATTAACAGGTTCACTGCGGACATGAGCAGAGAGTCGTTAAAGCAACAGGTTTCCGTCTCCGTCTATGTGTATATGAAACGTTCAATCTAGTGAGTTCCCAATGAGTGTTTATTTGGGTCATCGAAGCCATGCTCATGATGTTGAATTAACAAAAGTCCACGTGTGAAGGTGTTAATTACAGGTGGATTAATCCTTTAACGAGATTAATTAACGGTGTCAGCGACCGGCGTCTGTGTAGTGTCCCAAGAGCATTTACAGATAAACACAGGTAATTTAAAACGATTAATTATCGATGATAGATCTGACTAAAGATAGATTTGGCTAAAGCTCCAAAGTTGTCATCGAATAAAAGAAATAAAACAAGAAAACTGTTGTTGTTTTTCATGTCATCAGACATGCATTGTATTAGTTAATTTTATTTTTCTTAAATTTTCGCTAGAAATTACAATCAATTACAATGGCCCATAAAAATTATATTTGGCGAAAAAAAAAGTTCTGGCCAAAGTTTTGGAGAAAAAAAGATTGAAGTCAGTGTGAACCCTGGATATATATAACTTCCTAGTTACTGACTTACCTACGTCTGAAGAACACAAAGCCAAATACAACCAGAGCTAGAATTAGTATACCTCCGATGATAAAACCAATTATCAAACCTAAAAATAGTGATAAATATCATATAGTATTATATTAATGTACAATAACATTGGTTACAAAAATTAATAGAGTGAAATAATGAAACTTTACACTACACTCAAAATTTTTATACTCATATCAAGGTGGTAGAGTGACTGTTCCTTCCCCAAGCACTCAGCATTATGAAATGAAAGTCACTGTTCAATCGGATGGGAACTTAAAATAAACGAGGTCCCGTGTCAAGGTGGGCTTGGCACATTAAAGAACTCTGCTGTATAATGCCATCAGTGCAACACACAGGCAAATTTCTGCACATTCATCTACAGCTGGTGATGTCTCGACATAAATGAAATATTCTTGACTGGGACGTTAAACACCATTACTCTGATCAGGGATGGTAAAGAATACTGTAGAAAACCACTAATGACCATCAGCAATCAAACTGACAAACATCTTCACACTATGATCTATTGCTTATGTGGAGGAATATTATGGTCAAATATCGTAGATAAAAACACGGGACATAGTTAAGGAAGCCAGTTCGTTGAACATCATTGTAGGCATTCAACATGTAACCAACAAGCTTAAGGATGTTTTCAATTTTGAAGATATGAGATGGTGATTCTTGTTTTAATAATTTATGATTTTGACAGTTTATATACATGTAGTTATTTGTGCAGTTTAAAATTCACATGAATGGAACACCATTTACTTTGAGTTTTACAAATGAATGGTTATTTAGAATATTAAAATTTGTACTGATGCAAATCTTTTTACTGCCACTGCCAAAAATGTGGCCGAACATTTTACTGTTTTGTTTTCAGATTCAGATGACACATTTTTATGATTTATTGTAAATTTTTAATTGCATTCATTTATTTTGACATTACAGTAACTATGGAAAAACCTGATCTTTGTTTATGTAATGGTCCAATTTGATGATGTCTTTATTACACATTGAAAGTAGTTCTTGAACAAGTTCATGCAACCTTGAATCGGGAAATACAGAATCTTGTATCAGACATCCTTGTATTAGCTGAAGAATGAATAAATTGAAAACAAAACACAAATCTTCATATAAATTGTAAGATAAAACATTACACATACCACTTTTATCTACTGTAGATTCAGTTTCTTCTGACTGTGATGCGACCTGGCTTGGATCTTGATGGATACCATGATACTCTGTAAAACATTGAATAAATACAATAATTATATATATAAGAATTATGTATTTTATTTCAATAAACAGATATACACATACTGACAAAGTAACAACTATCCAGTGGAAATGATATTATATTATCAAAGGTTATTAATTTTCCCTAAATGGACTATAGCTAAATATTTGATATAAAAAATACCATTCTCAGCAACACGTTTGCAACGATTAAGTCGGTTTACAATATTTTCACACAACTATTATGAATAGCACATGATATATTGGTGACCACAATTCCAAAACCCAAAACAGATGATCCACTAAAAACAGCACACAATACTAAAGCTACCAAACATTTTGACCAGGGTCTTCAAAAAATAAAAAAGGCTTCATTCACATTTTGCTGGGAACTGCTTAAAAGTTAAATTTGTATGAAAGTAAACAAACAACAAGAATGAATACTTTCTTATTCAAACAGATGTTTTAACTAACCATTAATTCTTATGCTTCACAGGGGGCTAAATGGTTTGAAGCCCCAAGTTACAGCCCCTTGCTCTTCAGTATCTAGGTTTTTATCTTTTAGGCAGATCCTAGTGTTAGAAAGCTACATTCTTTTAGCCAAACTTGAAAGTGATTTACAACGATTACTACAGTTTTCTCTACTATAACAGAACTTCCTGCCTTGATATGTGAAATTTAAACTGAACACATTTAGAAAATGGTTACATGTAGAGTAGTAACTTTAGGCCAAATGAATAAAGTATGTGTTTATGCTATTACTCCTAGAAAATTTAAAGTCAGTTGGTAAACATTTTTTTTCATTTAATTTTTTTTTAATGTTGGCCAAATGGTGCATAGAGATTTAGCAGTCCTTGTCAATATATTGTCATAAAAACTTAGGCATAACATTTATGAATGGCGAGGTTAGCAGAAACACTAAATTTTTAGACCTTAATTCAGTGACAATTTATATTGATTAAACAACATGACCCTTCTGTGCAACAAAAAACCATAATCATAATGGCTGGTGTAATTTTCCAATAACTGCTATTGCCAGGACATTTGAAATAAAGTATCATGATGACTGGTGTAATTGTCAGACCATTATCACTGCCAGGGCTTTGAAATAAAGTACTGGTATCAAACTGCAAACAAGGAAACATATTTCTAAATTAATATTATATGTATCAGCAATTGTGTGACTTTTATGTTATATTACCCATTAAACCACCATTAAATGAACTAATACTCTTTAATTGCTTTACCCAAATGATCCTTGTGAAGAAAACAGTGTTATTTTTTTCAATACCCGGTATCTTTTTTCTGAACTCATGGTTTGTCAAACATGAAAGACTCTCCGAATATAAGTGAAACACTCTTGACTGGGAAATAAAACAAAATTACTCCACCACACTTAACTCATATTTATGGTCTTATCTTATTGTGCTAAGTATGTTTCAATTGATTCTGTAGTTGCCACAGGTGACCTACTCTTTTACAAACTCTACAGGGGGTGTCTTTGTATTGAGACAAGGGACCTTGGTTTTCAGGCTCAACCAAAAGACTACACAAGTTCTGAGCTTTTTACAGCTCTAACAAAATTCATCATAAAATTTTCAAGTCCTGAGTGAGGTTTGAACCCACAAACCTTGACTTCAAAAGTCAGTGACAGTACCACTCGGCCATGTATGCTGATGCTTTGATGAAAGCTTGTTGTATATGACATTTTATTCAACCATCATGTTTATTTGTCTCAACAAACAAGATATTATATTATAGACTTATATTTAAATAAATGTTTCAATTTTTTATTGTTCTTTTTCAGTATTCATTTCTATATCATTAACATGATCACTTTATAGCATACGTACATGTACAAAATACATTTAACATTTTTAAAATAAATATTTATAAATCAACACATGTATTATATTAATATATTTATAAACAAGTTTATTTACCAGTATCCAAATATTATATCATTTTACATAAGAGTGCATCAAATTTTGGGAGTGACATTTACATTAATAAGCTATCAATTTAATGACTACCAAAATATAATACCGGTACTTATACAAGTGCATTGAACTTATATGAACTCTCCTAAAAAATGCTAAATAAATTGTAATTTAGATCACTCTTCTAGACCCTCAAAATCAAAAACAAGTTGACAATTGACATATTTATTGATAGGACAGGGACTCTGACTCAGTATTATTGTGTCATACCATGTCTTTTTTTTTTAACTAGCATTTAAAGTTTAAAATTTCAAATGTAGGTGTACATACATTTGTATAGAACAATATATTTCACATAAAAATATACTTTTTTTTAAAAACCCGGAAAAACCTTTTTATATGTAAACCGACTACTGACTAATTTTCAGAAACACTTTTTTAAACTTGATCTTAGAAAAATGAAGTAGTCAAGTACATGTAGTATTTACTGGAAAAATACTGAAGTTATAAGGAATATTTTGTAAATAAGACAAATGTGATATTTCTAGTGTACTGGACTTTCCAGTTTACCTGGTAAAATATTAGGAAATTCCTGATTATTGTATCAAGTTCTTATCTAACCTACATGTACTAAAGTGACAATACAAATTTAGGAAAAACCCAAAAAGATTAGACAAAAGAAAACATAATAGGCATCACAGCTACTTGTGTGACCAGCTCTGGGACAATATTAGGGGAATCCCCCCAAAACAAGGTAACATGCCACCTACATGTGACTTACTAGGAAATTTCTGATTTTTATTTTTCTGTTAAATGTGATTATTCATGCTAGATATCGGATTGCATGATACTATACCAAGTCATGCATTTTTCTTTTACTGGGTAGTGCGTAAACTAGGACACTAAACATACTACATGTCTGAAATATTCTTCTAAATATTACTAATTGAAAAATAAGCAACTAACCTGGCTTGAGATGGCTTCTGGATTTGGATTCGACTTGAAATGAGTTAGGGTCAAACTTCATGACAACCACAATACTAGGTGTGGTGGTGGATGATGCCTTCTGTTTAATGACAGGGATGATGACTGGCTTTGTACTGGGGGAGGTTGGCTTTCTTGTTGTAGTGGGAAGCAGGGTGGTAGTTGTTGTGGGCCTTGGGGTTGTGGGAAGTGGGTAGTGGGGTAGTGGTAGTGGTGGTCGTGCTGGTTGTAGTGGTCGTAGTTGTTGTGGTAGTTGTCCTTGGCAACATACCTTTGAAAAAATAAAAATAAAAAAATAATGTTTGCTAGCATAAGAATTGAAGCAAATGAGATAAAGTATCGCAAAAAATGCGTTGAATGTGTTATATTCAAAAAAGGAAAATGAAAAAAAGAAGAAAAGCTTTCATAAGGAACCTACTGGTAGATCCCATTATCCCAAATGTTTATTTACCCGTATATCAAGGCGTTCTAACTACAAGTACAAGGCAGACAATTTTATATGATCGCTGTTTGATTTAATTTTATATAGTAAAGATAGTCAGGGTTGACAATGGATAATCCTATATCCCACTGAAAATTTATATGGTCAAGATATAATGCAAAGATCATCCAAACAGAAGCATGATCAGATTGACCATTTACTTATATGCAACAAATGTGGTCCAAATTTTGAAGCCTAAGCAAGCTGCAGACGAATGTATGAGTGGGCAGAGACTGAATGTCTCAGTAAACATGTACCAAATTTTAGGATTGTCTCCAATTTTTGAAAGGTACATATAATATATCATATAATGATCCATTTATCTTGATACTGGTAGTCTGTCAGGTAATTAGGTTTGATAATTAAATGCAGCACTGTAGTGAATTTATAAAGCTGGTATAGCCATGTAATTTGAGAGCAAAACAAAGTATATTAAAGCAAAGTATGGTAAACAGTAAAACCTCAAATCAATGCCATATGTTAAGTCAGATTTTAGCATTATAAAGGGGTCTGGCAATAAATTGTGGAAGACATAAAAAGTGGGACTTCAAAATACTGTGGTGATGAATGAGATGGCAAAGATGCCGAGGCTTTACCCTACTGTGTATGGAAGGACTAATATATATGCTTTCATTTAAATTTCATAACAAAGTACATCATTATATTGTATTATATTCACCATGCATTTACAAGTCATGTCTTAGGAACAAGATGAGGAAGATATATTTTATACTTCAAGACTAGAGCTGATACAATGATGCAATAAAAACAGTTGAAAGGTTAGTCCAAACTTAGTTCAAAAGCTGAAACAACAGCTTTACCACTAGTATAAATAAAAATTAAAAATTTACGAACCACCAAATAAAACAAGCAAATTTAGTGAATTAGGATCTCCCAACAGTACGGTAGGTACTTTTTTGTGATTTGCACTTGTTTAAAGGGGCTTAACTCTCAGGAAAATGAGGAAACCAGCTAAGGTTAACAAATATCTGCACCTCCTATCAATATTAATTCTTAGCACCATTTTCATAAAATAATGCTTCATAGTGGCAGAGAGTTGAGTTGAGTAATGGTGTTTAACAATAGTCAAGAATATTTAAATTATATCGAGATGTTGCCAGCTACAATGGAACTCACGACCTCCAACTCAGGGAGCGAGCACTCTACCAACTGAGCTACTGCAGTGGTCACATAGTGGAGAAGAGAAGTAAGTGTTTAGACAAGACAGGCAAACGTTCTTCAAAAAACAGGGGATAAAAATTTATTTGCGAATGACAAGTTAAACAAAATAGATTTATGGATCACCAATTTACAGTATATTTCAAGTTGAACTTGAAACTTGAACTATAAGTTGTAAGTGTCTGTTTGTGTTTATCAACTGTTTCTTATAGATCCCGCAATGACACCCTTAAAATCCACCTGTTAATGACCACAAAAACTATGTACCACTGCAGGCTATAGAAACTGTTGACCACTTATGATGTGATAAATAGTCAAATATTTCATACTGTATCATGTACAGAACAATATTCACTCTGTATTTTGTTTTAAAACACTACAGTATTTCCACTGTTTTTATATTTAAATAGAAAAAAAATATTTTCCCTGTAATTTTCAATCAATCCTTATCAAATTATTTCTTACCACTTAAAATAACCATGCATATATGTATATAATAATATTGAAAATAACTGTACATGTACAATTTAAACATAAAGTGATCATGCTAAATAAAATGTTAATATCATAAAAAAATTTATTTTTATTTTACATAACTAGATACTTGCGAAATAAAAATAAATAATGTGTTACTCATAACATTATTTTTATTTTTACAACAGTAGATACCAGTAGACCAAATATTCGTGACATCAAAATAACCACAATACTGACAACAGTCTGACACTTCATAAAGAGCCTCTACACTACTATTTTAAGTATTTTAAAACATGCTTATAAAGTACTCAAAATTATTTTAGGGATGGTCTTACAGATATCATATTTAAACAATAGGAAATCATAATATTACATGTCTATTATTTCATTACTTGAACCTTGTCCAGACAAAAAAAGGGTATCCATATGGGGAGATGGGAGATGTCATGTTTACATATGACAAAAGTATTTGATGGGTGGGTGGGTGTGATTTGCTGCCAGTGGGGGTCATTAAAAATTCAGGCAAATAAGGGTATCCAGATGGGGGGTCTCACAAAAGTACTTGATGGGTGGGTGGGTGTGATGGTAAGCCTAAGGGTCATTTCAAATTCAGATATGACTTTGAGTATATTACATCTTCATTTAAGATACAGTATGAGTACCGATGTTTATAAATGTACTGTCTTTCTGTGTTATGTTTACATGAAGAGATGTTATTAAGTGGACCCCATGTTGTGTAATATTTCTGTACTTGTCTCCTGAATAGTTTTACTGTAAACCATTTTATCATTTTGTAGTGCCATCATGAGGTGTCAATAAAACCTCTTCTTTTATTTTTTTCTAGGTGGCTCTAGATATACATGTATTATTCAGTTGCCAAATCATCTGTATTATTCTTTATTCACTACATTATGCAGGGAAAGCATTATATGCACTGAATATGAGGTCCTACAACCACAGTGCCAAGTTGAAAATGGCACAGTCACTCACTCAATCACTCACTCACAGTTCCTTGTTCATATATGATAAATTTTATTAAAACATTTTTATCAAAATGGTATTACCAGTACTTCTTTTATTTTTGCAGATTTTTTGGCAAAACATTTCACTAGTCTCACTAGTTTTTCATAGATGCCTCATTCTAAGTTAGGTCAGATCCAGTGGATCTTTATGCCCATCAATAGAGATTGAATGGGGTATTAACTTATCACTTATATCAAGACGTCACAAGCTATAGGATTAGGAGGTGGCAAAAATTTTAACCTTTGCAGTGTGTTCAGGGCAATGTACAGATAGGGTTCCAGGGATGAAGCCTACCGGTAACAATTTGAGTTTGGGGCCCAGTTCACTTCATTAAAGAATTTTTAATAGTAATAAATAGCTAAAATGTGTAAACATTAGTGGGCCCAGACTGATTTTTAGTAGCTATTTGTTTGGGGCCCAGTTCACTTCATTAAAGAATTTTTAATAGTAATAAATAGCTAAAATGTGTTCTCTTAATGTGCCATGCCTGTTTTAAGATCTCTTCTGAAGGACCATGTGACTTTCATTTCTAAATGCAGAGTGCTTGCTGAAAGAAAGCTACTCATTTTCAAGTCTTGTTCAGATCCAAGCCAGGTTTTAAACCCTGTTACATGAGGCAAGCACTCTACCACCTAAGTTACTGAAGTGGTCCCACTGATAAAAACATGACAATGTTATACAAACTGACATAATAAGGAAAGTATTCTAGGAGAAATAAGTACTGGTACAGTATATATAATGGCCTTACCGGGTATTTGGAATTCCAAAGAGTGACTTCATTTTTTATCCCACCTATTAAATTTTGTTAAATTTTTGACATATTATTTTTCACAATTCATTATAGCTTTTACAATTTTAGTGGAGAGTAAAAACGGATGCCTTTCCCATTTATAATGGCATATAATGGTAGCGATTTTTCCAAATGGAACATTCATACATTGTAAACATAAACAGCTTAGATGTGAAGGCCATGAAACAATAAATAAATGTAAAATTGTTGTAATTATTTGTAGAAAGCCTTCCCTGATCAATACACAGCATACAATCATGTACTATATATAGTAATGCCTGGTAGACCTGTTATTGTTGATGAAGTTATGAGAAATCTCTCTTACTCACATATCAGTAGGGTTGGAGATTCATTATTTGGGCACAATACGTTCAATAAATTCTGTGTAAGTCCATGACTAAAACTTATATTGCACTTATAATAATTACACATAATAAAAACATGAATTATTTATACTAAAAACATTTAGAAACATGTTTTGCTAATTCTAAACAGTAACAATAAACATACTCATCACAATTTTTTTTTAAATTTTAAATTTTTTTTTTTTTTTACATTTTTGGCAAAAATGAAAGGTGATCATCATTATTTTTCATAATCACCACTTTCTAGTTTTATTAATAATCAGGGCATTGTGTGGAAGAAATTACCACATTCTAAATATAACACACAAGTTTCCGATGTTGGCAGTCCTTCAGGAGACTATGATGGTCTGTTATTGATTGTTATACCGGTATTTTGAATCATCGGCAGCAAGGCAGTTCTGTCAGAGAATCATAATTCTTCTAAGTGGTGTTTACCATCTTCAATATGTTAGCAATTCCATTATTTCACAATTCTCTTTCTATATTTTCTGTTTATAGTAATTTTAGATTAACTCGTTCATTGTGAATCATTAGTGAATCAATAATCTACGATGCTGAAACTTCTTAAAAAAAATACTGATGTGCCAAAAATAGTTAATCATTTAGAGGCATGAAGAATACGGAAGAGGTAGAATAACAAGTTATAAAATTAATCATTTATTATGATCACACAATCTAGGAATTTAATTTTTAAATGCTTTACACAATTTGGCACCTGTACAGCAATGTTCAATCTAGGATTTTTCAGAAGGGACCATTTTCAAACATTTTCTTCTGTAATAATACCATAACATCAACATTCATGTAATTAGAATCGTTTCTAGATTTAACACTTTTACAGTAAATTTGTACCTTACATTGAACTGATTTTTTATAAGATTTGAAATCATTTTTATATTCTGACATGATTATAAAGACAACCCTGTACAAGCAGTTCTAATACTGATTCAACAAAGCATGATTTTTTCTGAAAAATTTCAATGTTTGAAATTTTGGTAAAACAGATTAAAGAGCAATCTAAAGAGACATGGAGAAGATCTACCAATAAAGAGATCCAAGACAAATACAACACTGGTCCCAAGACAAGGAGAAATGAAAGTCCCTGGCGACGACCTTATGTGTACCCCAGCATGAAGAGGATTTGAATTACTGGAATTACGATGTCTAAAAATTCCTTCATGCTCAAAAAGTATACTGCATAAAAACAAGAGGCCCATGGGCCTGATACGCTCACCTGATAACTAATGGCTAGCTGATAGATTTAAAGAACACATAAATACTAAACCCCAATGACTTTTTTCTTTACATCATGATAACCATTGTATCAATACCTACAACATTCTAATATACATGCCTATACAAAAAGTTTATAGTTTTCGAGATAATTAACCATTTTGGTATTGTTTTGCATCTGTGACCTTGACCTTTGAACTTATGACCTTTTTCTATACATTAAAATGATCATTGTATCGATGCCTACAACATTCTAATATACAAGCCTATACAAAAAGTTTATAGTTTTCGGGATAATTAACCATTTCGGTATTGTTTCACATCTGTGACCTTGACCTTTGAACCCATGTCCCTTTTCTATATATAAAAATGATTGTTGTATCGATACCTACAACATTCTAATATACATGCCTATACAAAAAGTTGATAGTTTTCGAGATAATGAACCATTTTGGTATTCTTTCGCATCTGTGACCTTGACCTTTGAACCCATGACCTTTTTCTATACATCAAAATGATCATTGTATCAAAACCTACAACATTCTAATATACATGCCTATACAAAAAGTTTATAGTTTTCGAGATAATTAACCATTTCAGTATTGTTTCACATCTGTGACCTTGACCTTTGAACCCATGACCTTTTTCTATACATCAAAATGATTGTTGTATCAATACCTACAACATTCTAATATACATGCCTATACAAAATGTTTATAGTTTTCGAGATAATTAACCATTTCGGTATTGTTTCGCATCTGTGACCTTGACCTTTGAACCCATGACCTTTTTCTATACATCAAAATGATCGTTGTAACGATACCTACAACATTCTAATATATATGCCTATACAAAATGTTTATAGTTTTCGAGATAATTAACCCTTTCGGTATTGTTTCGCATCTGTGACCTTGACCTTTGAACCCATGACCTTTTTCTATACATCAAAATGATCGTTGTATCGATACCTACAACATTCTAATATACATGCCTATACAAAAAGTTGATAGTTTTGGAGATAATAATTATAATCGGAGGTAAAAAAAATAGGTCACGACCTTCACAATCGACCTTGACCTCATTTTAAAGATACTAACAAGAAGATGTCAAAACTGAAAACCCCATGTCATTATCTGGTCAAATAGTCAAGTTATAACAATTTGAAGCTATTTTACGATTTTTTCAAAATTAAACGCAAAAACGCGTAACCTATTTTTTATCCGAATTTCACAAAATGAACAAACTATAGGCTCAAGACCCTAGAGAAGCCAAATATCACATCAGATTTTTTCTCCAATCAGTACTTTCGGAGAAGAAGATTTTTTAAGATTTTTGCACCCCTAGGTCACCTTGACCTAGTTATGGTAGCCATAGCAACGCCACGAACAAATCTGAATTGCACCGGCCCATATATACTTCTGACAAAGTTTCATTAAAAACTGTCCAGTAGTTTCAGAGGAGAAGTCGAAAATAGGTGTTAACGACGCACACACGCACGCACGCACACACGCACGCACACACGCACGCACATACACACGCTGCGCTATGCCATAAGCTCACATGACCTTCGGTCAGGTGAGCTAAAAACATCCCAAAAACTGACACTTTACATGTAAATACTTTATATACAAATAAAGTCTAAAGTACATCCATTTAAAATACTGGTAAAGATATTATTTACATTTTATAAAAACATATCAACACAGAAAACATGCATGCACACTCAAATCCTCGCCCACATGTAAATAATTAAATATAACAGTGTAAGAGAGAGATATGGGATTGAATTACATGCAGTAGCAGGGGAGGTTTAATGTATCTCACTAAATTACACTGACATGCACATAATCTTCATAAATTGAGGTAATAAACATCTATATATTTCAAATTAACTCTGTAAAGTATGTACTGTCTTCTGGTAATTAATACTATTATCTCAGTGTATATATACAGTAATTAACACTATACTATGGTACATAGGTTATACTTAGGTTAGAGAAACAATTCTGATTGAAAGCCGACATGGGAATGTCAAATGTTTACTGCAGAAAAACAGGGTGTAAGCTGACACAGATTTTTAAGTCATAGAAACAGGCCCTCTCGAAAAAAAAAAGATGTCTGAATTTGTCTCAATGTCAACATACATTGAGGATTTTAGAATGAATTCAGAATTTTTTGACAAAACTCAGAATACAGATGACAGTGTTCAGAAAAACCACAATAATGAATTAAGATATTTTCAGATATATTCAGACAAAATTCAGAATTTTTGTTTCATGAGTTATCTTATGTAAGGAAAAGGAATTGTATTAACTCTGGATTAAGTGGCAGGATTTATTAATTGAGGATAAAAAAAAATGACAATTAAAAACCCCATAAAATACAAGTGTAGAGCAACTTGTATAAAACATTAGTCTTCACTTTGGTCCCTTTATAATCAACAAGAGGACATCCAACATGGATGTGTCTCATACTCCCATAGTTACATTTGTATCAATTTATATATTGACATGATTCACCAGATTGCAGCACTGTCATGATTTACATATACTTAACCAAGACACTTAAGTAATAAATAAACTTTCCAAGCTTTGTCAAAATCTTACCAATATAAGAAGCATCATTATCTGGAAACCATCAACCAATCAGATTGCTATATGCTATTTAGTTATGTGTGAATTTTGTCACATTTAGAAATTTCATATTGTGATAGAATGGGCTACAAAGGTCAATGTTATACTATACCATATAGTATAGGAGTGAAATGCTTTCTAAAGCAGGGCAGTTTTCACACAAAGATGTACAGTGCAGACCCGTCGAAAGTTTAACACTGAGTTTATGAATTAGTACTGAAGATCTGGCGGCCCATCTTGGCCCATCATTAGTATTATCAGCAGCGTATCTATATCTATCTCTGGAAGCTTTCCGGCCATTACTGGTATTAGCTATCCATGTTTCATCCATGAGGTAATCTAGCATCAACTCCTTTTGGTTAGCTAAGTGTTAAACTTTTGACAGGTCTGTACTGTATATCACACAAGAGTTAAGAGTATCAGAATTTTAAGAGATATATTGACTACATGTACATATACTCACCAAATTCACAAATGTATCTGTTTTTCTCATAAAACACATCACAGTGGCAATCATGCCACCTCCAGCCATGACCCCTCTTCATACAGCCACAGTCTTCAAATGAAATACCTAATATTGTACTAGGCTGGCCACTGGCCCAATAATTGTAAGTAATCCGTTTTCCTTAAAATAGACATTTTAAAAAAATCAAATACTATAACAATAACCTGTACCAATACATTCCCATCTTTTTCTAGTTTTTAAGATACTGAGTAAAACAGTTGATAGCTTTGCCACCTTGCTTATCATCACACTATTTTGAAGTCCTAAAAGCATCTGTCCAAGCTTCGCTCAATTTATCACCAAACCCCTTTGATAATGCCAAAATATGACTGCATGAACAAATTGTGTAGGTTTTACACATACTTTCAGGGTGTGTATCAATTTAAACTGATATATGAAAAACAACATTGTAAGATCTTTTTTTCTGCCAATGTAATGTTTCATCAACTAGAGAAGAGATAGATGTATCAGTGGTTGACAGTTGTATCAGTGGTTGACAGTTGTATCAGTAGTTGACAGTTGTATCAGTAGTTGACAGTTGTATCAGTGGTTGACAGCTGTATCAGTAGTTGACAGTTGTATCAGTGGTTGACATTTGTATCAGTGGTTGACAGTTGTATCAGTGGTTGACATATCTATAGATATGTTTTACACACTTTCCACTGGTTTTGAACCAATAATTTTTTAAAATTTAATGACCCAAACACAGTTTAAAAGATCAAGAACCAGTGAATCTCAAATCTTATTACTGTATTTATCAATTTTTTTTACCAATTTATACAGATCTTTCACTGGTATATGGGACTGGTATCTGGTACATTTTAGTTAAAAATGTTTTACTGGACCAAGACAATAGTATGGTGTCTCAGACCTGGAAGATTTATAAGTCTTGTATTTTCTAGTTTTTGATTTCAAGAATTATGTCTATTCAAATACTTTCTTCAAGCCTAGTTGTACTATATGTTGTATATTTAGATAAAATCCTATACTTGGTACCTGTCACATGGAGAGGTATGAGAAGCCATTTAAAATGCAAATACTGATTACTTGAAGATCTCTATACTTTTAAACTTCTTAGTCAGGAGAGGAGGTTAAAGTTTGGTTCCAAAAAGAACAGTTTTCCAAATATATTTTTGACAGTTCAAAAAAGAAGCTATCCAATTTGCATTTTTTTTTAAATTCTTTGATATTACAGTTTGATGTTTCCTACTTTAATCAGGGTAAAGAGTTCATCAGTATCTTTCCATCCAACAAATTCTTCAATAATGATATATGGTAACATGACAACAAATCAATTGGTCCTGCAATACTAACCACTGGCAGGCTGGTTCTTATTTTCAGCCCAGCATTTAACAAAATTTATCATAGGACCTTTATTGTTTTTTTTTTCTGTTATAATTATTGTCTATGTTGTTGTAAGGATAATGTTTCATGTCAAAACTTCTGCCATACATTTATCCTATGACTAAAGTGTGGTCCATCATGTCTGTTCAATTAAGTCTGCCATGTTTCATCTGAGCAAAATGCATTCCAGTATGCCCCGTAGCTGACCAAAATTTTTAAACTTTAGCCAGACAAAGAAAGTCTCAGAGGTCATTTGTCAGATGATTCAAGCTCTAATGAAAAAAATTCAAAATAAAGCAAAAGGAATAATTTGAATGTGAGGCTGCCAGAGAGAGAGAGAGAGAGAGAGAGAGAGAGAGAGAGAGAGAGAGAGAGAGAGAGAGAGAGAGAGAGAGAGAGAGAGAGAGAGAGAGAGAGAGAGAGAGAGAGAGAGAGAGAGAGAGAGAGAGAGAGAGAGAATGAGAGATGAACTAGAGGAGAATAGATTGTTATAATGGATAGAATTACTATCCAGGTGACCATTAACCAAAAATATTAACCAAGAAGACTTACCATTTGACCACTTCCAATCACCTCTTCTTGCATTTAGTCCATTCCAAATATAGTTCACACTCCAGCCTTGTTTCCCTAATGTAGTTATTATAAAATCCATTGTAGCCTTATCTGGAATACTGACTAAAT
Source organism: Anadara kagoshimensis (assembly GCA_021292105.1). Lineage (NCBI taxonomy): Eukaryota > Metazoa > Mollusca > Bivalvia > Arcoida > Arcidae > Anadara > Anadara kagoshimensis. Next base: position 70,190,580 of record CM037861.1, on the reverse strand, counting down.
CACCACCCATTGAATTACAATGTCTTTCTGCATCTACCCATGTCTTTGTATGATATACAAAAGTGTAACACTTCTCTCTAAATGATGTGGAATAATATGTACTCAGATGTGTGCTTTTAACAATAGGTGGACATCTTTCTAGTGAAGCCAATCCAACTAAAATTTAAAAGAAAAACTAAATGTATTATTATTGAAAAGATGCAAACATGAATGGTTGCTGTTATATAACTGATAGTGGTCCCTTTAATTATAACCATAAAGTCATTATGCCTCATGTACATTGTATTACCAATTTTAAGCAGTTTAAAATTACAACATATTATACCAGTGTTAATTTTATAGCACTAGAGGGCCATTTCGGAATACAATTCCTCATCAACAGTGCTTGGACCAAAATATATTTAACCAAATTTAGAAATTTAGCTAAGAAAATTTGGAATAATAATATGGGAAAAACTGCCTCCAGGTCTAAATGAGGTTAGTGGACCCATTCATTCTGGCCAATGCCTTGATAAAATTGGGCCAAAACATGATCAACACTATTAATGTTAATATCCATTTTATTTGAAACAATTTTTTTTTTATATTTTGTCATTCATACAACATATTTATGTAAATGGAGTTTGTCAGCATTCCAGGTGACTAAAACACCTTAAATTCTTGTGCAGAACATTTTGGAAAGCGTTTACATTGAAATTTCCAGGAGTAACATCATTTTTATGGGAAGATGTGAATTGAAGCCATTCCGTCTTCAATGGAAACAATTGCTCCGGAGAAACGTTATGGGGTATCAACTGATACACCGGTGAACCAATTAATTCATTGTAAGAGGTATCACATTTTGCATGGGATATCATGTCACATACCGCTGTTTATTTGATCAGTTATTGTTTATGTGTAACATAAATGTTAGATACAATAAAAAATTCCCCTACCCTGATGCCAGAAATTGAATTTGGGTCACCCGTTTGTTAAGCAAGCGCTATACCATTTCACCTAAAAGGTAGCCCATAGGTGAGGCAGTAGTACATCTCTAAACCTGTACATAGTACGTCGGGTAATTCTGCGCATCGGCCAATTCTGCGCATGCTAATTACTTCCGTGTTTACGTCAACATTGATATGCACGTGCTATTTTTCTTTATGAAAATGTGGGGGGTACCACACATTGGCGACCGACAATTCCCAAGATGTCATCTAGATTTCCTTAGACTAGCGGACAAATAAAATGTAAGAATATAGTTATTACATGTTAAAATCTTGCTGTCATATCTCGTGTATTAATACCTCTACGGCAGGCTGAAGTGTTAGGTGCGCAGAATTACCCGACAACAGTGTACCATGTAGCTATAAACGCTACATTTGTTAGTTTGTTGAAACTACAGTATGACTATGTAGTCAATTGTCAATTGAAAAAAAAATCACAATGCCTTTTGCCAGGTGAGCTACTTTCTAATAAATTTACAAATACAGTAGATTTAATAGTCCTTTCTTTCCACCATAGGTTTAAGGGCACTTAAAATAAGTTCATTAAATTGTCATTTTCAAGTCATAACGAATTAAACCACAAAAATACAGGTTAAAGTAGGCAAATTATATTAAATTAAAAAAAAGTACAGTGTTAATTTCTCCAAAGTGGAACTTTTAACTCCATAGTGTTATTACAAATCCCATAGAGTCCATTTTCTCGCGAAGAAGGAGATTTAGGATAACAACAACAACAACAATTAGGCCTAACATAACCGACAAACGTATACATGTACAAACACAAAAATTATCATGATACCAGCTCTTGTATAATTTTATCATTTAATTTTATAGAATACTTACAGTTAGGATACCCCGTGACTAGACATATAAGACAAATTATTCCTCTCAAATAATGAACTTTCATTTTGGTTTTAAACAGCTAAACTAACACAGTCCAAACAAATTTCATCACGCAAGTTTCTTGTCCCTGATGATAATGTTTACGCCGTCGCCTGAAAAATAGGTCATTGACTGAGATAAGGTCAAGTATGAAAGCGAAATTTTCATTGGTTAGATTTTATTGAGGTTCAATGTAGGAGTTAGATGATACATTTAGGTACCTTTTCCTTGATGACAAAAAATAAAAATTATTTAAAATCATAATATAGTGTGTGAATAAACTCTGCTCTGAATCAAAGTGTTTGCTATATCAATTACACGTTTAATTTTGTGTTTTTTCATCCCGAAATATACCTCATATGACAAGCATTTCGGCTTTGAACTAATAATGCCCTGATAAACCGTACCTTATACAGCCAACCCTAGCATTATATAACCAATCTTAGAATAAGACTGTCACGGCTTTTGCGGCATGCCACATAACTGCATAAACAGGATAAATAAATAAATAAATAAATAAATAAAAAATAAATAAAAAGATTTCACGAAGTTACTTAATAAATTTCTAATTTTATTAATTATAAAAATTTAAAAGTCGTAATATATAGCAAATGTACTGAATAAACTAAACACTGAGCTAAATGGTGGCTTAGTCCATACCACAGGCATTTATTTTTGTCAATAGACAGAAGTGGGGAGATCAAAATTAGTGTAACGGGGTACGTGATAAATAACTCACATCCGTATGAATTCTTGCCGCAGCGTTTATTCTTTTATATATATATGCTTTCACAATAAGCCCTAAATTAAAGTATACAATACAATTATTAAGTTGTATCACATTATTCGAACTATATAAAATATTAATACACATTACTTTATCATATTATAATAATATATTATGTTGGAAATAAATGATTTGATATTACAAATCACATTGTAACATATACTTTATATTTTTATTACTAAAAAGGGTTAATAAATTACTAAGGGGAGATAATCCCTATGCAAACACTATTATAGCATATGTAAATGTTTTACGGGCTTTATAATGCAATTAATACGAAAGCCTATTAAGCTCATAAATAAAAAAAAAATTAAAAGGCGTAATAACGCGAAATAAAGGCGTTATAATGCAAAAAAGGCGTTATAACGCCTTTAGAAAGGCGTAATAACGCGAATTGAAAGGCGTTATAACGCGAAATAAAGGCGTAATAACGCGAAATAAAGGCGTAATAACGCGAATTGAAAGGCGTTATAACGCGAATTAAAAGGCGTTATAATGCGAAATAAAGGCGTAATAACGCGAATTGAAAGGCGTTATAACGCCTTTAGAAAGGCGTAATAACGCGAATTGAAAGGCGTTATAACGCGAAGTTAAGGTGCCTTCCATAATGATGTGGAGGTCCTGGGGTTTAATCTCTACCCCCACCCCCACCCCCACACTTTACATACATATTAAAAGTGTGTGTGTGTGTGTGTGTGTGTGTGTGTGTGTGTGTGTGTGTGTGTGTGTGTGTGTGTTTCCTGCACAACTATATGTAATCTAATAAGCTGTTTTATATGTATTTATTCTATGAAAATTAAAAAAAAAAAATGCACATCATCCGATCCTGCGCTGAAATGAACATACTATTTCAGTAAAACAGAAACAAAGGTTTCTTTTTTTAATGTTAAAGTGTTGTTTTTTCATAAAGAGTATCATTTTATATATGGGGACGAAAATCTTTTAAGTAATCTGAAATATAAACATTGATAAACATTGGCAATGTACACATGGCTATTTATTAAAAAGTTCCTGTCCAATTGTCAATCGCTAACTTTTAACAATGATTAAATGACACCTGTGACATCTTAGTATGAATAGATCTACAGTTGCCTTAAGCTTTTCAAACTAAAACCAATCTGTTTGTGGTGAGGGTTGTTAACATTCTCAAGTGACTGCTCTATATATAGACAAAAAGGCGTTATTACGCCTTTCTAAAGGCGTTATAATGCCTTTCGATTCGCGTTATTACGCCTTTATTCGAGTTATAACGCCTTTCTAAAGGCGTTATAACGCCTTTTTTCGCATTATAACGCCTTTATTTCGCGTTATTACGCCTTTTAATTTTTTTTATTCATGAGCTTAATAGGCTTTCGTAAATTAATAATGAAGCTGAGCCATGAATATGTTATTCAGCTAAATCCTATATAAAATAAGTATTTTTAATAATAACCATTGTATCGCTGTGAATATGAGCATCTGACTATCTGCAGACGAAATAGTATGCAGCGAACTGACTGCGAACATACGGGTCAAAATATAAATAGATTTGGATAAATACAATGAGATTAATATATGATTATAAAAGAATATTACCAGTATGTGGTATTAAGCTTGCATGTGAAACTATGTATCAATTAAACACTGGATAGATGATCAGACATTCTACAAAATATAAATACAATAACACTCAGATGTCTGACGTTATATATACAGTCAATATGATATATACACACACATTATATAGGTCAACAATGTTCAGGTAAGTTTAACAATTCTTTCACGGGTATGTACGTGCTCTGACCAAATGTAAACAACTATTTATTTTATTTTACAAAGTAATCAAAAAAGACTAAATATCAAAATTACTTATTTTTCATATGGACAGAATAAATATAAATAAAAGGGAAATGTAATACTAGAGAAGATAATTGGTTAATATTAGTAAACTTACCATTAACTTGAGCTGGTAAAAAGTGGTAAAGCCAGCCCCCTGCCCCATTACTAAGGATCTTGCAAAAGTTTGCAATAAAACAGTAAATATCTTATGTGTTAACACTGGTGTGATATTCTGACGTCTGAAACAAGCGCACGTTGTACACAACTCGTTTTTAAACAAACTTATACTGAAGATACCATCAACAAAATGTTGGAGTTTTTGATAGACATATTTGTTGTGTTTAGTAATATAATTTTCCAGCAAGCAATCAGTATACCAACAGACCAATGGCTACCAACTGTGCACCATTGCTTTCCGAGATTTGTATCTTTATCCTTATGAAGTAGCATTTTTGCAGAGCCTCGGTAAATCTGGAGAGAAGACTGTCGCCAAACCATTCGACTCCACATAAAGATGCCGTTAATCCTAAATTTGGAGACCATGTGTATACCACCTCTCCTGGTGAGCTTGAAATACAAGATACGATTGCTTCCTCATGTTCTTCTCCATATTTAGATTTATACCTCAATTATTTGGCTACATTTGAAACTGTATGACAAATGACAAGACTTCAATTTTTCTATAGATAGTTCTCATGGACCTCTAGCAGACGAATTTTTCAGTAGAGTGGTCGCCATTTTGATAGGCAATCTATATTATTTATCTATTTATTTTAACCAAATTTGTTAATTTTTAAATTATTGTTTTTCAAAAAGTAATCGGGATATCAAAGTTTTTTAATTTATGGAATATCCAATGTTTTTACTTTGATTTGATATATTTTTAAGATTTTTGTCCCTGAAACAACGATGTGACAATAAATTTTATACACCCTATTTAAAAAAATTTAATAAGATTCAATTTCTAATGCCTATCAAAATGGCCGCTACTTTACCTGGAAAGTGGACAGTGTGACGTCACATAGGAACTATCTGTCAACTTTCCTTTTCTATGCGGCAATATATACTCGCTTCCCCTGCTTATAGTGTATTTGTTTTCCTATGATAGAGCTTGTTCCCACTACGGAAATTTTATACAACGAAGCAAGCTGCTTACAAATCAATTATTGGCCCAGGAATATTGCAAGCCTAAGCTTATAAGGCCCTCAGGCAAAAAGTTTAATGGCCGTCATCACAGTATTGTTGATAAGTTTGATGTCTGTGTCTAGGACTGTCTTGGTTATATTTCACGTCCCATAGTTCCATGTTCTTTTCACTCAATTTTGATTACATATTATGTGTAAAATCATCAATTCGGAAAGGAAACGAAAAAGACATAATACTAGGTGGTTATCTTGTAATTCTGACACGATGGAAGCCTTGTAGTCTAATATTGAGTCGACAATTCCTGGACACATTTCTATAGGGTCCGACCAGTTGTTAAGCCCATTGTGCCGAAACGTCCAACTAACTCTCAACACCGGCAAGTTTCAACCAAAGGCAACATGGCAAACGTTTGTAAAACATTTGCAAGAAAACTTTCAACTACAGCATCAAGAAACAATGCTGTGAAGTATTTAACAGTTATTGGTGGCGGATTGATGGGTTCTGGCATTGCACAGGTGAAAAATGCATGAGATGTAACTTATTCAAAGTTGAAGGGTACCTGGTGACAAAGTTAAAACTTGGACTTTAGACCCCATGGACTTAATTTTTCAACATGCAGGGTTATACACCAAACCCATATATTGATGTTTTAATTTCAAGATTAATTAAAAATTTCATTATTTTCTAGTGATTTATTTGACCCTTGAATCTTTGATGAAGACCTACAGTAGACCACATTGATAATTTTTAATAATATTCTTATTATGCTGATCAGTCTTTTAAGAACTCTTGGGTTTTGTACAGTTATACATCAGACTTTTTGCCCAAGGCTATGGATCTGTTGTGTGAGGAAGGTCTGTTGGTGAGCTTACTAAATGTTGGTGGTTTTCTCTGAATAGACACTCTACTCCGGTTTCCTCCACTATCCCAGGGATGCATATCCATCTGAATGTAAATTAAAGAATTGTGACACCCTTACTGCACTCCTCTCTTGAAGTTGAATTGCATTTTGTCAAAATATGTAAATGTAATTTATAATTTTTTGTATTGTTCATGATACAAAGTTTAATGTTAAACAGGGTTCGTACAGGCCTGGAAAAGTCCTTAAATTTTGAGGTTTGCCCTAACAAGACCCTAAAAAGCCCTTGAATTTATATTGAAGGCCCTAAAAGCCCTTAAATTTGGCCAGTTAGGTGTCTGTATTTGGATGTGAACAGACTGATGAAAATAAATATATAAATAAATAAATTAATGAGTTTTCTGAAGTTTGAAATAAGCAATTTAAATGTACCAGGTCCTTTCGAATGCCCAACTGCAACCTCCAATTTCAAGTGTCGTTACTATTTTTGGCTAAAATTATCCCTCTAATTAGACCTTCAATTTGCAAATAAGACCCTGAAAAGAACCTAAAAAGCCCTTAAATTTGGACTCCAAATGTCTGTACAAACCTTGTTAAAGATTTAATATGGTTGTAGACACTGCCTGTGACAGACAAAACTTAATAATAATGGCAGAGAGTGTCTGATTTATCATACCTAATCACACATGGAAACATCATATAATGTCAGCTCATACAAATGACATATATAACATTTTTCCATCTTACATTTACATGTGTATATATTGCACAGGTTGTTGCCATGGCAGTGGGCATGGCATACATGTATTTAAGATTTGTTTGTTTTAATTTTTTGAATTTTAAACATAAATATAAAATTATAAATAGCAGCAAGATGCAAACACTAATTACATGATCACAAAAGTTGACATGAGGGAGAATACAGCAAGAACAGAATCCACCTGTAGCTGTGTTAATTAGAAATCATAAATAATATAATGGTTATGTTTTGTTTATATGACAGGTGGCAGCACAAACAGGCCATCAGGTAATCCTTGTTGACCAATCTGAGATATACTATCCAAATCTAGAGCTAACATCCAGAAAAGTTTACAGAGAGTGGTCAAGAAAAAATTTGCTGAAGATCCTAAGGTAACCTGTTTTAGGTTTTTCTTGAGTTTCAGTTAACCTGTTCAAAGGACAGAGAAGTTGATTCATACCCCTAAAATTTAAGTCATATGCCACATATGAGAATTGGCATCCAGTTTTAAGTTTTTGTTTACATTTGTAATTGTTTTGATGAACAAAATTTTTTGGATGGCCCAGATGTACAGGCAAATATGCTGAACTTATGACCTCTCTTGTTATTTCTCCAAAACAAAGTTGGGGGAAATAAAGTGTTATTTCAATTCTTCTGCCAACATTATGTCCCCTTTTCTTGAAAAAAAAACCAAAAACAAAAACAAAAACAAAACCCAGATCTTTATTTAACTTAAAAGGAACAATCTTTGGGTAAAGCAAATGTGCCATTGAAGGAGTGAGTATTGATATTTTGATCATGTACATGGTTGGAAATTTCTCATGGTTCATTTAGAGGTCACCTTTGAAATGGCATCCCATTTGGTTATAATTTGTTTTCAAAATCCTTATTACAGGGTGGAGAATCCTTTTTGTCAGACACAATGGATAGAATTGCAACACAGACTGATGTTGCTGCTTCTGTATCAAACTCAGACTTAGTTATAGAAGCCATTGTGGAAAATATAGATGTCAAACGCCAACTCTTCACCATTCTAGACAACGCAGCACCAAAGTAAGTACTTTTTTAATTAAATGCACTCGAACAACATTTTTTACTACTGTGAATAATGAAATGTACGCAACCAACACCTGTAACCAGTCAAAATTTTCAATCGATCTGTCTTTGTCTTGATAATTTCAACATTTTTTTGTGCTATGTAGGAGACTATTGAAAAAAGTACAGTTTTTAATGCAGGTTTTAAGTTAGGAAATATGGTACTCAATTTCTTCTGCCAACATTTTGTCTGCCTCTATTGAAAACCTTTTAACAGATCTTTATGAAACTTTCACAGGAACAGTCTTTGGATGGAGTGGATGTGCCATTTTCTCTTCATATTTTGATCATGCACATGAATAGAGTTTTCTATATTGGGTTTGTTTAGGGAGACACTTTTGAAATGACATTTTATTTGAGTTATTACTTGTTAATTGCAATGTTTTACTTTCAGACATACAATATTTACCAGTAATACCTCCTCCATACCTATTGGTGATATAGCCGTATCTACACAAAGACAAGATAGGTTTGGTGGTCTTCATTTCTTTAATCCAGTGCCTATGATGAAACTTTTAGAGGTAATTGAATTATTGAATGGAGTTAAATGTTCCAGTAAAAAAAAATCACTTATATCAATACATAACCATCTGTAGATGAAGTTGCAGAAATTTTTATCGTTGCAGTGCACTCAGGGAAATGTGCAGGGGGGGGTTCTTTAATGTGCCACGCCAGCCAGGGCATCAGTTTTTAAGGTCTTTCAAAACACCTGTGACTTTTAAATGCTGAGTGTTTGGCGAAGGAACAGTCACTACCTATTTTCAAGTCGTGGTCAGACCTGACTGGGCCTCAAACACATGCCCTTTTAGACATGACATACCTGATATATCCATTATCAGATTGTTATGAAGAATAATTCCCATAATTAAACATGAAGTCTTTTTATTTCATTGATTTCCATTATCATACAAGAGAAAATTTAATTTAAAGAATATTAGTATAGAAATCAAGATTATTTTGCTTATATTGAGGTATCACCAAGTCTTGAAATTTTATACTGTGTTGGATTTTGATAATATAAGCAGCCGCCTACTGGTGTTGTACTTATTATAATCATGTAATCACAATTTCACAATATAGAAAAAGTTATTGGTTTTGAAGCAATAAATGTTAAAGTTGCTAAAATATGCTTTAATTTTGACAAAGAGTAACAAAGATTTAAGGTAAATGACCAGAATGGGTACACAGTGAGAATAGGTACAATCACAGTAGAGAGTAAAACTTGTAACAGTAACATACTGCTGACAATTTGACATTCTATATTTCTACATATTCCTTTCCTATCTGTATATTTTTTATACAAAAAAAAAAAAAAAAAAAAAAAATCAAAACTAAATTTTATGCTTAATCTTATGGTTTTGTTCTATAAATGACTTTTCTTACATTTTAAGCTTTAATGAATTATGCAGGAAATAAATGAGTTTTCTCCAGCAGCAACAACACCCCTCTGCATTATATTCATGGTCACACACACACACACACACACACACACACACACACACACACACACACACACACAGAGGACAGCCGTGAAATTAAATTTATATATTTTTATCATCATTCCTAGGTAATTAGAATTCCAGCAACAACTGATGAAACATTTAACAGATTATTAGAGTTTGGTAAAAATATGCAGAAAGTTACAGTAAATTGTAAGGTATGTCAAATATTACACCATAAATATGTGGTTACCTGGTGACTGAGAGGTCAATATAAGGGTTGTTGGTGCTAAACGTTTCTGCAATAAGGATGGCCACTTAAGAAGTCAAAAATATGTTAATTTGAAAAGAGCATACTGGTATATGATAAGGCTGGTATTTGGACCCAAAAGTGAACGATGTCAAAATAAATTGAAACATACATGTAGATGAAAGTATACATTTATAACTATCTGTGAAGAATAAGTTACAGAATACATGTAAGTTATATGGCATATCTCTGATTGTGTTTCTGTGTAGTAAAGATGGCAGATTTTTCTGAATTTTATATGTTCATATTTTATACATGTACCATTTTGGAGCATTTTTGACATTATTGACCTTGACATTGTTGAAATTTATTGCCATTTTATGATTAACTTGATTTTGTTTAATTTTATTTATTTGTTTAGGATACACCAGGGTTTATTGTAAACAGACTATTAGTGCCTTATATGGTAGAAGCTGTCAGGCTTGTAGAAAGAGGTAACTTATTATTAGTTGAGGAGATCATATTTGTCCAACTTACCTCACTTCTTCACACCTCTTTGAGTTTAAGGTTGACACAAGATCTATCCAGTCATCTCAGTTCTTTGTTCAATTGCTCTGCCCCCTATCTCTTTAAAGTCGCATTCAATCTTAATTCTTTATACTTTATGTGATCTGTCTCTTATGTGGTCTTTTGACTCTTGGGTGTCCATGTAAAAGTTGCAGGTAGCATTCAGAAGACATGTCCTAGTTGGTGAAATAGTCTTTATTGGATAATAGGCTAGATTTGTTGATATTATTCTTAAGTTTTAAAGGTATCTGAAAAGTTTGAATTTTGTATGATACATAAACTTTTAATTTGTTATTTAAGAGCTCTATCACTCTTATTGACTCTGTTGTGTTCCTAAATTTGATGGAGTGGAGTAATAGTGATTTATGCTTCAGTCAAGATTTTTTCACTTATGAAAGTGGTCAGTCTGGGATTGTGAAGGAAACTGTAGTACCTGGAGAAAACTGATCTTGAACTGACACTTTCACACTGGATTATCCAGAGTGGTATTCAAACTAGGCATTGAGAGGCAATGGGATCCTTAAACAGGCTTCTAACAGCACACTTAAGACCACTGGGCCACCAAGGCTTATGTCCCTGAATTAAGAGTTGGTAATTTTTCATGCCACAAATCTATATTTGCATTCTGAAATATCTTCTCAGTTGTAACCTTAATGGCAGAGAAAACAAAAATCATGAGAATTGAGGAGAAAGGTTAATGTGCTAACATTTTTATTTATAATGATTATTTATTGTATAACCCCCAAAGTCCATAAAATAAACCCTTGTAATAAAAATTGTATTTCACAAATGTGATATGGCTCTGTATATTTGGTAATGATCATATTATTGTTGTAACATGCTATTATGACATCATATTTTAGCTAACATAACTTGTGGTTTTGCAGCCATTTTATCTGTTCTGTCATACCTAAGAAAACAGTTGTCAGATCAATACAACAAATCAAGTTCTCTTTATATTATTCAATAAACAGAATCATATTCAACTCATTTAATAAATCCAATATCACATAATGACTCATTCCTGTATTTATTTAACTAGGTGATGCCTCAACTAAAGACGTAGATACAGCTATGAAACTTGGAGCAGGATATCCAATGGGGCCATTTGAGCTGTGTGATTATGTAGGGTTAGACACAATGAAGTTTATACTTGATGGTAATTTACTTTTCTCTATGTTACATTGTAATGTACATGTATATACATTTACTTAATATGAGGTAGAAGTAGAGTTGATCAACAGTGTGACATGTCCTAGTCTTTCGCCAATATAAAATTGTTCAGGTCAGACATGATATCATGGAAAAAACTGAAGTGCCTCTCACGGCAAAGGATCAAATCCAACTCAATACAGATCCTAGTGCTAGAAAGTTTGTCAGTTTGGTTATCTAAGGTCTGTGGTTTTCTCCAGGCACTCTGGTTTGATCTATCCATGAAATGACTGCTGTGATATAAGAGAATGAATTGATGTGGGCGTAAAACTCCATTACTCCACTTCGAACTGACAACTTTTCTCACACTATAAATAGGATCTGTGTTTAGTGGGTTTCTAACCAGTAACCTAGGCAGCAAGAGGCCCTACAATCTGTCTTGGAGGAATAGTGCTGGTCTATATAAGAAAAATCTATGCTATCAGTCTAAACAAGTTTACTGTTACGCTAGTCCCTTAATAATGATTGCTCATTAGCTAGGCTCTTAACATGTCTATAATGAATTTTCCCCAAATTTTCTTTCATATTTTTGTAAGGCGGATATTATTACCACACATTTTTTATACCCATATAACCGTACGCATGTAATTTCATACATCGATTGAATAGGATTAAATAGTCCAGTTTTGAATTAAAACAAAATTTTATTGATATTTTTCCTAAAAGTTGCTGGTAAATGATTGATGATCGAACTTTGATCGTGATGAATTGCAAAAAAACGATCAGACCGTATGAAGAAAACAAAACGGTGGATCTAAAACGTATTTACGTTTTTTATCGAAATAATCTATTATTTGACCCAAATATGACAAATTTCTATTAAACATACAGTACTTTAATTATCACTAAATTGATTTATTTATAGCCAATCTTAAAGTTATAAAGCCCATGCACATGTATACTATAAAATACAGGTATAATAAATATGTGGTAAAAACACATTTGCTATTGACACATAATTTTTGCTGGGCAATAACCACTTTTAGTTTTTGTAAAGGGGTTTCTTAGTTACAGTCAAACCTGTCTATAGTGCTCAGCTGCTGAACCAGGCCAAAGTGACCACTATAGACTGGTGACCATTATGGACAGGTTTTCACTGTAAGGTGTTATCTCCCATGTACATAACCACTACAGGTAAATTTTACCTTGTGTTTGAAGCCATATAGAGCTCAATGACTTCTTTGTTTCATATTTGATGAAGTAAATAATATAGTTAGATGTTAAAGGCATCATTTTAGAACTAAGTTAGCTTTCTTGTGACCTTAAACAACTTATGACAAATTAAATGCTGGCTGTCATAGACAGGTTTGACTATGTATTTTTATCTTTTAAATAGGTTGGAGTAAAAATTATCCAGACAATCCATTGTTTCAGCCTAGTGAGTTATTGAACAAATTAGTAAGTGAGGGAAAACTTGGTGCCAAGACTGGAGAAGGATTTTACAAACACGGGAAGAAATAATATAACCAGTAGACTGTATAAAAAACTGTAAAAATATCATTATGCAATCATACCAATCAGGAATGAATGAAAAAGCTAATTGTTGATATGAGAGAATTATTGTTGTGAATTATCTACAGATTCTTGGTGTTTGTATCCATATTTAACATGATACATTGTTCTTATGCATCAGATAAAAGTCAGAGTATTTTACAAGCCAGGGAATTTAAAAAGATGTCAGGAAATTTGAAAATTTATGGAAATATCTGGGATTTATGAGGAATTATTATATTTCTTTTCTTTTTTCCCGATCCAGTTTACTCCTCCAACACTACTGAACGGAACAGGACATATTGTAGTCTAGAGCCTTAGTTTTTGTTTCCCTTTCACATGATACTACTTAAATATTATATGACCCTTTCTTCTTTGGCATTATTGCCATCTTTACTAACAGTTTAATGGCAAAAATGTAAATGGCATATCTTGCTGCACCTAATGGTATTCTTGTTTTGAAGTGAATTAAAATGCCACGGAAAAAAAAATTCTGTCAGTGAATTTTTTTTAGAGAATTTTGAATGATATTAAGTGTGGGAACCATGTGCTGTATTATCTACCATGTTTATTGGAAATGATTTATTTTTTAATTGAGTGACATTTATATACTAATGTAATTGTTTTTTCTATTTGTTGATTATATCATAACAATGATGATTGTATTTGTTATATAAAACACCTTACAGATGTTTTGTTATTTGTTTATATTTTGTGTGTGGGGGTGGGGTGGGGGTGTCAACCAGCAACTGTGGGCACCATGACAAATGTGGAGAGTCCTAGCTTCACTTAACAATATTAGCATATCATGTGGTAGTTGTACATGTATGTTAGTCAGTTTAAAATCAAAGACTTGTTAAACTACGGTTCCTCTTTCCAAAGCATTCATGCAAGCACTTGTGTCTCTTTGTAACGTCAGCGAAAAATACTATTACATCTGGGCCATGTTAAAGGGGAGTCCGCGGTAGTTCCTACCGACCTAAAATGATTAATGGGTTTCTGTCTGATGACAAGAGGGTGAAGCTAATAATAGCAACACATTGTGTTTGTAAACATTAAGCACATGGGTACACAGACCAGTATAAAGGGGTGTATAAAGGGGTATCCAGATACAGAGCAAGCACTGTGGATGTTTATTACCAGCATATGGCACGATAAAACAAAACAGTAAAATTAAAACTTTTGAAGCAAAATAAAAATAAGTTTTCATCAATTCAATTTATTTTAATTGCACTAATTGAAGTAATTTGTATACAAAAATAATTCAAGCATGTGTAAGTTTTGCCTTCTAGCTGTGGATTGTATACATTGGAACTTTTTAAGATAAATAAATAAATAAATAAATAAATAAATAAATAAATAAATAAATAAATAAAAAACTAATTTGCATGAAAGTCCAAACTGATTCATTTTTATCATTTCAAATGTTAAGTGTATTATCAGAAGATGTCACATTTTTAATTTCAACTTGATATAATGCGTATTTTCCAGCATCATTTTGATAAAAAAGGTTTACTAGAATATATTTTCTTCATACCAGGTTATTAATAATTATTTTCTGATTTTCTCTATATTGCTTCTACCCTACATTTTTGTTGACTTCACTATTCAGAAACAGATGGATCACTTTACAATCTTTAATTTGTTGGTAATAACAATTAAGAGGATAAAGAATGTCATTTCTGTTTTCATTCCAACTGTTTATTTCAATACCTATTGTAATCTTTTATAAATTCATTTCCCCAGGTAAAATCACTTTCTAAACTTTGTAAATAACAGTAAGAATGATTTATGTCCTCATGGTATGGGTTACACCAGCTGACCAGGTCAACATCCATTTTAGGCGGGAAAACTATTGAATTGTCCAGTGTGTATTTGTAAAGTTTATTTGTCATTTATTTAGAAAATAGTAGATTTTATAGACTTTAAAAATGAAAGATAAGAAAGAAAACTAACTTATTCAACAAGTTGTGTAATTTTTAATCTACCATTTGTTGTTTAATTCAGTGTCAGGATTGGATTTTAATCATTTAGAAATTAAAATTGTGTGAATGAACAGAATTTGATATGTTCTACAAGATATAGATTTGTGAAATTTAATGCCTTACTATAATCAAGTAATAATATAGGAATGTTTAGGGATGATGTAGATGACATAGGTCAAGTTATTGTATACTCAGACAGTGGAACTTTGTCACAAATAGTCATTAAATATACAATAAGAAAAGCATGTTTTTATGCTGCTAAGGCACTGGACAGTCTAAAAACAGGTAATTTGAATGTGTGATGTCCAGGAATTTGTATTGAAAAATCACATCTCAATCAACTTCAAACTTAATTGTGCAAAACACAAACCATTGTTGATATCACTGCAAGGATGAAAATGTTTTACTATCATAAATTACATAAATAATAACCATAAATGGATCTATACATAAAATCTGGATTTCTCATTGGTGAGTTGTTATTTATATACATATATTTGTATTATAAATTTAGTGTATTGATTCTGTTTTTAGTCAAACATAATTTAATCAGTTATTGTCTAGAAAGCACATGGTGTTGTTTTGGTCACATGGCCTAGTTGAAAGTTCACATATTCCATATATGGAACGGGTTTATTTGAATCATCTCCTGCTTCAAATATTTACAGTGTGATTACATTTTAATTACAGAATTTTCAAAAGTAATTTTTTGTCATGATGTGCAACACATTCAGATGAGTTTGCATGCCAAAAATTGAAACTATGAAAATTTTTTGACAATAGTTACTGAAAAAAATCTTGCCCTGTCATGAAAGGTGCAAGAAACTGAGACATTTTCAAATTAGGCTCCTCCCATTTCCTTTTATACTGCTGGCCCGGCTTTAATCATCTAAATACTTAAGCTTGGGTCATCTTAATCATCTAGATGCTTTAGCTAGGTCATCTTAATCATCTAGATGCTTTAGCTGGGTCATCTTAATTATTTTGATGCTTTATCACTTACATGTAGACTCAAACACTGACTTCATAACAAATGCTGAATAAATAACTCTGTAATCTGCACACATTTTCATTTAATTTAATTTTCATACCCTGTTCAGAAGGATGAGATACACTTGAACTAATCAGAGACATACAATAGGCTTTATAAGTCTGCACTTATATATGAAGAGATGCATGTTGCCAACATATTAAAACCATCTTTTCAAATAAGGTCTTTTTGAGGCCAGCTGGAATCTAAGGTGAACACTTTCCTACATTGACTGCTGCTGTCAACCATTTGTGTTTGTGTTAAGCTTAATGATAAACTCAACATCCAAGTCTCCAATATACTAGTATCAATTATATCTGGTTACAGAAGAATTTGCAGAAAGATTTACTTTTTCTTGCCACCGTTTGAAAATGTGTTTACCTGAGGCCCCAAAAGTCAAGGTCTGAAACAAAATAACCACAATTCCAAAGGGAGCTAGCCAATTGGTCCTAACATATGACTAGCGTTGTGTCATTTTATAAAGCTAAGGAGTGTCTAAATGTTATGCAAGCAGTTAGATGAAGTAATAGTGTATTACATCTCGGTCAATATTCTTTTGATTATATCAGGGCAGTCAGTTCTGAGATAATTGAGAAAACTAGAGTGCCCAGAGAATATTTTCAACCTTCAGCAAGGGAATTCACCAACTTTCTCACAAGGATTTGTCTGAGTTGGATGCGAATAAAGACAGTAAAAGGCACTTTGATCCATAATTGTGCGCTTTAGAACACTTGTTTACTGAGAACCCAATTGAATTTATGTAATTTATCAAAACTATTGTAGATGTTATACAATATGAACATTGTTTTACCATGAAAATTTGATTCCAACATTCCTTGCCATGCTGCCTTACCTCTTACCCCACTCTGGCAGATTCTAGTTCAAGAAATGTTGTCAGTTTACTTGCTGCAAGTCAGTGGTACTCCTGTTTTTAAATGTCATCCTAGAACTTAAAACTCGATATAGTCAAACCAGCAAGATTTTGGCAGAGTGTTTATAAACACGGGTTGGTCTATTACACATAAAGTTATCAATACTGATTTATATGCATATATATTCACACCTTCCTGCATTCATTTGTCAGAACCTTTATTGTCCCCATTTTCATTACATAGATTCTTCCATGTTTATTAACACTCTGCCAACATATCACTGACAGACTATATAATGAAATAATCTAGACTGGAGAGTAAAACACCACTTCCACATTCCAGTTTAATTATTTCTGAATTTGTAACAACTGTGTCACATTTATGCCATGTTAAATCTATCCTGCAAACACCTGCCAGTTGGATCTCGACGTCTTGTTGTGAGACCAGCATGCATTTCCGACTTATGAGAACAAGAATAAGTGTTGGGTTTAGAAACTCAAACAATTTATTTTTTGATATGACTGATTTTTATTTAAAGCCTCTTGAGAATGACCCTGCGACTTTCATTTTTAAATACTGATTCCTTTGTGGAAAACATTTGCTACCTATTTTCAGTCTTGGCCAGATTCTAGCCTGGTTTCGAACCTCACCTCCCACATACAAAGTGTGTAAAATAAAGAGAACTTCAGTAAAAGTTTTTTAATGGTAAATAAATGAACACAAAGCTATTCATCTTGATGTAAAATTGATATTTATATAATTAATGTACACATTTTCAACAATAAAATTAAATTTTACACATTCACCTGATTTACTTGCAAGCAAGTAAACAATATACATGTAGATGTACATTTTGTACATTTATGTTACACATCCAAAACAGCAGTATAATTGGAGAAGAATTTGCATATTTAGACTTAGCTAGGACCATGAACACACATTTTCTCACATTGATGAAGATCTGCCTATCCATGGTAACAATGACTGAAGTCATAAGAAAATGAAATCTCTCTCTCTCTGAAATAAAATGAAAACGAAAACACACATACTCCAACATATAGGTAAACAACATTGACCTGTCCGTTTGACCTTTAATTTAAATATTCATTATGGACAGGTAAATGTAAGTAATAGGGGTTATGCGTGTATATTTTGTCTACCTGATGCGAACACTAATCATATTTATTAACTGCGAAGCCTAACGCTACCCATGTATTGGATGGACTCTCCTATATGAATATTCCTAATGAAAGGTCAAACGGAAAGGTCAATGTTGTTTACCTATACAAATGTATCTATTATTGTAAACACCCAATGTGCTATTTTCTGTCAGCAGAGTGTTTATAAACATGGAAGAGTCTAAATAATGTAAATAGGGATATAGGTGGTTTTGACGAATGAAAGCATGAATACAATGTACATGTATATGTATATCATTACACAGTATTTATACCTATTTATGTATGATAGATGCACCCATGTTTATAAACACTTTGACAAAACATCGCTGACAGACTATATCTGCAAAAACTATTGACAAATCCATAACATCAGTTTTTCACTCAGAACCACATCATTTCAACTATTCTCAAATGTATACCCTTACTGACATATACTGTCCAATCTCTCCTTTTTATATTGGAAATATTTGGCATAAAACAGAACTACCCTTTTTATTTTTGCAGAATAGAAAAATGTCATAAACAATCAACACATTTTCCCATTTTCCTTGAATCGACACATTTTCCCATTTTCCTTGAATCATTGTTTTCTATTGTAATAGACGTTCATCATGACATCATTAATATAGAATTAGAGCATCCTATTGCACTTCTAGTTGCAAGTAAAGATCCACATATTTTATAAATTATTACACTAATACTGTAACATATATAACATGTAATTCTAGTCCTTGTTGTATTTATTCTTTCTCTTTTCTATTTGTCCTAAAACTCTGTATATTTCTTTCTTTGTTTCTTTGTTTTTCTTCTCCTTCATTACATTTATTTTTGACATTTTCTTCTCGTGTTCAGCTGCACGACTTCTCATTGCTGATCTTTCAGTTTTTCTTTTGTGATCGTGTAATGTCTTCAACATGTTCATTAATTTGGCAACCTATATAACAAATTGGATTTGTGTTACTGTGCTGTGTTAAAACCGTAATAAGGGTATAATGAAAAAGAAAATAAATAACAGGGTATCAGACTGTAAATGTGCAAGACAGCAACTTTGAAAGTAACTTCAATTTTACTAAAAACAACTAAGATTGCCAACACAAAAAACACAAAAAGAGTGGAGTTGAGTAAATTCATTTTCCAGTTAAGATTCTTTTACGTATATCCAGATAGTCAGTTCTCAGACGGTGAAGGAAACCAAAGTACCCGAAAAACCCAAAAAACTAAACAATCTTCAGTGAGCGCACAGACAATTTTTCTTACTAAAGAATCTTGAGTGGGATTCAGACCTGGGCAGTGAGAGACACCAATACAAAAAGAAGGAGCATAACAAATTAATACAATACTGTGAAATCTAAACTGAAGTGTGTGCTGAGGTAGAGAAGATCTAAAAACAGACTAAATATGGAAACTATACAGTGTTTAGATTCTAATGGGAAAATATGCCACTGAACCTGGTCTTTCTGCCACAGTGAAGAGTTTATGCTTTCAATTCTGAGATCTTTAGTAAATTAAAGTTGAATACAATTATTTAGTGCTTGTAGTCTTTATTTATCTATTTATTTATTATGCATATAAGCTGAGTATCATCAGGAAATTTCCGCACTGATAGACTCATATTGTGAAAATTACACACAATGAAAATTATACCTTCTATTCTGTTTCATAAATTGCGAAAAAAGCCTATGCGAAAAATTCTGATATGTGGATTTTAACAAAACTACCTGTCACCCTTCAAAGAAATTTTTCACATAGAGATTGGCTAACTTGCCAGGGTACATAGAACTTTGTCACCCTTCAAAGAAATTTCTCGTAAGCTGATTGGTTAACTTGCCGTGGTACATAGAACTACATGTATGTTCGAAAATCTGCCGGGGTACATGAATGCATGCGACGTTTAGCGGTAATAGGGAAGTAACTGGTACATCGTTGACGTCTAGTTATGGTAAACAAACATGGCGACAACATAAGCAAGGCACACAAAACAGGAAGTGGAAGTTAAAAAGATCCAACTGATAATGCTTTCAAGGGTGACAAAATTGTTATACAGGGCTTTGGCAGGTTACACAGCCCCATGTACCCCGTCAAAGATGAATGTACCTTTAGCCTGCGGCTCAGGGTACATAAATCTTTGATTGGGTACATGGGGCCATGTAACCTGCCAAAGCCCTGTATAACTTATATTGTTCGGAAATCTGCCGGGGTACATAAAGGCACACAACATTTAGAGGTTAAAGGGAAGTAACTCATATCGCAAAAGTCTACTCACAGTAAACATGGTGACAAGGTACGCAAGTCACACAGAATACAAAATTGAAGTTAAAACAGATGAAACTAGTATCACTTTGAAGGGTGACAAAACATTTTGGCAGGTAACAAGGCCCCATGTTCCCTGTTAAAGACTTATGTACCCTGAGCCGCAGACGAAAACTTATATAACTTATAACGTATGTACCTTTGCTTCTTTTGGTTCTCTTATTATTGCTGTTCTTTGTATTGAATCTTTCTTCTGTTGTAACACTTTAGGTGTATCCTTGAAAGGTAGGGATTTCTGAAGCTCTCTTGGGATGTTTAGAGCTGTGATCCTTCTAACTTTCCTTTCTACTGGCTGAAAAAGAGAAATAAACATACTCCATTATTGTTATTTTATTTCTAGGGCCATAATGCACATAGAATTATTTTTATTTTAAATATGAAGCAAGTTACATTAAGATAATGGTCTTAGTGAGCAGTTGGTTTTTACATAGAGGTGATTACTATAGCAAATTATACTGTATTTAAGTCAAGTATGATGATCAAGTTATAAGTCAAATTCTGTCTGTATCATTAAGTTTTTCTACGCTATTTTTATACTGCAGATATACATGTACATGTATATTATATGTGGTAACATATCACTGTCAACTAAAACAAGAAGTGTCTGGATGGATGCAAGGAAGGACAGAACTTCAATTTTTTTATCCCCCCCCCTTTTCAGTGAAAGACACAGAGACTTAAAGGAGAACCATTGAAAGAGAGTGAAAAAGCTGGAGTACAATTCTGCACTGAAGCAACCAAAGTAGCGTCAGACAGAGGCAAATGGAGAGGACTTGTAAACAGCCTGATTCTCCTCACAGAGAGATGAAAATAAGAAGTTATGTGAAAGACAGGGGATACAAATTAACAATGGACATGCTTACCTTGTATAAGGAATCTGTTTTCTGTGGTGCAGATATTTTCTTCTCATACCGTAGCTGACCAACAGTTCTCATTCCTGTCCATTTCTGTTTTTCCTCTAGTGGTAGCAGTAAGGATGTTACTGGGACATAAAACTGAGGGACTTCCACTGGGTACCAAGTCCTCAAAAACACAATATCTGAAAGAGAAATACAAAATCACTGTCAACATTCAACAGAGGTGGTATTTATGGAAAAACACTCAAGATTGTTATTATTTGATTATCAAGTGGGGTAGTGCATGGTTAGCGCTCTTGCCTATTCTTGGTGTAATAAGATAGAGGGGCACCTTGTAAAACATGTAAGATTTTCAGATTCTCCCGTTTTTCTCCAATCACCTGAACAATTTTACAGGGCAGTGATGACCAAATATTCAGACAATTCAATTTTTAATGACATGATTAGACATGAACCAACCATAACTGAAAAAACTGATTTTAGGTATCACTGAATGTATACAGAAGAGCCAACTATATAAAACTGCCCATCATAAGATCTGTCTAGAGTTGAGTTCAGTAATAGTGTTTAATGTCACAGTCAAGACTAATTCACTTATATCGAGATGTCACCAGCTATAGGCAAAGATACAGAGATTTTGCCTGTGCGCTGCACTGATGGCACTATACAGCAGGATTCTTTATCATACCATGCCTAACATGACAGACACTGGACCACGTTATTTTAAGTTCCCCTTCTAAAAGATTTTCATTTGTTAATGCTGAGTACTTGGCAAAGAGCAGTCACTTCCCACTTTCAAGTCTTTGATTAGACCCGTTCGGGTTCAAACCCACAACCTCCCACTTACGGAGTGAGCACTCATCTCTACCAATTGAGCTACTGGAGTAGTACAGATCTGTCTAAATGTCAAAGCAATTGCTCAGTGTAAATGACTTGAAAGGTAACTATATGGAAGTAACAATTAGTTGAAGTTTGTCAACAGCAACTAGTCAAATCTTATACTTACCACTAAGAAGAATTTTATCTTCAAATGTAGCCCTAAAAGCGCCCTCTGGTGTACGGACAGCTTTCTTAACCTGGCCTCTTAAACCACTGACTGTTCTTATTTTTGCTCCTTCAAATTTGGTAACTTCTAATGAGGAATTAAACATACCCTATAAGAATACAAGAAAGCAGGTCATTATTAAATATTGAAGCAGGTGCTCTCTCTCCCCCACCCCTCTCTCTCTCTCACTCTGCATCAGTGATACTTTTGTCATACTAAGCATAATTTTTTTTCACCTATGTAATTTTGCCATTATTATTAAGTTTTATACCTAGACAAAATCTAATGACAAAGATTTTTCTAGGCCTAAGTCAACTATTTTTTAATAACTATTTTTGAAATTTTTGAATTGCTTGATACCTTTTTCATCTTATAAATTTACCTGTACAAAAGCAGTTTTTCTGTAGATTTTGAATGGATGACCAGTAAGTTTTAGCTTTTTTACAATCTGTAATGATTTATCTAGTTCTAACACAACACCTGTAGCTGCTATCCTGAATCCAGGCTGTAATGATATAAAAAAATAGTTACACAGTGTTATATGTCTCAATGAATTACACTCTTATATAAAGTGTACACAAGAGTTTCTTGTATACCTTGAGGGGACTTGGTGGTTGAGTGGTCTAAAGGGCAAGGTAATGAATCATGGTGCTTCTCGCAGCCTAGATTCAAATCCTATTTTGATAGGTCCTAGTGTGATAATGTTTGTCAGTTTGCTTGCCAAAGGTCAGTGGTTTTCTCCAGGTACTCTGGTTTCCTCCACCATCCTTGAACTGACCTCATCAATATAAGTGAAAGAATCTATACAAGGGCATAAAACACCACTATTACTCCACTTTTGTATAACTTGAGGAAACTTAAACATATCACAATAATTTCTAATAAATCATCATCTTCAAATTTAAAGCACATAAATAAAATCCTTGTTGCAAAATATTTAATTTTGAAACAAAGTGTAATTCCTGTTCAGATTAATTGAATGACATCGGATGCTCTATTACACATGCACATCACCTTCATGTAGAACTGAAATGAAAGGTCTGGACAAATAGTACTTTTGATTTACACAGTGTTTCTGTATAAAACAAATAATAATTGATATACATGTATAATGTACCAACTTACTGATGATCCAGCAACTTTTTCAACAGCAAGAAGACCTGTACCTTGTGGAGTTATTGGTCCTAAAATTATAAATGTAGTTTAAGATTATTATGGTATTTTTCCAGTCTAGATGAATGAAAAAGGTTTTAAAATAATACTGGCATTGGACCCATTCACCCACATTTTCCATTTTGTCCTCTGTTCTGGAAAGTTACTCTCTCTGGGTGCCTATTCTCACAGATTTATATTTTCCTGAAAACCAGGTTTGAAAACAACCCTTTTTTCTTAAGGAAGAAAAGTTAGATTAAAGTCACAGAAAAAGTATATGACAAAGTGCTGCAGGGATTTTTATTGCTTCAAACAATTTAACAACTTAATGATGTCATCATGTGTGACAGTGAAATTATCCATCATCTGCATTTATCAAGAGGAACCAGAAGAATTTTTTTTTCAAAATCAGGCAGAAGGAGGTTTCACCAAATCCAATGGAAGGTAAGAGATGGAGTGTGCATTATTGGGAGACCCTCGCTTAAAATCCAGTGACTTGGCAAGTATAAAATGTATATGAAATTAATGTCAAGAATATAAAGTCTGTAAGATTGGGATGATGCTAGTACATATTTTAAGTTTAAGTAAGTGTTAAATAATACAATGAAAAATACAGTTTTAACATAACAAGAGTATTTTTTATTGGCCAAGAAAAGAATTTTATGATAAATTTGTTTGAATCAAATAAATTAAAATGTCTATGGGACAAAGTGAATATTCAACCACATTTATAACACCTCGTAAAATATACTACATGCATATGAAGAAATGAAAAACAAACAAACCAATTCATGTCCAAATCACAATCCTGAAACAAAGTAAAAATTTTCAAAATGACAAATTAGGTTAAACATGTGAACTCCAGAAGGGTAATCACCTCCTGTTTAGCTAGCTTCATCCACCAAGTGTGTAATCAAAATTAAAGAGTAAAAGGAACATGGAACTATGAGACGTCAAATATATCAAGGATATTCTGGACAGAGAGATGTTGAAATATGTCTTACCCCAGAATGAAGCATGACAATGTAGATGTTCTGGTGTGTATTTTAATAGTCGATTCCTCATATTATGATCTTGTATGCAGTATAAAGGAATAGTCTGAAATCGTCTCCATCCAAGGGAGACAATCAGAGGATTCTTCGTCTTCAATATCTTTTTGTACCATCTGTGCTTTTTTAATCTTGTCTAAAATAATGTAAAGAAACAGTATAACTTCAAATGAGCCAATTTCATAAATAATTCTTAATATAGTCATACCACCTAAAATGCAGTACTGTCAAAATATTTTTAAAAGACATTAATTGTAAATGTTTTTCCCTTTGGATTTCTAAACTTTTCTTTTATAAACAGGAATAAAAATATTCAAGACAGATCCTTATATGAAAAAGTTTATCAGTTAACTTTACAAAGATAGATGATTTTCTCTGAGCACTCTGGTTTCCTCCAACATGTGAGAAGTGACCACCCTCCATCAAAATGAAATAATCTTGACTGGAGGGTAAAATAAAAACATTATTCAACCCTCAAATCCTCTAAATTTGATGACTCACCACCCTTTAAACATGAAATACACAGATATGTCCATGCAATATGAGCTATCAAATTTTCACTGTATCACTAGGCTTAAAAAAATCTAAAATAATGTCCAAAATTTATGAAAATATGATCCATTTTAAATTAGTTTTTCACAAATTAGCTAAAATAGGTTACTTTTTTTAAGAATGTCTCTATAATTAGTATCCAATGACGATTTTTGCTGCCATGAATGGAAACATAGAATCATTACACATACCTGAACATAACCAATGTTATTTTCTACATTCAGAAGTCCACCGAGTATTAATGGATAAGAGGCATCAAAGTTGTTTACAAATTCACATGGCATGTTATTAATCTCCACTCTGACATACATTCCAGGTCTAAAACCTTCATATTGTACCCGTACATCATCGTCTAAATTCTCAAACTCTGCCCGGTTAAGCTGTATCACAAAAAAATAAACATTTGTTACTTTGATGATTTTAAAATTATAACAATAGGTTTATAAAAACAGAAAAATTCAAATGAATATGAATATATTGCACAACAGTACTTACTACGAACCAACAAAGCATAAATATCAATGTAAACATGGGTTCAAAATCCCTGGGTCCGAGGTCCGAGTCCTTTTATTGGGACCCTTGATAATTAAACTGTAAGACCAATGGATCTGGTTTTTCCAGGATAATACATGTACTACTTTTTCTCTATAAACATGAATGCACATGGACCTCTCATTGTCAATATTGGACTTTCAAGTCTTCTTGTGGGACCTGCCAAAAGTGAAGGCAAAAGGTCCTGGACCTTCCATTACAACACATAATTTTGAACCCCATGTAAATACAGTAATACGTAACCTTGTTATAATTCTTTTTGATTTTTTTACCACCTCACTTATTGTCATAGTATTTAGAAGTCCTAAAATTTGTATCTTCTATGTTATTCATTATAAGTTTACCTCTATTTAACTTCTGTATAATGCCAAAATATGCCTGAACAAATGGTGGCAATGAGTTTAGGGTTTACTGTAGTGCAAAGTTGTAATTTTCAAAAAATAAGTGTGATTAGCGTGAATAGATACATAAACCACATCAAACAGCATCACTAAACAATGGCTCACTTGATGTTAATGAAGACAATGTTTATTATCTGAGGTTAAAATTCAGGGAATACTTTTCAATCCAGTAAAAAATTAGTGATGAAGCCTTTTATGAAGACACTAAATGCTAGGTACTGTAAACCGTGTTTTTTTAGCGGCAGTTTTATTTTAGCGCAATTGGCGATAAGAGTGTCAGCGCTAAAATAAAACTGCCGCTAAAATTACAACATAAAAGGTCAGTACTGTATAGCGCTGCTGTGACTATGAATGGGTATGGACGCACGTTAAATGGTTATAATAATAGTTCTGAATGACACTAGTATGGCTTCCATCAATATACCCACATATGATAAGTAATTAGGGATTAATTACCCAGACCCGGTAGACTGACCACCGACAAACGGATAAATTAGGGAATACTGGCATAGCTGTTAATTACTGGCCATTGTATGTGATACGTACAATCTGACAAGTCTTCTTTTCAGGTAATTAATTTTAATTTACCATTAGTTGGCTTCAATCATTAAAATATTAACAATTATATCAACAAATTAGACCCGTTATGCGAAAATTGTTTATTTTTTCTGTGATGTCGGCAACATAATATAAATCCTAATTATTGACCTCTATAATGATCTAAGCGGCTGTTATCGTGGATACATCGACAATGTGACGAAACATTTGTATTTGTTAAAAAAAACCAGTTGGTATTTAAATGAATAAAAACAAAATAGGTTATTATTGATTTAAATATATCTAATCGACGAGAGGGCCAAATTATGATGAAAGCTTCCTGCAGACATCTGTCTGTCTAGTGACTTCCTGGGTCAGCTACGGAGATTTTCTCTCGATAAAAGTCAAACATTACATAGTTATTTTTATTAAGGCATCCCCTTCTCAAATATTATTTTATTTCTATGGCTAAAAGTTGTGGGTTTTAGGCGAATTAAACAGTTCAGACTGGAATTGATTACGCTAAAATTAAACTGCGCTAATATGTTTACCAATCATCAATCGCTAAAATAAGTATGCGCCAATATAAAGCAGTTTACAGTAATTGCAGTCATGTGTATTTATTGTATTCTAAGGTGGGGGTATGCAAATGAAGTATAGAAAAGATGGTTTATTCTCTGAGGTTAAAATATAGGTAACACTTTTCAATCCAGTACAAAATCAGATCTCCAACAAGGCTTACAGACCGTTTAGTCAAATGCATGTATTAAATCCCAGGACCATTAGTTTTCAAAACATAACATTCAGCCAAAATATTTTCATCAAAATTTGGAGATGTAGATCTTAGTTTAGTGTAGACTGGATTGACAATTTCCTGATACATCATATTTATGTGTTATAATCTTACCTTTGCCTGTTGCTCTGCTTCTAGTTTCCAGGCATCATAGAATTCTGTGTCCCCTTTCATGTCATATTCACTATCAAACATTTCTTTCATTTTTCTTTTTTTCTCATCTCTTCTTTCTGTTGCTGTCATTTCTGCTTTTGTCTTCTTTCTTTCTCCATCACCTAATTAATATTAACAAAACAATTTCTGTAATATGACTCATTGTTTTCCTTAAGAGGTGGCAGCAGGCAGATTTGACTGCCTAAAACTCCAAATTCGTCGGTTAGAATTCATAAAATTAGCTTCATAAGACCTGAAAATTGTTTGGGCCTAGGTGTTTCCCTTGACCCTTGGCCTATTGGATTAGTCAAGCTACCTCCTACTACAAATTTTAGGGAAATCACTGATGATATGGCATGTAAGATTGAATACTTTGAAATTTAAAATCAAAGCGATGATTTTTCAAGTTTAAAATTTACACCTATTAAAATGGAGTGGGGTGGATTGGAGTAATCAAGTTTTATGCCTCAGTCAAGATTTATTCACTTATATTAAGACAGCCAGTTCTGGAAAGGTGGGGAAAACAAGAGTACCCAGAGAAAACCACTGACCTTTGGCAAGTGAACTGACAAACTTTCTCACTCGAGGACCTGCCCTTGGTGCTGTGATCTGTAAGTCGGTGCTTCAGATCATAAAGTCCTTCTATATGGATGTAGAGTAAATAACTCCTCATTGAAAAGAAGGCCCATCTAACAAAAGGTCAACCCCAACATTTCTACTGGTCCCCATTCATTTAGCACCTCAGTAAAGTGAAATAAATGTTTTCATCAGGGACACACCATGCATCCAGACCAGTGTTCTAACACTACTCTTAAATTATGATCGACTGATTGATTGAATGGGTTTTTACTTCCAAGGTAAAAATTCTTTATAATAAAAAGGTGGAAAAAATATAATTATCACCTGTTTCTGCATCGGCTATTGCCCACCATAAATGTTCACAAATGAATACCCACAGACAAAAGGGAATAGCTATGGGTCAAAATGAACCTTATGCTCATGGGACCTATAAAAGTAGGTACCACTAGAATAGGAAACCCATAAGAATCAGGGATCACACTTTTTCCAGATTGCGACAAAAAAAAAAATCATCTTTAAATGGAATAATATATTCTAGAAGACTTAAAATTTCTACTCTTGTCTAAAATTTGTGACAAAACATTGTATGCCAGTGTGGGCCCTAATAAGAACATACATCATTTTTAATTAAACAGTTTGCCAAGAATTATCATACCTCCACCAGCTGTTTTATCATCATCATTATTATCGTCGTCATCATCAGAATTTGACCCTTCTTCATTATCCCCTGTATGTACCTCTCCCGTTTCTAAATCCTCAAAATCACCATACAGCTCATCTGTAAAAATCAATAAATACTCTAATTTATATCAAATAATTTGGATGAAAGTACAGACATATATACATGTATTACTGTAAAATTAAACATTTACTGAACTTTTAACCAAACTTTGATTCACAGCTATTAACTTTTGAGATTCTCTTTCAAAGACCATGTTGCGACTATTAAATTTCTCGATATGGACCAGTATAGAGCTAAAAATACGATAAAAATAATAGCGTACCATTTTTTGAAACAAGTAAATAACAAGTAACTTTCACAAATGTTTTGTCCTCTCATAAATATGGTTGACATCCAAGTGGTGACTTAATTTTTGTACCCTGACTTATGGATTTACAAATCGACAAAACAATACATATTGCAATTTATCTATACCACCCAAGGAAGTTGTACCTTTTTGCAAATGGTTTTGCAATATTCAAGTGACAAAAATGAATTAAAAAATTCCAGCTTATCTTCTGTAAAAACTCTGTACACTGTATATGAATTATATAAATAAATAATCACCATCTTGTTGTAACCTAGCTGCAGCATCTTCACTTTTGTCCCACTGTCCAGTCACAAAACAATCCTTTATTAACTCTTGTATCTGAATGAATGAATGAATAAATGAATGAATGAATGAATGAATGAATGAATGAATGAATGAATGAATGAAGACATGTTTTCTACTTACCACCAGTATATAACAGACCTGTTAATTTTGTCATTTCATAGCTGAATGAATGAAAGATTAATGGATCAATGAATGAATAAATAAAGAATAGTTAGGAAGATTCCCACTGGCTCATTTCTATATAATCTGGACCACTAACCCTACAATATGACTTCCTTACACATTAACAAAAACACAAGGAAACATGGCAATTTTAACATAAAAGCATACAGTTTGGGGCATATGTGACCTAATCATAGTGACTTTCACTGCTTAGGTTCCAGGCCCAGTCAGAAAGATCTAGTTTACAATTGTTTTTCAGTTAACTTTCCCAGAGTCGGGGATGTCATCCATGCATCATCTTGGAATTGATTGCCTTGATATTAATGAAAGCATGTTGATTGGTGCGTACAACACCATTATTCCACTCAACTCTAAATAATAAATCAAATCACATAATCAAAAAAAAAAAAAAAGATACCAATCCATGTCCAAACCACAATACCAAAGCAAAGTAAATACTCTGAAACTGGCAAATTAGGTTAAACTTGTGAACTTCCACTAGGGAAGTGAGGCCAGGTGCTCATGACAAAAAGAGAAAAATATTTTTAAATTCCCCATTGGTTTACTGACCTCCTCAAGTTGCCAGTCCCTAACATTATCTACAACAAATTTAGAACAATCTGTTTTGTTTATAAGGTATCTATCAGTGCTGGCTGAGTCTCTTTTGTGCTTTAATACTTTAAATAATCCTCCTAATTCATCATCACCATCTTGGTTGTCTTCATCTTTCTCTACAGATGCATCTAGGGAATATACATGTAAGAGGTTAAAAAAAGTAAAACTATGATTTTGAAATGAGACCAAAATAAAACAAAAGACCTGTGGGCATTATCACTGACCTGAGAACTTGTTAAATATCTTTTGCAGTGCATGTAGTTAAATAAACAATTTTCATAAATTAAAGTCTTAATTCTTGGGATCAACAGCCAAGATATATGCAAATTTTAAAACATAACTAGCCCTAAAGATGCAACATAAAAAATTTATGAAAATGATAATATATATGGGGTCCACTACAATTTCCCATTTGGGAGCCCACTGCCAAGATTTTTGCCTGAGATATATGTACACTTTATCTTCTGAAGTTTTGTTCATAAAAAAGTTGAAAAAGAAATTTGAGTGAAATAACCAAAGGGCAATACTGCAGTAGGTCCGCGACATTACTATATTACATGAATCAATGTGTTTTGAATCCTACTTTCAAGTTTTGTGAAATTCTGTTCAAAATAAAATTGAGAACTGACTGCCTCGGTATAGTATATACTATACGGTAAATGAAAGAATAGTGACTGAAGGTAAAATCACATTACTCCACTCTACCCAACTTCAAAATAGTTCCATACTCTATCCAATTACAACTAGAACTGTCTCTTGAGTGCCAAATACCCAACATTTAAAGTTTTCCTGCGACATTGACCTTTCTCATATGACCTTAGGGTCATGAAACACCTTTGGACTATGAAGATTATTCATGTGAATATTCATGAGATTCACTCCAAAGCATTGATGAGATATGGCCCGGACATGATTTTACACGGACAGACAGACATGGTGATTTCTATATACCCCCCCCCCCCCCCCTCAAACTAGTTTACAGGGGTTATAATAAAATAAAAGGCAAACAACATGGCATTTTTATTAAATCTATCAATTTAGTTTTGCCTTGCACAACCGAACAGATGCAAAGTGTTTTTAGTTTTTACAACAAACATTTTTTTTTTACCTTGCCCATAAATTAATTTTCTATAATTTTTTCGTTCTGCTTGTCGCTTGTAAAAAAATTCTTTTGCACTTTCAGCCAAATTTGATTTCCATTTTAAAAATCCTGCAACATTAAATAGAAGATACAAGAAAACACATTAATGCATCACAAAGTAGTGTTTTTTTTCATTTCTGGATACTACATGTATAAATGTAATTAATGTAATGTATGAATTTTAGCACTAATTATAAATTGTGTAAATTCACATGGACTTGTAATAAAATAGCGTTTTTTCATTTCTGGATATTATGTGTATACTATTAATGTAAATAATGTATTAATTTTAGTGCAAATTATAATTTGTGTAAATTCACATGGACTTAATTTGGCGTAAATATCATAATCACTTTGTGTGCTATAAAAATTTTGACAGTGGATTTAAAAAAAGAGTGATTGTATCATTGTGAAAATAGCTTATATTGGTACACTGTCAAAATGTGAGTCTGAGCCCCTAAATGTTAACACATTTTAGCTATTTATTTCTATAAAAACTTCTTTTCTGAAGCGAGCTAAACCCTAACTCAAAATAGTTAAGCACCATTGCACACATATGGTTTACCTTCTTCCTGATCAGATTCTGCTGACTCATCTTGATCAGATCCCTGTTGCTCCTCCACATCCTCCTCCTCCTCATCATCATTTTTATTTCCAGTTCCTTTTGAATGTTTACTATGTCTGAACATTTTCCCTTGATGTCCCGAGTCTATTTCCATCATCTCTGACTCACTGCCATCACTCTGAGAATCACTGTCACTATCATTTTCACTATCACTATCACTTTCATTGTCACTACCTGAGTCATCCCTGCTATTTTCATTTTTAGACAGATTTAGTCCTTTTTTCTTTGTTGATTTTTCCTTTGTCTTTGGTTTTTCTTGTGCATTACTTGTTTTTGACACAGTATGAGAAATCAGTTTTTTATTTGACCTTGAAATCTGTTGTTTATCTAATGACTTTTTTGTAGTCCTTGATTTAATGTTGCTGTCTATAAGTTTGTGTGCATTTGATGAGTTCTTATCTGACCCATCATCATCATCATCATCATCATCATCATCATCATCATCATCATCATCATCATCATCTTCTTCTTCATCTATATTTTTGTCATCACTTTCCTGGTCATCAGATTCATTATCACTGTCTGAACTATTGTTGTTATCATCACTATCATCATCTGATGCTTGTGGAGTAAGAATTCCTTTAAAATCTGTAACACTGTTTGTTCCACTATCTGATTTAGACTTTTTTGAAAACACATCAACTTCTTTATCATTTTCATCACTGTCATCATCATCATCATCATCATCATCATCATCATCATTATCATCATCATCAAAGAATAATTGTTTATCATCTAATGTCTGAAACAGAAAATTTCATACACAATAACATAAAATAGTAACAGACATTAAACTACATTAAACTATTTCATCACCATGTTGCAGAAGCCTTGGTGACCAGGTTGTCTAAATGATTGAATACAGATCACAGCATCTCTTACAGTCTAGACACAAATCCCTCTCAGTACAGACCCTAGTGTGAGAAAGTTTGAGTTTGCATACCAACAGTTGTGTTTTTTTCTGGGTACTCCAGACTGTGATGTAAAACACTATAGTCCACTATGTAGCCTCGATATAAATGAAAGATTCTTAACTGGAGGATAAATTTCAATTATTCCACTAAACTCCATTTATTGCCTACTTTTAAAACCACTTGGGAAGATTTTAGTGTTAGAAGTTTCATCACTTCACATTTTTTTTCAGGTACTATGGTATGCTTCTCAGAACTTCTCGGCATTTAGAACTGAACGAATCTTAACGCAATGTAAAACACTGTACTCCATAATGTTGTCATTACATGTATTAACACTTTATTACAATAATTTTTGCATAGGTCTATGGATTTTTTTCTCTCTTTTTGATAGTTCATGAATATAACCAACTACATCTGTATATACCCCACCAGACATTAGCAAATATTGCAGTACTTCTGACCTAAGTTATGTTCTGTTACAAAGTTTTATATTTGTTATAGGGGAACATTCAGCTAATGAGATACTAAGTCTGAAACCCTTTACAAGTAAATGCATGTACTGTACTGTACTATATTTTATGTTTTTAACTGCACTATTACAGCAGGAAGTGTAATTTACTGGAGACAAAGACTGTCCCCAACATTGTAAAGTTGATATTGTTAAGATTTGACCTTGTGAAACTGATGCATTTAAATTTGGTATGAGATGCATGGCCTCATGTTGGTTTACATTTGGCCAACTTTGATTAAAATCTATCCATAGAAATGGAAGATATGGAGTGAACGCAGTAATTGTATGGACACACAGGATTATTCCAATACACCCCCTAAACTTTGTTGGGGGGGGGGGGGGGGTGTTATAATAATATCTCATACCTTAATTTTTTTCTTTAGGGGTTCTCCAGCACTGCTTTTATCATTCTGAAAAAAGTAAAAGAGGTTCTCATATAAAATATGTCACATGCAACCAACAAAACTTCATTAGACCTTTCAGACTGTTTTTGACTCTTAGAAGTTTAACTTGACTCATGATTTTCAGCAAAAAGCAACTGTACTATATGGAAAAGGTTTTGATATTCTGAAGAAGGAGATATTGACACTGAGAGTCAAGTGGCAAATGAAGCCCAGAACAGAGTTGTATGACATAGCAAATAAAACTATTATGACCAAGCAAATTTGGTAAATAAGGAATCTCCCTGGTAGGTACTTTTTGTGATTAAACTTATGTCAAAAGGCAATAACTCCTAGGAAAATGAGCAAACCAAATCATTTGATTTATTGATTATTGATATGCACATCTCCTATCAATGTTGATGCTTTGCACCATGTTTCATAAGATAGTGCTTCATAGTTTTGAAGAATTACTCCATACAAGAAATATCTGGACAGATAGAAGCAAGAACAGAAAGCCAGAAGAGCAGAAGTTCGAATTTTATGTCCCCCTCTATCTTCGAAAGGCAGGGAATACGAAATAATGTTGATTTTATCTCATCATAAAGACAGAAAAGAAAATATTTTGTTGTGTTACTAGAGTCTACAGACAATAATTTCAAATAAGATACTGGTACATATTTCCTTTTCCCTATTTGTACATATAACACACCCAGAATATTACAAAAATGCTGTTTTTATCAAAGCTTCAAAATATGCAGCTGATACATGTAATTATATCAATTTCCTTGCTAAAGTCAAAGCATGTTTAAACTATCCAATCAAAGCATAATAAATCTCTACTTTTTACTGATTTAGCTGTAAAAGTGAAAGTAAATTGCAAATAAAACATGTTACCTGTAATAAAATCATTACCTGTTTAATATCATCATCAAATTCAATATCTTCATCACTCTCCTCATCATCATCTTCATCTTCATCATCATCACCACCACCATCAACTTCACCAGACTGATCAAACACAGCTCGCCTTCTAATTCTTCCACTGTCTTCTACAACCTCTTGCTTTGGAAATTCCCTATGCAATTCAAAACAATTGTTTACTGTCAAGGTTTTACGGTCATATTCAAAAAGAAGCATCAGAATAACTATAACCATATGTACAGGAGTAGAGTAGAGTGGAGTAGAGTAACTGTGTTTTATGCCACAGTCAAGGTTTCTATCACTTATATCGAAGCAGTCAGTTCTGGTATGGTGGAGGAAACTTGAGTGCCTTGAGAAAACTACCAACATTTGACAAGTGAATTTACAAACTTTCTCACACTGAGATTCATTCCTAATGGGATTAGAACCTACATTATGCAGAATATAAGAGGCGCTGTAATCTGTTTTAGACCACTAAGTCACTCAGGCTCCACAATAAAAAGAACTGCCTTAAAAGAACCTAGGGGAGTTAATAACCGGTAAGGGGCACTGTGATCTGTAGGCTAGTGCTTTAGACTACTTGGTCATTGAGGCTAGTACAATAATCATTGGACTAATAAGCCTATTTGAGCTCAGGAGAGACTCTGGTTTAAATATATTTTTTCGTAGTCTGCACATTGGTCAACAGGCCACATGTAGATGTTAAACTCTATGTTTCCATTCCTGGTAGCCAAAATCGTCATTGGCTACTCATTTCTGAGGAATTTTTTCAAAAAGTAACCTATTTTTGCAAATTTATAGAAAAATACTTTAAAAAGGACTATATTTTCACAAATTTTGAAAATTTGGCTACTAATTATTTTAAATTTGTGGAAACCTAGATTTAACTCCGACAATTGTTGCTGACTAAAATAAATTTAACTTACATATCAGTATCTGTTACTGGTGCTGTGTCAGAAAACAAAGTCATTTTACTACTGGTCATCTTCTGGTCAAGTGGATTATTTACCGACATCAGTGATGTAACAAACTCATTGGCAGGTTTATTTTCCTACAATACAAATATTAAAAGAACATGTATATTTTACAAATCATTACACATACTGAATACAGGGCCTTGGTGGCTGTGTGGTCTAAAGCACACATTTATCAATCACAGCTTTTTTCACCACTTGGGTTTGAATCCTACTTGGTACAGATACTAGTGTGATAAAGTTTGTCAGTTCCTTGATGAAGATCTTCTCTGGACACTCCAGTTTCCTCCACCATCTCTATATTGACTGCTTCAATATAAGCGCAAGAATTTTGAATGGGGCATAAAACTCTTTTACTCCACATACTGAATATGAATTCACAGCATCAGAAACAAGAAAAATAATCAATATTTTGATGAATCTGAGAATTCCATGATGAATAAACTATTAAAGTGAAGTTTCAAAATATCTTTTAATGTATTTTTATTTGAGTATGAATGGAAGTTGTGGGTTTTATAAAAACCACTTTGGACATCTTGATGACAAGTAATACATATTAGACTTACTTCTTCTTGAGTATGTGAATGACTACCACCTAGGTCAATGTATACAGCATCTTTGTCATAAACAATACCCCCAACACCTGACATAGGAGCATATATCATTCTCTCTTTCTGGTTTAAGGAACGTTTTTTCTCCATATCAGGTGATGGACAAGGATCAGGTAAATATTGCATATCTTGTATAATGAAATCACCACAACCTGGAAAAAATAACATTTATATAAACAATGATAAGCCATACATATAAGAATAATGGAAAACAGAAAAATGCAGCGACTAAACTTGGACTCAAACCCTTCTCAATACAATGTACGAGTAGGATGCTCTACTGATTGATTAAATGTTTCACTTTTATCAAGACATCACCAACGTGAAGTTGCAGAATTTTTCCTTTGCAATGTGCTCAGGGCAATCTGCAGTGAGGGTTCTTTAATTTGCACCATGTGACTTTCATTTCTAAATGCTAAATGCTTGGCGATTCAACAATCACTTCCTATTTTCAAGTCCTGGTCAGACCCAACAGGGGTTCAAACCTACTCTCTCCTACATAAAGTATGAGTACAAAGAGTACTGTATGCTGTCTAGGCGAATTATATAAAATATAAAACTCTTTTACAATCATCTGAATTGTGTGTGAGGAGAGAATGACTATAGCAAATTATACAAACCTGGTATGTGTACATTGATGTGATTCTTCATGTGTGTCCCTCTAACATAGCCATACAAAGATATATTACGATCACACTTCTTGGACTTTCTTATTTGTTCTGGGTCAGTAATGTCCTCCATTCTAAAATGTGAAGTAAACAGACCATGTGTTAGTACTTAATGTCAAGTTTCAATGTAAGAAATTCATATCAAAAGAAATATACATTGAATCAAGATGATTAACGATTTTGAGAATTGTGGCACACAAAACCCATTTGTTGAGAAGATATACATGTAATTAAACCTTACCTATCAATGACAACATATGGATGAGTAATTCTCCATTGCAATGGTCTAAATTTCATCACAGATATAAATCTACATAAGTTATGTACTTCAGTCTTCTGATATTCTCCGTTCACCATCCCGGATAAATAAAATAACTTGGAACCCTGAAATTAGAAAATCAACAAGTTAAACCTGAAATTGAATGCTGTTTTAAATGTGTCTTCCAAACAAATCTGAACTGGGAAATCCATATTTTCCCTACCATGTGCATGATCAACATAAGAAGGGCCAATGACACATCTACTCAACCCACAGATTGTGTGTGTGAAGTTTCATAAAGATTTATTAAGTAGTTTTTGAGGCAAAAGGTGGACAAAATGTTAGCGGAAAAAATGGAGTAAACACTGTATGTCCCAACACGTCAGACTTCATTTGGGGGACATAATAAACTCTTTCTAGATCAATTAAGTTTTTGATGCCCAATTTTATTGTTTACTTCCTTTTTGTTTAATTATTGGAATTGATAATGGATATATTACAAATTACACAATTTCAAAGGAAATCAAACCATTGTGTAGTTTAAATCTTTATAACCAGCTTTATAACAGGTATTTAAAGTTCTAACTCACTGTAAAATTGATTATGAATAAATAGTGATATCCAATCGTACAAAATTGCACAATTGATAATCGGAGAGAGAAAATCACAATCACAATTTTCTGTACATTTTTGCATTTAAAAATGAACATCAGTAAAAAAATAAAGACAACAATATTTTAATATCATAATATGTAGTTTAATTTGTGATAAAGAGTCATGTGTTCTTTCTAATTTTGATCTTGCTTAGCGATGATACCTCCAAAACTTCAGACCTTGTGGTCCCTGAATACAGAAACATTATGCGATCAGCATCTACTATGCTCTTTAAAAACGTAGAAACGGAACTGAAAATGGACTTGACACCAATCTGGAAACTACTCATCCATGTCGGCAATGAACAATTATTAATCTTTTGATCAATTAAAAGGATTGCTGCTCTAACAATGACTGATAACCAATTGTTGGTGATAATCATGAAATCACTAATTATACATATACATAATACATACCTGATAGACTTCTGTCCAAAATCTGTGTTTTAATCTTTTCTTTGTTTTTCTAATTCTTTTGTTATCACGGAATGTATCAAGGTGTGTTAATACTCCCATAATTCTTGGAAAACCATGAACTTGACAAATATTCAAAAACTCAAAGGTCTCCATCTCAAACCCAAAGCTGGCATCAACAAGTAAAAGTGCCTGAAATGAGAATAAATAATAAGATTATTTGTAATTTTCCCAACTTAATGTTATTAGGGTAGGATTGATTGATTAATTGAATGAGTTTTGTATCCAAGTCAAAAATGTCACTTATATTGAGACATCATCAGCTATATGTGAAGTGGCAGAAATTTTTCCTTTGCAATGTACCCAGATCAATATACAGGGAGGATTTTTTTCAAACATCGTTTTTTAAGGCTTTCTCTGAAGGACTCTGTGACTTTCATCTAATGTACACTGTATGTGTTATACGGTCGGCCTTATTCTTGCTCACTGTCAGGGCACTAGCTCACAGAGTCAGTATTTCACAGACATGCTTAACACTACCTTTTTTTACATTATACTATACAGGATGAACTAGTTGGTACTCTGTCCTCTGGTCAGACAAGAAAGCAGTACAGGTATCTCAAATTTTAAAATCTTATGTATGACCGGACTGAGGTTCGAACCCACAACCTCCCACTCTGAAGGCAAACAATCTACCACTGAACCACCTGGATCGTTCACTGAATCTGCAGGATTAAAATGTAGGTAATGACAGGTATTGTTATCTATTACAGACAATTAAGCCACTAAGACTCCCCTTAAATTAAATGTATATTATCTTACCAAATCAGCAACTTTGGCTACATCGATCATAGCATTAATATCATTGTTACACTCTATTATGGTCAGTCTTCTGTGTTTTCCTATAAATTGATTAAAAGTTGATTTTTTAAAATTATTTGATCAAGTTGAATTTTCATTTTTTTATTTTTGAAAATTCTTGAATACTGGTATGCAAAATAGTTCAGTCCGATTTCAGATGAAAATAGAATACAATGTCATACTAGAACTGTCTCTGAAAGAGGCTCCCAACTTTTGATCTGGGGACAAATTGTATGTATAGCCAAATTGTAATGTGAAAAATTCTGTGTGTGGAAATGTTAATAATTCAGCAAAATACATGTGATGAAACCGATAATGGCAGGTGCACATGTTCTTATGATGCTCAATATCTATGCATAGTTTTAAAAAAAATTGGATCAATCATATATAATTAAGTAACTATATAATCCATGCACATGTTCAATGTATATAGAAACATCCTGTAAAGTTTCAGACATGTTTGTTAAAAGCTGTAAGAGGAGCTGATTACACAAAATGTGTACCCCTCATATTGGATATTGATGAAAAATGACTAAGTTCAACTACCCGTAAAATCTGAAAAAAATAATTTAATCCAACCAAAATAGGAGGTGCAGATGTTCAATGTATATAGAAACATCCTGCAAAGTTTCAGACTTCTTGGTTAAAAACTGTAAGAGGAATTGATTACAAAATAAGTACCCCTCATATGGAATGTTGTTGAAAATGACTAAGTTCAACTACCCGTAAAATCGGAAAAAAATATAATCTGACCAAAATAGGAAGTGCATATGTTCAATGTATATGGAAACATCCTGCAAAGTTTCAGACTTCTTGGTTAAAAGCTGTAAGAGGAGTTGATTACACAAAATGGGTACCCCTCATATCATAGCGGTCAAAGGTCAAAGTCAAGGTCACAGTGACCTAAATTTGGTACATGACACATCGCCTTCCCATGATGCATCCACATACCAAGTTTAATCATCCTAGGTGCTACGGTACAAAAGTTCTGTTCCGGACACGAAGATGCACAAGGTTTTACTATCATAGAGCTCAAAGGTCAAAGTCAAGGTCACAGTGACCTAAATTTGGTATATGACACATCGCCGTCCCATGATGCATCCACACACCAAGTTTGATAATCCCAGGTGCTACGATACAAAAGTTCTGTTCCAGACACGAAGATGCACAAGGTTTTACTATCATAGAGGTCAAAGGTCAAAGTCAAGGTCACAGTGACCTAAATTTGGTACATGACACATCGCCGTCCCATGATGCATCCACAAACCAAGTTTGATAATCCTAGGTGCTACGGTACGACAGTTCTGTTCCGGACACGAAGCGGGACAGACGGACAGACAGACAGAACGACAGACAGACGGACAAGGTGATTCCTATATATCCCCCAAACTTCGTTTGCTGGGGGTATAATAAGTGATATCACTGTTATATAATAAATGTCATTATGATTCAGGCTTCAATTCAAAACCTTTTTAGCACTGTGATCATTTAAGTGTCAGACTAAGTATACTGGTAACAGTACATGACATTTAAGAGTACACCAATGACAGGTGGTCAGTAGTATTTTAGCATACTAATTGTTTGTTGTTTTGTTTAAACACTATTGAATTTCTTTTTCTGAATGCAAGTTCCTGTTGGTGTTTAATTAATTTTAGTTTTTTCTTCTTCATGGTCTCTTGCAATTGGTCAGGTTGACATATACAATACATTTTATTACTTTTTTTCATCTGCCAATTTTAATACTTTTCTTCTTCACCTTGCATTTTTTAAATGTATTATAAATGTATTATAGTAGCTAAACCTGATTTCAAACAATATTTAAACAAATTACAAACCTGAAACAACTGTGACTGGTCCTTGAATATTAGTTAATTTTTGTCTTGTAAAGTTTTTCACAATACACTGAAACAGAGTTGTTTTTCCGACTTTTGGCGGACCTACGATTGCTACAACAACAGGGGGAGGCTCTAACGGAGTCCGGTCAACAATTGGTATATGGTGTTTTTTAGCTTTAAGATCCTGTGATCTAAATGAAAATAAAAATTAATACAAAGCACTTGATCAGATACCAAAGTATGTTACAATTTGTACAAGAAGTTTGTCTCTAGGACAATATTACTTTCTTAAAGAAAAAATGAAAAGTAGGATGAAACAAACCAGCAGACAAATGTTTATATGTATATTTGTACAAAATACATCTATATACTAGTAATTTGTAATGAATCTGATGCCTATGAAACTGGTGGAATGGTTTTTTTTTAAAAGCTATGTTTCCATTCCTGGTAGCCAAAATCGCCATTGGCTACTAATTTCTGAGGAATTCTTTCAAAAAGTAACCTATTTTAGCAAATTTGTGGAAAAATACTTTAAAAAGGACTATATTTTCACAAATTTTGGAAATTTGGCTACTAATTATTTTAAATCTATGGAAACCTAGAAAAGTATCCCTGAAGCCTTCTTCTTAAGTCATTTATTCATGGAGAGATAGTAATCCCTTCTATCCTGAATTAAATTTTCAAAAGATAATTTTTTGTAAACATTACAAGTGAATGTTTCTGAACAAAGTCTAGGTACACATACTAGATAGTCTTTATTAAAATTAGATTGTTTTACTTTTACTTAGAAACACTGCCATCATGAAAATCATGACTTTATGTCAACTTATGGTACTTCAATCACTGTAAGTGCCAACTACTCTCCAACTCTGTTGTCTGTGAGTAAGGTTGTCAGTTTACTAAGTCTACTTGCCAAAGTTTGGTGGGTTTTTTTTCCAGTCACTCTAGTTTTACTCCATCACAACTGATTTCCTGGATGTAAGTGAAAGAATCTGGACTTACTCCAATCCACTCAAATATGTTTTTACCTTTGAATAATCTTTGTTGTTTTGTTTACATGCTGTATAGAGAATGCTTTTGGGTTTCTTTGTCTATCTGTAAGCTCCTGTTGATGTTTATTTTTAGCTTTTTTCTTTTCAGCCTTTGGTCCAGCATGGCGCATACGATGCTTTTTCTTATGATCTTCGCCTTCCATTTTTAAACCGCTTTCTATTTAGACCACAGAGACTAAAAAGAGAAATGGCACAATATGTTACGACTGATATGCAAGAAATAAACATATTAAATTCTAATTTTAATTTATCAGTAGCCAAATTTCTTAAATGTGTGAAATTATAGTCCTTTTTAAAGTATTTTTCACAAGTTTGCTAAAATAGGTTACTTTTTTAAATAATTTCAAATAAATGAATTAGTAGCAAATGGCAGTTTTGGCTACCAGGAATGAAAACATAAAAATTAAACTCCTTGTCAGGAAAACTGGCAGGTAATCTGTCAATAAAAATCGTTTTATTTTCTGACCGAGATGGAATGTAATTTGGTGTTCATGTATTACAACAAAATGCATTTAACACGACATATGACATACAAAATACAAGCTATTATTGATTTTAATATCTAAAGTATTGAATTACTAGTGGTAAGCCGGACGTCAATTAACACAAATTAAACAGCTGTTGAAAATATTCTGACCTGGATTATAATTTGCGGGTTTTTTTTTTTTTTTTTGAAATGCGATTCACTTTTGTAATCAATCATTTTTCCAATCAGATCCTTGTCTGTTAATACTCACCTAGGTTGATTAAAATAAACAGTCTGCTATGTTTTTGTAACCAACTCAGCTCTCCCAAATAATTTCAAGGCGTTGGTTTGAGGTTCGAAATAAGGTTTATTGCTCCTAAACAATTACACCCTGTAAATTAAATACAGGTATCAATACATGGTTCACAATCAAACATCACAATTCAATACATAAAACATAATGATTCAAGGGAGATAATCAAATTGCACTTTTACCCTGATTTTCCTAATTAAAATACTTATAACAAGAAAATGTGATATTTAATATAAAAACATGAATTATAAGAAATGAATATATAAAAATACCTAAATGATTTTGGATGGAAAATACCAAAAGCTTTACTAACTTATAAAATAATGTAAACATAATTCCTAATCACCTCTGAAGTGATTCAGATAAGCATTATATATATTTACTCTTAGTCTTTTCAAAAGTATTCCAAAATAACTTATATGAGAAAAAGATAATAATAATAACTATAAAAATAATAATAGTAATAACAATAATAATAATGTTATATACCTCATCTATGGGATCAAGGTGA
The DNA here is from genome assembly GCA_021292105.1 of Anadara kagoshimensis. Classification (NCBI taxonomy): domain Eukaryota; kingdom Metazoa; phylum Mollusca; class Bivalvia; order Arcoida; family Arcidae; genus Anadara; species Anadara kagoshimensis. Next base: position 70,147,035 of record CM037861.1, on the reverse strand, counting down.
CCTTGTTATGGAATTACACGTATTCCCAGATATTATGGTCCAATCTAAATATAAACAATATACTTCTGAAAGCATAGGCTTTTAAATACCATTTTCATACAAAATATATCTTTTTAATCCTTTTTCTTTAAAATTACAAAAATACCCATTTTAATAATAATTTTACCCAATTTGAAATATGTAAGTGTTGTGTATTTTAGTTTCAATTCTCTCTTACTTGTTCATTCATTCTTTTTAATTACTTTTAAATATATTAATAAGTTAATGTAAAAAGACCAGAAAACTGAAATACCAAATCTAAAGAAAATCCAGAAAAACTATAGAACCATATAAACCAAGTTAAAGATAATGAAACTGACTTACCAGAAGAATGTTGAAAATGTTGATACAGATTTCAGAATTATATAGATGTGTCCTCTGTGACAATCATATAAGGAGTGGCACCTAAACCCAGGACCCTGCACATGCATTCAAGCAAGTGTGTCCAACAGGTTTCTTAAAAATAGCAGCCAATCAGAAAACAGTTAAGAAAGAAGGAAGTCCACTACACAAGAGTGAATAGGAAAGGTCAAGATATAGACCGGGTCATACCAGGTCATGGTCAGACAGATGTACCAAAGTGTACAAGTACTGAAATGTAAAATGTAAAGAATGAAAAGACAGACATACACAATAGACATGACATAACAAAGACAAATTTACATGACACCACATTACTTAAACTAACTTAATTAAAAACTAATTAACTTAATTAATTAACTATATATTATATATATAGTCCTGTCACACACTTCCCCCCAGTGTGAAATGATGTCCTCATCATTTGTGGCTGTCTCCAGTGATTACAGCAAGCATGGCTTCAGAAACTTTTCCATCCACAGACTGTAAAATCCCAGTTTCTGCAAGATTCTGTAGGTACTTCACTTTCCTCAGCCAATCTGGTTCACCTGTAACCATCTGGTTTGCCAGCTCATAATCCCTGAACTTCTGGGGTAACTTGGTAGCTCTCCCTGATCGACGTGGTAGTTCCCTATTGCTAGCTGCAGTTTTAACTTCAGTCTCCTCAGGAATACTTTCCACATCCGATGCACTACCAATACTTCCATTACCAACAGGATCTGAAACAGTAACTGATACCAATACTCCATCTTCTTCATGTTCAGATGTATGGTCGTCACCACTAAGATTGGGCACCAGTATTTCAGCTGAAGTCTGATCGTCATCATCCCTCACTGAAGTCTCCAAATCCTCAACAGTCCCAGGATTACTGTCAGTATAACTGTCAGCTTCTGTTGTCACAGGATTTGCTGTTGGTTCTATTACTAACTCCTCTTCATCCGACTCCTCAGTATCATCATCTGTCTCATCTGGTTTCAGTGTCTCATTGACTATTCTTGGTGATGGAACTGGTAAAGAACGTCGTGGCTTTGGGGTTGGTCTTACTTTAACTGGCTCTAACTCATCTGGTGCGATATATCCAATCGGAAGCAACAAATTCCTGTGTAACATTCTTTTACGTCCTTGGCCATCTTCCTTTTGGACCTCGTATACTGGAATATCTGGATTGGGTTGTCGTAATACAACATAAGGCTCTGGTTCCCATGGATCAGCCAACTTATGTTTACCATCAAAGACTAAAACCCTGACCAATACACGATCTCCAGTCTGAATGGTTGCTCCACGAATCTTTAAATCATACGAATTCTTCTGATGGCGTTGAGAATTCCTAGCCGCAGTTGACGCTAACTCATATGACCGATGTAGCCGGTGTCTCAATGCATCCACATATTTTGGAAGAGAGGTGGAACTTGTATTCAAATCTAAACCAAAAGCCAAATCTACAGGAAGTCTTGGATGTCTTCCAAACATAAGATAATAAGGTGCGAATCCTGTGGTTTCATGTTTGGTACAGTTGTAGGCATGTACGAGAGGGCCAACATAACTCCTCCAATCTGACTTACGATCTGGTTCTAACGTCCCTAACATATCCAACAAAGTCCGGTTGAACCTCTCGCACATGCCATTTCCCATAGGATGATATGGCGTTGTTCGCGACTTCTTGATCCCAGCAACACGACAAAGTTCAGTCATAATGTTTCCAACGAAGTTGCGTCCCTGGTCAGAATGTACTCTCTGTGGCATCCCATAATGGACAACAAAATTATTAAAAAATGCTTCTGCTGTTGTTTTGGCAGACATGTTCTTAGTTGGGATGGCCAAAGCATATCTGGTGAAATGGTCTGTTATGATTAATATATGTTGAAATCCACCTTTAGATTGTTCCAGAGTGAGGAAATCCATACATACTAATTCAAGTGGTTGTGTAGTTGTTATATTCACCAATGGTGCTCGTACATTGACCGGCGACTTTCTATGAATACATCTATTGCAATTTCTAATCCAGTTTTCTACATCTTTGCTCATGTTGGGCCAGTAAAATCTTTCTTTTAAAAGTGATAATGTTCTATCTTTCCCTGGATGACCAACTTTGTTATGCAATTGATATAAAATTGAACGCACAAATTCGGTTGGCACAACTCGTTGTTTCTTTGTTCCATCTTCAGTGTTAATACAGCGAACCAAAATCCCTTCATCCAATTGTAAATAATTAAAAGTTCTTCTCATAGCATTATACGTTGATGGATCACAGTTGTCTTTCCTTGGTAGTTTTCTATGTTCAACAGCTGTAGTCCAGGTTGATAACAAAATATCATTATGCTGTGCTTGTCTCCAGTCATCCTCTCTATAATAAACCAGATCTTGACCAAGTTGTTCACCTTCTGCAGCAGCATCCAAAACTTGAGCTGACAAAGATAAAGACTCAACATAAGGTTGTACATCCAGTAACTGACAAACAGCTTTAACAGTGTCATTGTTGACATCACATTGCTGGATAGATGTAGTACAAGGCAATCGTGAAAGTGTATCAGCATCTACGTTGCTGGATCCTGGTCTGTACTTAATGTCGAAGTCATAAATGGACAATGCCGCTAACCACCGATGTCCTGTGGCATCTAACTTTGCAGAAGTTAAAATATAAGTAAGAGGATTGTTATCAGTGATTACAGTAAACTTGTGGTTGTATAAATAATCCTTAAATTTATCACATATTGACCATTTTAGTGCCAGAAATTCGAGCTTGTGAGCTGGGTAATGGCGCTCTGTTTTTCCTAGTCCTCTGCTTGCATAACATATAACTCTTTTATGACCATTCTGTGTTTGGTATAAAATTGCACCTAATCCACTTTGACTGGCATCTGTGTGTAATTCAAAAGGTAGAGTGTAATCTGGATATGCTAAAATTGGTGGTGTTGATAAAAGTGATTTTAATTTTTCAAATGCTGCTTCTTGTTCTGTATCCCATTTCCAAACACGTGTAGTTGATAAAGTTGATTTCTTTTTTCCTTTTTTCTTTGGTGCAGGCATTAAATCCGAAAGAGGTTTAGCTACTTTGGAAAAATCTTTTACAAATTTACGATAGTATCCTGCGAATCCTAAAAATTGTCGAACTTGTTCTGGTGTAGTTGGTCTTGGCCAGTTTTTGATTTTTTCAATTTTTTCAGAATCTGCTTCTATCCCCTGATCTGAAACTATATGCCCAACATATTTGACACGACGTTGAAATAAAGTACATTTCTTGGGTGCAAATTTGAGTCCAAACTGTCTTATTCTTTCAAATATCATACCCAGTCGTTCAAGATGTTGTTCATAACTGTCCGCAAAAATGATCAAATCATCTAAATAGATGTAACAAATATTCAAATGTAAATCACCAAGGCAATCTTCCATCACACGTTGATATGTACTGGGACTATTTACTAAACCAAAAGGCATTGAATTATATTCGTAGAATCCTAGTGGGCCTACAGTAAAAGCAGTTCTTTCTTTATGTTGTTCATCTATTTCTATTTGGAAATATCCACTCTTCATATCCAATACACTAAAATATTTGGATCCTGATAAATTATCTAAAATTTCTTCAATTCTGGGTAGAGCATAATTGTCCCGTATAGTTTTGGAATTCAACAGCCTGTAGTCAACACACATACGTATAGACTGGTCCTTTTTACGACAAATTACAATGTTTGAAGAAAACGGTGAATGAGATGGACGTATGACACCAGCGGCTAACAACTGTTTGATATGATTCCTGACTTCTTCATACATTCCAGGTGGTATTCTCCTATATCTCTGCTTAAATGGTCGATCATCAAACAAATCTATCCGGTGTTTAACTGCGGACGTATGACCTATATCCAAATCTCCAGATGAAAAGATATCCTTATAACTGTGTAATAATCTTTTAACATTATCAATCTGATCCTTGGTTAACTCATTGGAAATGTTGACTTGGTCTAATAGTCCAGTGTTGATGTATTTCCCTCAGATACTGGCATATCTTCTATATCTACAGGTTGTAGCTCACATAATATAGATCTTGGTTGAATTGACACGGTTCGAGTAGTGACATTACTTATTTGGACATTAATAATACCATTTCGACTGTACTGGTAATGAATTAAACCAGGTGTAATATCTAAATCATTGGGTATAACTGACTTTGAAGTAGGATGTAACATGGCACAAGTGCGGTGATAGTCCATTTCTTTGTCTACAAATCCTCTAACTGTAATTTTACTGTTGGCTGGTACAATAACTTTATCCTTTTCAGCACTCCTGATAATTCCAATACAATTTCCATTCCTTGATAATTCCTTGTCTCGTAATGCTAAACATCTAAACGCAAGATACCATGGTGTAAAAAGAGCAGCGTGTTGTAAATATTTTGCGCCAAATTGTTGTTGACAACTGTTCATAAACTGCTTTAGAATATTTGTGCCTAGTAGTAATGGTACCTTGGAGTTGTATCTACTATCATTAACGACTAGCAATAAACATGGTTGTTCCTTTTCATTTGGTATTCCTTGTACTTGTACCCCAGTCTCAATATATCCCAAGTACGGTAAACACTGACCATCCGCACATTCAATTTCCAAAATGTCAACCAGTGATTTGAGTTTACAATGCCCAAATTATTCTCATAAAATGATTTAGAAATTGTTGAAACAGTCGATCCTGTGTCCAATAATGCAGTTGTAAATATCCCCTCAATGCAAACTTTAACCTCGTTACACTCTCCAACTAAATCTGATGGTATATTATTTCCTGGTGGGTCTGAAGTTTGCATTTTGTAATGAGGCTGTATATTATAACCTATGGACGCCCCCTTCCCATAGGCCCTTGCCGTTTAAATCATTCCGTGAGTGGTCTAAAATTACCCTACATCCTATCCTCATATGTCCTTCTTGTCCACACCTATAGCATACAACAGGGTTGTTATTTCCTCTACCACGACCTCCATAACCACCACGACTACTACTGCCACCTCTGTTGTTATACCTATTACTCTGCGGTCTTGGTGTGTATGTTTGTGGTTGCGAGTTATTATTATAGTTATTAGCAGGACTTGTATAGTTGGATGCAGCATTATAGTTGTAGTTGGTAGCTGTACGGTTATTATAGTTGGTTGGATTATTACATGACGGTTGTTGATGCTGCTTGATCTGTTTTATATCAGCTGATAATTGTTGAATTATACCGCGCATTTCTTGTAATTCAGATGAGCTTGAAGGTTGGTTATCTGTTGTAGCCATTTTTACTGTTGCTGGTTTCTTCGCATTTCCAGTTGTTTCCCCTTTCCGCTTAATATGATCATTCTCCAATTTCCGCATGGCAACTCTAAGTTTATCGAAATCCAAGATAGTATCATACTTGTGCCCTGAAATATCCTTCATCCAAGTTTGTAGTCCATTGTAAAATTGATCTCTCAACCTTTCATCAGCATCACTTGGTCTAATCAGTCCTTTTTCTACAGCCTTGCTCATATATCCTCCAACCGGCAACTCCAAGAAGCTACATCCTCATTTTCACCCTGACGAGCACTATAAAAGGTTCCTAAATTGATTGCTCAGCCTCTACGGTGTCATAAACGCTATCAAATTTCCTTAAAACATCTCCAGGATGTGGATTGTATCCCAATCGTCGTAGAATCCCTGCCGCTTCACCTCTAACCGATCTACGAATTGCCTGCCTGATATTTTCAATTTTGTGTGTCCCCTCCTCCAATAAGCTAACGATGTTGAATTTCCAATCATCATAGGATGTATCCCCTTTGTTGGGTGGTTTTTCGCCAGAAAAAGTTGGTAATCTCGGGATTTGAGTGCTACTCTTTGTCTCAACGGGTACGTATTCTGTTTTTATTCCTGGTGGTGTTTCTCCATGCACTTGTTGTTTCATCCATTCTACGAAATCCTCTGAGCTTTCCAAATTAGGCTTAACTTTTAAATCTTTGAAGATTGTTGCTAGTTTTTTACTATCATCCTCTGATAATTCGGCATGATGTAAAATTATATCCAAAAACTCAATCCAAACAACTAAATTCAAAACCCAAATAATCAACAAAAACCAATAATAAACCCACGTCGAAATTTATAGATTCCAGCGTAGAATTTCCAACGTTGTATCCAATTTATCCTGTTGTGTTGTTTTAATATAACGGATGTTAAATTCCAGTTGAGATGTATAAACTATACATACAAGAAACCCAAACAACTACAAACCGAGTGCCGAAACAACTATATACCCCTTACAATATTGTAAAACTATCTAACTAATCTAGCTTTATAAAACTAACCTAACATACTAACTAATAATATACAACTAAATTTTTTCCAACGCTGATAAATTGTAAACGTATCCAACGTTGTTAATATAATTGATCCAACGTCGAAAAATATAATCGATCCAACGTTGAGATTATAACGGATAAATTCCAACGATGTTGGTAGACAATGAAAGTCGTTATAAATAAATGTAGTTGATTATTATATGACTTAACTAATCAGTGACACAGCAAATATAACTTGAACTATCCCTCACTATATCACTGATCTTATCCTAATTAAACCTTAATTAATTGTTAGTAAATGGTACCAATATAAAACTTAACTAAGTAACTAACTAAGGGGCACCTGTGTAAATGCAAGAAAAAAAAGCTTAAACTACACATATAAAATATACATTGGTAATAACATATAACACTAAACATGTAATATATAAAACATAAACACATATTTTGAGAGCTGAAATAAAGATTTGAGGTTTAAGTGGGGAAACCCTGAGTGGATGGGAATTAATGGGAAGACAAGTGTACAAGTAAAGTGCACACTATGTAAAGTTAAGATGTAAGAATATACTTGATGTATTAAATACCCAAGTAAAACACTTGTAACTTACAGATTGCAAACTGAAATAAAGAAAATACAACCTGACCTGATGCAAACTAAGACAACTTTTGCTATGTGTTAATAGTATAAGTGTTAGTTTAGATTTTATTTTACGCGGTTTATTTACTTTCAAACTATGACACACACTAAGTTTTTTTTATATGTATAGCGTAAGTAACCGGTTATACGCAGCTGCTGAAACAAATGATTACGAGCTTATGATATGATACAAATAGTAATATTCAAATATTTATGTCAATGACCAAAAAATAGTTCAAGGTCATATACCTGCAATACACAAATGAAGGATGATGGATGAGTAAAAAAATGATAATGGTAATGGGGATGCTATGACAATGTATCTATGGAACAAAAATGTGTACACTTTTACATAAATGTTGATAAAGTACCAGTATTCATAGTATATGCAGATCCAAATGTACTCCTATAGCAAAAATAGTATCTCCACATGAAAAAATATGATAAATTGATATTCAAAAATAATCACTGTTTGCACATAGGATCTGCAAACCTAAATCAATAAACATGACAAATACCTGTAATAAAAATAAAAAAAATAATGTCTATGTATAACCTCAAGAATAAAAGGAGGGCAATTTTTAAAGTCTATGTGTCTTATAAGTAGACAAGCAATAAATATTTTCAAGTAAATAAATGTCAACTCAAAAAGTTCTATTTATTCACTGAAACGTAGATCTGTAAATCAAATGATGCACGCACACACGAATACAATGTCTATGTTGCACGCACACGCGATCGATGAAGTCAAATACTAACTGCAGTATGTCGATAAATAAAGTTCACAAAACTTGCAGTATAAAACTGAGTCTATTCTAAATGTTCTAAGTCAACAAATGGAAGAAAAATCCATTAAAATAGTCATAAAGTAATGCAGCACGATAATGTAGCTGTCAATGTCAAATAAAGATATAAACTGCTTACCACGACGTCAATAGTACATGAATTAACAGCTGGAAATACACTATGTTGAAAAATCTGAGAAACCATGTGTTTCCAATGTTTTGAAATTACCACTTCCTGTTCTTGTACATCACTTCCGGGTATCTCCCATGAAACCAGTGACCTCTAGTGGGAATATCCTTTGTCCCTACGTGGGCGCCATTTTGTAACCAACTCAGCTCTCCCAAATAATTTCAAGGCGTTGGTTTGAGGTTCGAAATAAGGTTTATTGCTCCTAAACAATTACACCCTGTAAATTAAATACAGGTATCAATACATGGTTCACAATCAAACATCACAATTCAATACATAAAACATAATGATTCAAGGGAGATAATCAAATTGCACTTTTACCCTGATTTTCCTAATAAAATACTTATAACAAGAAAATGTGATATTTAATATAAAAACATGAATTATAAGAAATGAATATATAAAAATACCTAAATGATTTTGGATGGAAAATACCAAAAGCTTTACTAACTTATAAAATAATGTAAACATAATTCCTAATCACCTCTGAAGTGATTCAGATAAGCATTATATATATTTACTCTAGTCTTTTCAAAAGTATTCCAAAATAATATATGAGAAAGATAATAATAATAACTATAAAAATAATAATAGTAATAACAATAATAATAATGTTATATACCTCATCTATGGGATCAAGGTGACCTTGTTATGGAATTACACGTATTCCCAGATATTATGGTCCAATCTAAATATAAACAATATACTTCTGAAAGCATAGGCTTTTAAATACCATTTTCATACAAAATATATCTTTTTAATCCTTTTTCTTTAAAATTACAAAAATACCCATTTTAATAATAATTTTACCCAATTTGAAATATGTAAGTGTTGTGTATTTTAGTTTCAATTCTCTCTTACTTGTTCATTCATTCTTTTTAATTACTTTTAAATATATTAATAAGTTAATGTAAAAAGACCAGAAAACTGAAATACCAAATCTAAAGAAAATCCAGAAAAACTATAGAACCATATAAACCAAATTAAAGATAATGAAACTGACTTACCAGAAGAAGTAAAATGTTGATACAGATTTCAGAATTATATAGATGTGTCCTCTGTGACAATCATATAAGGAGTGGCACCTAAACCCAGGACCCTGCACATGCATTCAAGCAAGTGTGTCCAACAGGTTTCTTAAAAATAGCAGCCAATCAGAAAACAGTTAAGAAAGAAGGAAGTCCACTACACAAGAGTGAATAGGAAAGGTCAAGATATAGACCGGGTCATACCAGGTCATGGTCAGACAGATGTACCAAAGTGTACAAGTACTGAAATGTAAAATGTAAGAATGAAAAGACAGACATACACAATAGACATGACATAACAAAGACAAATTTACATGACACCACATTACTTAAACTAACTTAATTAAAAACTAATTAACTTAATTAATTAACTATATATTATATATATAGTCCTGTCACATTTTCATGGTATGTTGTTTACCAGGCTAAATTGACATCATGTTTTTATCGTCGACCCATGCTTGTCCATGGGGGCTGCCATATTGGATTTTCTAATTTCCTACTGGATCCGGTACTGAACCGGAAAAAATCCGGGGAATAGATGCGAAAACTTTACCTCAACGATAAATAAAATGATATACCTTAAATGCGTCTTACTTATTTCTAAATTGTTATAGATTCATTTTTTTCTTTCCGACGTTTTATTCACCGACACTGAGAAAAAAGTAGATTTCAAGTTTATCAGTGATTTTTCGTTTTATTGATAATTGTAAAAAACCGCTTAAAAAAACCCCAACAAGAACGGTTATTCTTATAATTTCACAAATTAATCACACATAGCGTCCTAAGAGCCTTATAATACTGTATTTATGGACTTCCAACGTCACCCATTTACAAATGAATATAGCAGGGGTTATTTATGAAGACGTGCGAGGTTTTATTGTGTCAGACCACAATCATCTATTGACTTCATTTATGTGCTTTACGTCATTTTGTGCAACATTACGTTATTATGACGTAATCAGTTTCTACGTTAACGCTGAGTACGGCCATAGCAATGGGTGGTAAAAGCTCAAAGTCAAAAGAACCAAAAAGCTATTACACAATAACTGAATCAAATAACAACCAAGGGTTTGTATCTGACGATGATGAAACCAGTAACCTGCTTGAAATTGCTGAGAAAAGACGTAAAACGGAAATGCAAATATTGCAGCAACTAAAAGAAGAAAAGATTTCTTTGACTAATCACAGAACTGGTGGTATTGCTTTCTATCTCCCAGTGGATGAAAAGAGACAACTAGCAAGACCCCCGATATTGTCAAACAGCTTCCAAAGAAGTGATAATTTAAGCTTTAATTCGGAAGAAAGACAAATCATTGCAGATATTATGCATCGAAACAATTTGAAACTGAAAGGTATGGCATTTATTTCAATATTTGAATTTGACTTATTTTCCGTCTCTCCGTGTGGAGAATTGAGCCATTTACAAGTTTTCTCCATTTTCCTCTGTCTGTCAGGCGCTACTTTTGTTGCCTCGGTCCATGGATTTTATACCAGCTCTTTTCTTTCCAGAATAGTTCTTCTCGGAGTTTCTTTGGTCGCCTCTTTTCCTCTTCAAGTTCCCTCTGGTGCCAAGGTAAGTGCTAGTTTTGCGTACCTGTTGTTTTCCATTCTCAAAACGTGGTTCAGCCATTTTCAACTTCATTTGATTGTGGTGCTGATCTTTTTTTGCCCCGGCTCTTGTTCTTACTTCTTCATTTGACACTTTTTGTGGCCAGTAGATTTTTAAAATATTTGAATTTAGTTTCTAAATAAAACAAGGAATTGCTTCTTACAATTTTTTGTCACAAAAAGAATGAAGTTTTTTTATTGTGGTCATGAGATCAAAGTTTTTTGTAGTTATCCCCACCGTTCGAGGAAAGCTGAACTGTACATCTATTCTTCCAGACACTTCTTGTCTAAAACTATGAAACACTTTGTTATAAACTTGTTGCGAATCACCATTGATAGGAGATGTGGTTATCATTGACGGAAGTTGGTAAGCGTATTTTCCTGCGATAGATTTAATTTCAAAGGACCTTTGAAATACAACTGTACAATTGACGGAGAATCTTATTCACGGAATTTGCTTGCTAACATGGCATCATTGGTCTTCGAACTCTTCTAATGTGTCCTTTGGACACTGTAATATCTTGTACGGTGATTTGAATACCCATCTTAGTAAAAATAATTATACCAGGAAAAAGGCACATTATAAAAATCGAAGAGCTAAATAGACAAATCAAGTCCATTCAAGATTATAGTCTGGTAGAGGATTTTGAAAAAACCGCTTATTTTTCGATGTAGGGAGGACAACGTGTTCAAAGGTGGCAAGTTATGTCATGACCTTCTTTGAACTTTACTTTGGTAGAATCGGCTTGTTGCCAAGCAAGATTTCACCCAGGGGCCATTGTGGGGGCAGCTAAAGGTCAATGGGTGCAAAGTTCAAGTGAAAATGCTCATTGACCTATACACAAATTCAAGGTGGCTTACAGAAGTTTTTCTTTATACATTTTGTCTTCTAAATATGTAAGTGGTATCTTCAAATTAATAGAAAGTCATATTTAACTAATTCAGTCACTTATTTTGAAAGTATTCCATGAAAAATAAGAGTAGACACTTGCACAAATTTGACCTTTACAAATATGATTAATTGTGGCAAATAAATACTAGTATAAACACATTTGTGCATTTGAAATTGTTTAACAAAACTTTAGACTTCTGTTAAAATAATTTTACTGAATCATATTGCCCGTATTTATAGAAGTATCCACTTTAAAAAAAAGGAATCAAAGTACTGGTGGTACTGAAAGATTTGATTAGCTATAATGACTGTATCTGTATAATACTATCAAGTGTGTTCTCTTTTTCTGGTGGAAATATTAGTGAACTGTTGAAACACGAACTATTCCCAGTGTCGCCTATACCTGACACATCAGGACCCTTGTTATCTACAGCCGACGAGTCGGATCTTCAAAATATCCCCGAGGACGAAGTTTGCATGGAGACATTACTACCAAAATAGTTAATAGTCAAACTTTAGTTGTAGCACTGGGAAAACGAAAGGTATCAATACATTCGGCGAGTTAGGAAACGCACAAACTGCTTTTATCCACGCGAAAGATAAATGTATTAAAATTGATCTCATTATGATAGATATGACAACTAATCCATAAAAGGTGAAACCATTAGAGATAAAAGAGGAGCAGATCCCCGTTCTGTTAGAACAATTATTGATAATTAAAATGCCCCCTACTATCAAATTGGTAAGATTTTATCAGTCACCAAGAAAACAAATAGGATCTCGTAGTAATCCAAGACACTTCTTAGCTTGCTGAGGGTATCAGGGGGTCCAACAGACAATATGTTTAATTCATACAGAGGAAGGAGTGTAACTGTTTTTAAAGCTTTATATAAGGAAGCCGATACTAGAATTGTTCCCCATGGTGTTGATGCTTACATGCTTATAAAAGAACAGTTGTTGTTCTGTCGTGATACTGATGACCTTATTCTTCTGTTGTTTTTAAATGAGGAAGTATGATTCCAGACCGGGACATCTAAAGTTCATCCCTGTTCATAGCATAAAATTATCACCTCTGGAGAGGAATAAGCTCCTAGCATTCCATGCAATTACAGACTGTAAGACTGTCAATTAGCTTTCTGGACATTCTAAATACAGCATTCCGTGTTTCCAGGGAAAACACAGGTTTTCTTCCCACTCTTGCAAGAGGGAACTTTTCTGAACTTGTGAGTGCAGATGCCTTCATTGAATGTACCTAGCGATTATTTCTTATCTACCATGTAAACTTTTCCTCTCAGGGGAAAAGTACAATTGAAAATTTGCTTCCAACATCATATGCAACCGACCTACATATTCAACGTGCACACCATTAAACTGCTTTTTGGCTGCATTTAGTTATACCTGGTATTTGTTCCGGATCTCCCGTCACCTATAGGACACGGATGGTGCTATTCTCACTAACTTGCGTACTGTATGCCTTTAACTCCCTGTGGAGGTTAGTCCATCGACAAAATCCATCAAACTGGCTCCGTTCTGCGCAATTTTACCCCCTCTGTTTCAATTCCAGAATATTGTCTCAAGGTGTCTTTTATTCTTGTGTGTTCCATTTCAAAGTTTTGTGATGTTGTTGGCAGGTGTCTTGATGGTGTGACCTATCCATCCCCAATGTCGCTTTTGTGTTTGTGTTTCAAAACGACCTTGTTTTGTGATCTACCATAAACTTTTCGTTACTAATTTTGTCTGGTCATCTGGCAACAGGACCACGAACAATACTAGTTTTTATACTTAAATCTGAGTTTTTTCACAAATTAAGCTTATTATAAATATTTTTTGCTTAAATCTTACTTTGAACTTTAACTTTTCTAAGACAATTACAGGTCAAAAGATCATGAACAAAACTTAACTTTTTGGATTTAAGTTAAGTATTTTCCTGATGTTCACGATTATTCTCAGACAGTGAGGTTAGTACGAGTCTGAATGTGATTTAAAAACAGTGTTAATGAGACAATTATAAATTGATTGCATGGGGTTTTACGGGGTTTTACGGGCTTTTACGTATTTCAGTCATATCAAGACGTCACCAGTTATAGGTGAAGTGGCAGAAATTTTGACCTTTGCAGTGAACTTAGGGAAATGTGCAGGAAAAGTTGCTTAACATGTTACACCCGCCTTGGCACGGGGCATCGGTTTTTAAGATCTCTCTCAAAGGATCTCGTGACTTTCGTTTCTAAATACCGAGTGTTTGGCAAAAGAACAGTCACTACCTTATTTCAAGTCTTGATCAGACCCAACTAGGGTTCGAACCCAGGACTCACCACATACGGGGAGTGAGGGCTATACCAATTGAGCTACAGTAGGGGTTTTTTAATGAGAAAATAACCTTTACCAAAATCATGTCATGAATTGCTGAAATGTAAATATAAATCATGTTGCACTACAAGGTGTACATGTAGGGCATACAGTTTAAAGTGGGTGGCTGTATGGACTTGCAATGGGACCGTTGAACCATTGATTGGTTGAACCCTTTGAATGATAATGACACAAATAGTGATATTGATGAATCAAAAGAAATCGTTAGATGTGACTGATATATTCCAGAGATTCTCGTGACTATGCCTTGCCGATTACAGCACTTGCAGTACTTTGATTTTAAACTTTCAATACATTTCAAATTATCAGCTGGGTTTAAACAATATATTTGTTTTAATAACAGTGATGTATTTACAAAAGAATTATATTTTAGCATTTTGATTCATACTTTCATGTTGAATGTATACTTTTATTTTATTCTATCTTGAAGCTTGTGTCAGAATTTTGAAAAATAACATTGAAATATTTAAATTTTAGCCTAAACAGTCTCAATTAGCTTCCTAGTCAATGTTAAAATACATGAAATACTATGATTACATGAGAACAGATTTATTTGATTTATTTAAATCTCAAAAAGTATATATTTGGACATCTATAAACTAATAAAAAAAATTTTTTTTGGAAAAAAACACTATCTGACCTTTGACCTTTTATCTACTAAACCAAGGGTCGATCAGCTTGGCAACAGGTTGATTCTTGACCCCTAACCTATGACGATATAAGACAGCTATGTTGCCAGCTTTGAACACTCATGTCCCCCTATTGTGAAATTTCAATTTGTTTTCCACCAGACTATTAATTTCCATCTCTGGCACATTACCTATGCGTTCTTACTAGTTAAAAAAGAACGCATATCAAACAATTAAAGTAAGAAAACTAGACATGGGGTAAATACACCGAGACAAAATTAGTCTTATATGATATGCAACACCTGGCTTTGCATAGGTACTGAGAACGATTCACTCTCCAGTGTTGTGGTTCAAGTTCTTTGTTACACGGGGTGGGGAGGCCCGGGAGGGGGCTGGCTCCGGATATCGGGCGGATGGAAGGTATCTAAGTGTGGTTCTGTATGACATTAACCAATTCATTTTTTCAGATCCAGTTTTCTTTCACAAAACCAGGGGGTTCAAATAACAATGATATTACTTGTCCTCGTTTCATTGCGTTTTCCTACTAGTAGGTCCTGAATGACGTTACAAAGAATAAAAATAGCAGGGTCTAAAAGTTTGGCCAATGTACACGGTAAAGCTATTCTTTATATGACATGACCACGGATACAGATACTATGTTTGTAATACATGAATATTTTTGCAGGTGACAAAGCTCGGATTCAAGAAGAAAAAATACTAAAAGCAGCACAAAGAAGAGCATTTATGGATATGGAAAGAAAAGCCAAACACGAAAAAAGAATGAAAAGGACAACACGAGTGAGAGAGTTAAGAGAGGAAAAACTACGACAAGTAAAGAAGATAGCACAAAACAGTTGTCAACACACATACTATCCTCTACCATGACGAATATAAATCATAGACAGACCTTGATTTATCATCCAAATCAGAAACTAAAATAGATGCAATAAAAATGGCTACAGTATGAAAAAAGAGCCATTCATCTTTCTGCTTGGACTAAACCAAACCAAATAACTCTTATTACCAAAATTGTGATATTCGTTTAAAAATGCAAACATGTTTTTAAATCTTTTTATAATTTTACAAATGTTGAAATTAAATATTACACGTAGTTTATTTATTGTGTTAAAATGTTCTAAACACTTGTAACACAAACCTCGGATAAAAATGGAGGGGTGGTATATAAAAACAAAATAGCGAGGTTGGCAATGGAAACGAGAAAAAGTACTTAACTTGGCACAGCACTGTAAATATTGCTAAACTGTAAAATATAGACTTTTCATTTCTTATGACAAGAAATGTAGAAAGTTGTAGGTGATTCTTCCTTTTGACAATAGTCAGAACGATAAAGTTAACGCTACAAAAAGCGCACGTTAAAATAATACAAAACATACCGATATAGGCCTATTTTTTTATTTGTCTTTTTTCCCCTAGTAAAATCAAACCTGAAGTTATTGATTTTAAAACATGTATATGACTGTGCATAGACGTCAATGGTATTCTCCAGCAAAACTATACAGAAGGCAGTAAAGTACTCATGACTGTGCATAGACGTCAATGGTATTCTCCAGCAGAACTATACAGAAGGCAGTAAAGTACTCATGACTGTGCATAGACGTCAATGGTATTCTCCAGCAAAACTATACAGAAGACAGTAAAGTACTCATGACTGTGCATAGACGTCAATGGTATTCTCCAGCAGAACTATACAGAAGACAGTAAAGTACTCATGACTGTGCATAGACGTCAATGGTATTCTCCAGCAAAACTATACAGAAGGCAGTAAAGTACTCATGACTGTGCATAGACGTCAATGGTATTCTCCAGCAAAACTATACAGAAGGCAGTAAAGTACTCATGACTGTGCATAGACGTCAATGGTATTCTCCAGCAAAACTATACAGAAGACAGTAAAGTACTCATGACTGTGCATAGACGTCAGTGGTATTCTCCAGCAAAACTATACAGAAGGCAGTAAAGTACTCATGACTGTGCATAGACGTCAATGGTATTCTCCAGCAGAACTATACAGAAGGCAGTAAAGTACTCATGACTGTGCATAGACGTCAATGGTATTCTCCAGCAAAACTATACAGAAGGCAGTAAAGTACTCATGACTGTGCATAGACGTCAATGGTATTCTCCAGCAGAACTATACAGAAGGCAGTAAAGTACTCATGACTGTGCATAGACGTCAATGGTATTCTCCAGCAAAACTATACAGAAGACAGTAAAGTACTCATGACTGTGCATAGACGTCAATGGTATTCTCCAGCAGAACTATACAGAAGACAGTAAAGTACTCATGACTGTGCATAGACGTCAATGGTATTCTCCAGCAAAACTATACAGAAGACAGTAAAGTACTCATGACTGTGCATAGACGTCAATGGTATTCTCCAGCAAAACTATACAGAAGGCAGTAAAGTACTCATGACTGTGCATAGACGTCAATGGTATTCTCCAGCAAAACTATACAGAAGACAGTAAAGTACTCATGACTGTGCATAGACGTCAATGGTATTCTCCAGCAAAACTATACAGAAGGCAGTAAAGTACTCATGACTGTGCATAGACGTCAATGTTATTCTCCAGCAAAACTATACAGAAGGCAGTAAAGTACTCATGACTGTGCATAGACGTCAATGGTATTCTCCAGCAAAACAAATTAGCAATTTAATTAAACAACAACACAGCCCCAAAAAGTAAAATAACATCACCCATATGGCGTAGGAATTGAAATGTCTGTACGTTATCCATAATAACACGACGTCATTCAGAGCCAATCCATTCATGCAAAAATAACAGAACAGAAATGACCAATCAAATGCTTGGAAAAAAGGAATTATTTTTGTATATCACGAGAAGAATGTTGCTAGTGCAATCAGTGGATACTATTTTAATTCTTCAAGGCCATCAATCAGTGGATACTAGTTTAATTCTTCAAGGCCATCAATCAGTGGATACTAGTTTAATTCTTCAAGGCCATCAATCAGTGGATACTAGTTTAATTCTTCAAGACCATCAATCAGTGGATACTATTTTAATTCTTCAAGGCCATCAATCAGTGGATACTATTTTAATTCTTCAAGGCCATCAATCAGTGGATACTATTTTAATTCTTCAAGGCCATCATAAAGGTACACCCAGTTCTCTTTTTGCATATATAACCTTGTACTTTTGACAACGATATTTCATATTCAAAACGTTTTTTTTTTTTTTAAAAAAAATAAATAAATAATTCCCTTTTGTAAAAACGTTGATAAGTATGACGTCTACGTATTCCAAAATTATACTGAATATATTTGACGTCTCATAGTTTCTTGTTCCTTTCATTCTCGACGATTTCACACATGGTGAATGTAGCTAGCTAAACATGAGGTTCTTACACTTCCGGAGCAAACGGAATCACATACCTTGTGGAAACCCACGTGTGCAAATTAATTTGTCAGTTTTTGCTTTACTTTTGTGATTTGAACATGGACCGATGTGTTAGTGTTTAACTATGTACATACATAATTAACTATAAGCCAACGAATTAATACAGAATAGAAATCGTATTTGTTACTGTATATAAAATCTCGGTAAATTTTCAGCAGCATCTATCTATCTCTCGGCAGCCTTTCAACCCCAAGTCTTTACTTTATGCAAATGTACTCGATAGCTTAAAAAAGTTGCTGCTTAA
Organism: Anadara kagoshimensis; assembly: GCA_021292105.1. NCBI lineage: Eukaryota > Metazoa > Mollusca > Bivalvia > Arcoida > Arcidae > Anadara > Anadara kagoshimensis. The sequence continues at coordinate 70,128,523 of CM037861.1, read as the reverse complement.
AACTGAATTGATTTTGTAGCTGTGCGTCTGTATTAATGCAAACACCGTGTTTTTGTTATTTAATAAACTCAATAATAACTTAGAATGCTGTTTAAAATCAATCAGAAGCATATAGATGTACTATTAATAATACTTCTAATACACAATACACAAACAATGCATTGCGTAAGTACTGTGCATATTTTGAATTCTTATAACAGTACAGAGACCTGTCGAAAGTTTAACACCAAGCTGACGAATTTGTGCCCAAATACACAGCTTATTTGGGACCATCGTTAGCTTTATCGCTGCAGCTCAGTGCTACCTTTTCGGACGCTAGATATCTAACTCTCAGCCACTTGACAGTCGACCTACGACTCCTTTTTAGCCCAGAGTTAAACTTTCGACAAGTCTCCCCCGTAATCAATCAATTCCTTGTATTAACCAATTATAAATGTGAGATCGTCATAATGGAATGCGATATTTTTTATCATTGATCTAACTTGTATAATTGGTATCGATTTTGTACTGCAGAGACAATTTGAATCCCCGGATTGATTTTGATGTTAATTTCCTGGTTACGGGATGCTGCTGGGTAGATACGGGACATATACATGTAGAATTACATCAGGGTATCGATCTAGTTTAACTAAATCAAAATGTCGGACGGTTGTTTATACAAAAATGTCTACATTTCGTTAAAATAATTTGACAGGTGTAATGGTATAAGTAATTCTATTGATGTCCTATTCAAATAATTATGAAGAGAATATTGTTGTTATTGGCGATGTGTTTAATTCTGTTGTCCATTACAAGATATGGTAAGTATGGATCAATTAAAAATCTGTGTAGTTTATATATTCGCTGTGCATCTCATGAGAAAAAAAGAGCTTTAATCATCGGAAAAACAGAAAATACATGTACTTTTGTTATGTTCGTTGATCGTCACATTATGTATCTCTAAATGTTTCTAGTTTTAGACACAAATGGTAGTCAAGTGTGTATGTACGAAGGGATATTGCAAGCCTAGACTTATCAAAGCCCTCGAATATTATATGGCCGTCATCACTATATAGTTGATAAATATGATGTCCCTGTATCCAAAATAACCCTGGATATATTTGACATACCGTAGTTCCATTTCATTCTCAATTTTGAATTAACAGGTGTCGGACAAAGCTAGTCTCTGCAGTACTTGTAATAATCATCGTTTCATTCGGAGCTCTGACCTCAATTCCATATATTGTGGAAGTTCACGTGTTTAACTTAATTTACCAGTTTTGTTGTTTTTAAAACTTTGCTTTGGGGTTGTAACTTGGTCATGGATTGGTATGTTTGTTTTCTAATAAATTATGAAGTTTTTGTCTCCTTTACATGTTATAGAAGTAGATTCCTTAATATGTTACGAGTGTGAAGAAGATTTTGATAAGAAACCATGGAATCCGTACACTGATTGTCAGATATTTCCTAACCTTACCAATTCACAGCAATGTCTACCTGGTGAAATTTATTGTATGGTAAGTATACAAAGTACATAATAAATGAGTGTTGCCAGTGTACCACATGAACAATATCACTTACCCTTTATGAGGACAGTTTGGAAGACTTTACGTCCTGTGTTCCTGCAATAACATCTGTTGAGATTCCTTTTAAGCACCAATATTAAGGGATATTCCTTGTTACACTGGAGAACCCCAATGATTTGTAGAATAGCTGTAAAACGAGTGGAATGGTTGAAACCCGATAATACTTTAACATTGGACATTGATTCAAATAGCCATTAAAAGTCGGGTTTTATAATCATGATAATCGGTGATCTCAATATATCTTTATTGTTTCTTTCCCGTTTGGCTGTTTCTTTCATTATTATTTATTTTTGTTTCGCGTTTTTGATTACGTTTGCTGTTGCCAAATACACGTGTTCTCATTACATATTTCTTCGGATGGAAAACAAAACCTACAGAATTACTTGAATTACTCGACATTCGACTAAAACCGACCAAAAACCGAGGTTTTGTAAGTAGTGGTTTCAATACGAGTTTATCATGTGTCTTGTCTTGTTTTTACTTTACGTCTTTTGTTGTAATAAAAGCATTGACAATAACTACAACAACTAAATAACCTTTTTCAGGAAGATGTTACTTCTAGACGCAACAATATAGAAATCAGCTGAAAATCGCTAGACTAAAGATTAAGCATTTATGTGCAAGTCTTGCAAAAAAGTAAAATTCATACATACTCTTGTTTACATTGTACGGAAGCACAATTAGGGCTTCTACAATTAAAAAAAATAATTCGTTCCTATTCCTGTTCCGTGGGAACGAATTATAATGTGATGGAATGAATTACTAATCCGTGGGAACGAATTATAATGCGAGGGAATGAATTACTAATCCGTGGGAACGAATTATAATGTGATGGAATGAATTACTAATCCGTGGGAACGAATTATAATGCGAGGGAATGAATTAATAATCCGTGGGAACGAATTATTATTAAGTTTTTTTTACTTTGCTTTAGAACTTTGATTTGGACGTAGCTGGATTAGTATTTTTTTTTTTTACTACACACCATTTATCTGATTAAGTCCTCGATTATTATTCGTAATATAAACATTTTTCAATACATTTATATCGGATTGACATTGCATTGCAGGTAAAGAAGGTATCTTTCAAGGGGATAACCATTAACATACAGAGAAAGTGTACAGATAGTTGCTGGTACGGATGCAGAGCTAAAGACTTTGGACCGACTAAAATCACATGCATCTCATGTTGTCAAGACAACCTCTGCAATGTAGCAGGGATCGGCTCAACACTTGTTCCAAGTGTTTTTGTGATAATGGTTGCAACATCGTTAAGTTGTCTATGGAAATAAATTGTAAATTACAAGTAGATATATATTTTACCTACAATGGAATCTGGTTATAAAAATATTCATGTTTAGGAATAATCAATAAGACTCTTGCTGTCAAGGGTTTTGTGCACCAAAAGAGGTGATCATTACATTTTTCTATTATGTCTACTGTCCGTTGTAAGTTTTTGCGACCAAAAAGTTTCACATATCAAATTGGAATCGTTATCCTTTCATGGTTGGTTTTATAACGAATTGACTTTTACATTTAACTAGAGTAGTTATAATATTAGATGGGGCACATGTTACATTGTTAAATCTTTGAGATGTCTTTAAATGCAAATATTATAATTATGCGGGCTTTAGTTATTACAAAATATGTAGTTTTATTGCAATACAATTCTTTCACTTTTTAATGTAATAATACTAGCAATTGTAAAATAGGCTAATTTATTAATGCATTATATCAATGTGGGGCATTTGGCGCGAATTAATCTCAGGATCGAATTATTTAGTTGCCATAGGGTTCAGCTTACGTTCCCTGAAAACAGTCGAATCCATAGAAATAAAAACATCATTATGTCAAAATTTCTTTTTCTCTTGTCGCTAAAATGCAGTTGATTGGCTTGGTAATTAAAATAATCCGGCCCCATTATCGTTCTGCGGCAAATGCTTCTCTTTGTAATGCCATGTTCTACTTCTGAATCAACAATAACAAACGTCATTTGCTACTTTTGAATGCCTTATTTCATAAAAAATCAAAAGTAGCACATTGCAATAACAAAAGCAGAACTAGAACACAACCTTCATTGATTGGTAGCGATGGAGATCCAGACTGCATTAGGTTTTATCATCCGTACATATCTGTATATCGAAAATCTTTATTAGTATCTACAATAAAACCGTCAAAGAATGTATTGAATTTGTTTTTTAATTATTTTGGAAAACGTTAACGTTGCAAATTTCCGGAATAACGTCATTTTTACGGGAAACGTCATCCTATGCCATTCCATATCCATTGGAAATAAGCGTTCCGCTCAAACGTTAGAGGGTATCACATGGTACAGTGGCGAACCCCATTGATGTATCGCCGGTCACGCCCGCAATGTTCCGACAAAAGCCCGGCATGCTTTAATTACACACAAAAGAATGGAAATTCGAATGAATTGTGCCATTTATGACGTCACAGACACTAGTACTTCATTAGTTGCCGTGACGCTGCTTTGGAACCATGACGGAGGCCAGTGTCGGAACATAAAAGGCATGGTCGACGATACGTCATTTAGTTAAAAGTATTACTTTTCAAACTTTGTCTCATTAACACAGCAAACAAAGATGTCGGTTTCAACAACCACAAAGAAAGACATTTCTAACTCGAGGCTGATACCATCATTACCATGGTTGGCATCAACGAATGCCTGGTAGCAGTCCCAGAAGCCAATTCAAGCTGGTCTTGAACTTTGTATCATTGTAATAATTTCATGCTCAACACTGTAGCTTGCACGTGTTCGAGTTGTGGTTTATATATCACGAGTATACTTTACACGTGGCTTTCCTGTAATTAAAACTTGAACTGAACTGAAACTGAAAAGCTTAGATATGATACATACAGTACAGATCGAAAGTTTAACACTGAACTAACGAAAAGGAGTCGAAGATCTTGTTAAGAGACCGAATACTTCGTGATATAGCTAACGATGGGTAATTAATAAGCATTGTATTGAGCACCGAATCGTCAGTTGGGTATTAAACTTTTGACTTTGTCTGTACTGTAGAACTATCCACCATTTTGATTGAAAATTTGAGTGCTTGTTAACGCATAAAAGATAACAAGCCACTTCAGTTTGAACTTATTTAATGATATACTGATAATTTCTAAGATACAAGTAAATATTTTTAAATCAAATGTTTGTGTTTCCAATGTACCGTCCTAGAAAACGTCGGATTTGCATTAATATTGAAAAATATATTGAACACCTTTAGACTGCTTGTATTGATTTTAGTGTAAGAATTAGGCATTTATTGCATTTACGAACTTGGAAATAGAGAACGAAGGACTTATGCAGTCACATTTTTAAATGCCAAGGCCTTATAAATTGCCATTCTTCAGCGCCCTTCAATCCTCTCAAAACGAACAAATCTGTTAAATTACCAATGTTTTAGAATTTGAACCCAAACATTTTTGAATTAAAAGCGAACATACTGGTTCATTTCCAAATCACAATCCCAAAAGAAAACCAAAAACTTTGAAAAATGTCGAATTAAAATTGCATTTCTGTATACTAGTATTTGAATTTTTACATTAGTTGAGTGTTAATTTTTAAACAGAAATTAAACACTTGTAAGGTATTGTTTTAAGAAAAAACATGTGTTGTTATTAATTTTACAAAGCCTCACTGTGACATTAGTACTAGTGCACCGCAGTGACAGAAATTGAACCTGTTGTCCATTTTGCTCCTAAGCCGTTTATTTAACCAAACATTAGGGGGATTTTACTTAAAATTGAAGCTGAGAATGTTATTTCAATGCATGGAATAGACAATCTATCTTAAAGCTCATAATCATGCAAGAAAATAATAATTTTGAAGGTTCAAATATAATTGACAACAACGTCTTTCAAAAAAGAATAAGTAAACTTTCATACACTTTGCTATTGTTTTGATCGGGTTCACTTGGATAACGTTATTACTTTTCCACTGAAAAAATCTTTAAAACACACATGGACGTTGATGCTGGTCAACAGCAGAAGTAATGCCAAAATTAAACACATCAGCGATCAAATGACAGGTTCATCTATGTTTATAATTTGAACGTCGACATTTTGTTTGATTCCTATGTCAGAAATACTTAAATCCTCTTTGGATATTTCATCATAACTAGCAACGGATATGACATCACTGCGTTCAAAAGGAATCACTTTCTTGGTTAGTTTGATAGGTTTGACGTTTTCTTTGCTTTCGTGTTTTCCCAGACAAACAACAAGCAATCTATACAATAAGAGAGAAATGATTAGAGCATTTTTACACGTGAAGAAAATGATCCCATATCTAAAAATGCGATATCTAATAAGCGTGTATAAACGAATGACCATATATGGACCGTCAAGGAACAGTATAGTCACTATAAGGCTCCAGATCTCAGACTGGAACAGCTTACAACATGATTTATCCTTAGATTTTTGGTCCGACTTCATGGGATCCGAGATTGCTGGACGGGGCTTCTTAGTGGCCGATACCACCAGTGTGAACAAAACAAGACTAGCTGACCAAACAGTTAATATAGTGTAGGAAAGTTCCCAGTCTTTTCTCACTTCCGGCTCCTCAAACAGAATAAACAACTCCATAACGTCAGATGCACTCCCGAGGTACATGAATAAGAGCTGCGATAATTGGTCCCTTGTAAGTTTTCCTCTTGGCAACAGCCATCTTCCAATGATAAGTAAGAATAATAACGACTGCTCCAAAGCGCTAACCCAAGCGTCTGAATCCAATGACACAACTATAGATATCTAAATTAAATAAAGGTTAGAAATTTAAAATATTTTATTTAAAAAGTTTTAAGGTCTTAGCGTCAAGTTGCAATTAATTAAAATGCATTATATAATTATATGTTAATGGTTTTTTCAATAAAGGTTAATTGTTACTAAAACAGAAACTGTCGTTTAGGGTCTTAATGTATGCAATATAAAATGCGCTATACAATTATATAATGCTATGGCAACTAAGTTCCATTGCCACCAAGAACAGTAATATGTAGAATTTCTTAATGATATATGCCAAGAAACGCAATCACCTCCTTACCTTTTAAGCCTTATGGAAAACTCATTGGTATATGTCTCTTGATTGTGTTCTTGGTGAATTTAACTTTTGCTAAGTGTATTTTGTTCATCTGTAAGATTTTATGTTTAAGTTTAATGCCTTTATCAGACGTTGACCTCTATATTGAAATAATATTTTTTTTAAAAAGCAACCAGTAGATCATGATATTTTTGGTTTAAATTATCAGGACATCAAACATTTTATAACCCTTATTCTAAATATTTGTATATGTGTTTACTGCTTAGTCTTGCTGTGTTGGTAGCTCACACAATTTCAATATAATCATTTTCAGATTAGTCTTTCTGTATCTTATTTATACTTGATTGTTTTTTTAAGGTGACTATACCTACCCCTTCTATATTGATACCAGAAGGATCTGTTGACGTGCTGGTGTTGTTAAAGTCTCTCCGTATCTATTAACTCTGTCTAACTCTAGAAGCCATATAGATGGTACGGTACTAAATAGGTAGAACAGAAAACAAGGACAAAACCTACAAAACACATCAATGAGATTTTTAGAACACAATAATGGTATCTGTTATACATGTGCAGTAAATCGTTTAGTGGTTAGAGCAACGAATTTTGTCAAAAATCCATTTATAAAATTTCACACGTGGCAGATGTAACTAGCTTTCATGACAGGGCATGAGCAACTGACGAATGTTCGCGTTTATATTTAATTTGCCAGTTTCAGAGTTTTTACTTTGCTTTGGGATTGGATTCGGGTATGGACTGGTATATATTTTTTTCGATGTGTAATTTGAGCTTTCCGCTTTTGGATTTAATTTGATCAATTTCCAGTAATTAATGCCTGTCCTACATTTGTATTTTAACATTAAACAAATGCGCTGGTTGTCGTAAATACATGTAACTATTAGCTCCTTTTTGTCGACATGCCGAAGGTAACTTACATGTACATTTACAACAGTAGGGGTGGTTTTTGGAAATCTTAATTGTTTAATACTTTTTAATGGTGTTTATTGCCAACCTATCCACTTATCAAAACTACCCTGTGCATCCCCCACCCCAGCGGATCACCATCCGCGCCTAACGAGCATAAGCTATAGCAGTATACGCATGGCGATTTTTTAAATTTCTGACAATTTGCTGTACCATAATTATATTACAAATGTTGGTAGTCAATTCCGTTACCGACATTAATCGTTCAAGGCATGTTATTTTAACATTGTAAAGAGGGATTAAGTTTAAAAACTTTTATCATCTTTTCCAAGTGAAATTTTGACATTCGTTCCAATAAATCGTTAATCTCATTGGAATGACACGTCCTTTTGGTCAAATGACCGAAAAGCTTCTTTTTATTGGCGTGTTGTGTTTAACTGAAATTTTTGTTCAGATCTTTTGATATAGTGCAAAATATTCACTAAAACTGAAGCAAACTGATAGCCAAATAAATAGTAAAATTAACAATAAAATGATTTCAATTTTGCTATTAATTGAAAACGTTTATGTTTCGAAGAATAAAAAGTCGTTAATAAGAAATTTCAAACAACAACATTAAGCAGTTTGGCATTTTTTACACGATTTGTTTTTAAATACGGGGCCCATTCTAGCTATCATTCCTTTATTAAGATTTTCTTTAAATCTAGCAAATTTTTTAAATGCTCTTTGAGCATTTTTTTTTCGAAACTAAATACAAATACTATAAGATTGAAATAATCTTCAAAATGACGCTTTAATTTACAGAATATCCTAACAATTGAACTATTAAGAATCCAAAATTGCTATAAATCTTAGTTAAGGGATAATTGTTAAACTGGGACCTGGCTCCAGTTTCACTATCATATTTTTCCTTACTTAAATTTCGCAAATTTGGGCAATCTCTATTTGGACCTATGGATTTACATTTTTGACGAAATGCAGATGTTATAAGCTTGAAGTGATCTTCAAAACAACGCCTTAATTAACCGAATATCATAACAATTTGCAAAATTGTTAAAATTTAAAATTTACTAGATTGAGTCAAGAAATGGTTGTAAAACTGGGTTCAATATTTATTTGAGTTGTATTCGGTGGTAATTGTTATATAACTTACCATTTTCTTTCTTGTCCTTTCCTTTTGATAACTGAGTATAGACTCTCGACTACCAATAGTATGTTAGAACAAAATAGATACCAATAATAAATATTCCCTGTCACTGTTACAGCTCTCCAAAGTGACAACAGACTATGAAGAAGTAACAGAAACCTTACACATATCGCCTTGACAATATTTCGAAACACCGACATGTTGCACAGTAGAGATACTGTTACTTAAGTACATTAAAACCAAGAGAATTTAAATAATTGAAACACATTTAAGGGTGTTTGTGTTTGATTCTCCAGTATTATGCCACACTTGAAAACTGTTTGAAGAAGGAGTTATGAACAGCCAATTAAATTGGAGAATTCAATGCAAATATTCGAACATAACAGCCTAATATTGATTAATTTTTAATTAATATCAAATTAATGAAATTCCAATTTATCTCTCCGTTAAAATGAGATATAAACTCTGGTCTCGTATATAGACGGATATGTTATATGAAAACTAAAATGTAAACAAAAATATCAGTTTATTAAATAGATATTTTAGATTTACAAGACAGGCCTGTCGAACGTTTAACACTTAGCCGACTAGCTTTAGTAAACTCATATTGGCCCCTGGTAAGCTAGATCTCGACAGTTTTTCGGCAGCGGCTATCTATTAAGTCCCTCGACAGTTTTTCGGCAGCGGCTATCTATTAAGTCCCTCGACAGTTTTTAGGCAGCTCTATCTATTAAGTCCCTCGACAGTTTTTCGGCAGCGGCTATCTATTAAGTCCCTCGACAGTTTTTAGGCAGCTCTATCTATTAAGTCCCTCGACAGTTTTTCGGCAGCGGCTATCTATTAAGTCCCTCGACAGTTTTTAGGCAGCTCTATCTATTAAGTCCCTCGACAGTTTTTCGGCAGCGGCTATCTATTAAGTCCCTCGACAGTTTTTAGGCAGCTCTATCTATTAAGTCCCTCGACAGTTTTTCGGCAGCGGCTATCTATTAAGTCCCTCGACAGTTTTTAGGCAGCTCTATCTATTAAGTCCCTCGACAGTTTTTCGGCAGCGGCTATCTATTAAGTCCCTCGACAGTTTTTAGGCAGCTCTATCTATTAAGTCCCTCGACAGTTTTTCGGCAGCGGCTATCTATTAAGTCCCTCGACAGTTTTTAGGCAGCTCTATCTATTAAGTCCCTCGACAGTTTTTCGGCAGCGGCTATCTATTAAGTCCCTCGACAGTTTTTAGGCAGCTCTATCTATTAAGTCCCTCGACAGTTTTTCGGCAGCGGCTATCTATTAAGTCCCTCGACAGTTTTTCGGCAGCGGCTATCTATTAAGTCCCTCGACAGTTTTTCGGCAGCGGCTATCTATTAAGTCCCTCGACAGTTTTTTGGCAGCTCTACCTATTAGGTCCCTCGACAGTTTTTCGGCAGCTCTATCTATTAAGTCCCTTGACAGTTTATTTTTCGGGTCTCTAGCTGTCCATATTTCGGCCACTAGGCAGTAGAATTTCGGCTTCTTTTCGTTACCCGGATGTTAAACTTTCGACAGGTCTGTACCGTATATATCAATATTTCATATTTTGTTCACCAAAGATGACCATTAACCATAGTGACTGTGTGGTGTATACAAATAAATGATTTTAATTTCCTGCAAATTATTATTTTGAAATCGTACTTTAGTATGGGGAATGACCGAGATTACGTTATGCAATAGATTCTGAGCGTTTCAAGTACTTGTATACTAGTAATGCATCTAAATAAAAGTTTTGTTGTTAACTCTTCTTTCCTTTCTGTGACGAAAGATATCTCCATCTTGTATCCCCGTGCAAGACAACCTTCAGGCTCCGTGCCCCTGGAATCAGGTGCATCGAACAATAATTTCTCCTCTTGCAAAATAGGGAAATCTCGAACCTCCTTCTAATATGTTTAGTCCAGAATCCAAAGAGCCTTTTTTCGGACTATACTAGTGATGCATAGTATGTACCAATGATTGTCTGACTTTTTTGGAGATAATCTACATCACAACACCTTCAACATACTAGATCTAGAAAACCGAATCCATAACCTTTCCAGCTGATAGAACAGTATTTGCTTTCTTCTTTGGTGGGGATGAACCAGAGTGCTTCTAATGCTGGGGTGAAATGATGGATCCATGTTTCATTCATGGTAACAAATCTGAAGAGTTAACAGGATCTACCAATAAAAGTTTAGATTAGCGTATGGCAAAGTGCGCCTGCTGTGCCTCTGATTAACTATCAGAATTCTTGGTAAACAATGGACTGAAAACATTCTCTTGCAACATACTCTGTCAGAATGGAATGTACGCTTTCCTCTACTGGCTGTATACCTTTCTGTAACTCGCCTGTCAGTCTTAATAATACCATGTATTACCGACCATTTCTAGGGTTGCAACAATGACGGGTCTTCTAGAAAGGGGTTATTCTCATGGCTTTGCCTGCCGCGTTTCAATTCCGCTATCCACCGTTTTACTATAGCATATGAAGTGACATCTTTCCCTAGTGTTGATACCTTATTAGTATAGAATAACGTAGGCGCTAAAACATTCTAATGCAAATATTAGATCATTGCTCTTTCACAGATTTTCTCCATTTTTCAAAAACCACTTGACCTTTTTACTTCGAGTGCTACCATGACCAAATGACGCCAGTTTTCGAATATACGGCGTTACATAGTCAGGCAATAGTGTGATGATACTAACCTCCCACAACATATCAATCAAACTTTGTAAGGTTTTTGTTTTTATTGTATTATACCAGCTACATAACATAGTGTTTGGATTAAAGTATTTACAGAAAATAATATACCTTTTCCCAAAGCATATAACTTCCATTCCTTGCATAAAGAGCAGATAACGCGACAGAATTACGGGTTTAACATACTTCTATAATGAATGCAACCTAAACACGAGAGGAGAGAGAGAGAGAGAGAGAGAGAGAGAGAGAGAGAGAGCATGCATGTATCCTTGTTACATCCATGAGAGAGAGAGTATCCTTGGAGAGAGAGAGAGAGAGAGAGAGAGAGAGAGAGAGCACATGTATGAGTTCTTCCATGATTGTTCGTATTAATTTTAATGTTTTAAAAGATAAACAAGTTCCTTATTTCAGAACTTCGGCTGTTTAATTAGGTCCTAGTGATATAAATATTTATATAGATATTCAATAATTCTAGATCATCAACGTATTTGAAATATGACAAAAATAATCTTTTCGCTGCCACTCAAAAAACGGGTATATAGCATATACACGCGGGAATCGACCATGTGTTACTGCATTAAGATAAATAAAAATAGTTAGTTTAAACCATTTTAATAAGACATATATCAGACAAGTGTTTGATGAAACTACTTACAGCGAGGGGTAAAATAAACGTTAGAGTACTAATATAATTGAGTAATGACGCACTTGTCTACGGTGACACAGAAGTGACATGGAATAGATTTTTATATTGTGTGCGCAGGTATTAGTTATTAAGTGCGCACTTAATAAAAACCAACTATACTAGTATGCCATGTCACTTTTGTGTTACCGTAGTCGTAATGAAGGTGTATGACCACCTTCTTTACTACTCAACGTACGTACTGTGTAACTAAAAACTTTAGTTCTTTCTTAGCATACATTCCATTGTTCTTCAAAAGCGTTTGACATTTTGGTACAAAATGAACATTATTTATGATGTTTAAGAGGGCTCAAATTATAGTGCATTATTTTTCAAACCAATGTGACATTTTGATGAAAATTGGAACAGTTACTTCTGATGTTCAACAAATTCAAATAATTCTTCAAACATTCGCATTAATAAATGAACAGCATTGCATAATAATATTATAACGATGTATTGTTTACAAAATAACTGTTAAATAATCAGTTTTGTTTGAAATGTTAGAACGTTGTTTATTTTTTAGCAATCCAAAAATTTAATTGTCTGCAAAGTAAATGCATGGATATAAACTTTTCCTCCTCATAAAATCAAAACGCTCAAATAAAAATTAATTTCTCTATTTCAATCTTAAATGCTGATTTACTTACAAGGTTTGATTGATTGAATGGGGTTTTACATCCCAGTCAAAAATGTTTCACTTATATCAAGACGTCACCAGCTATAGATAGATTTACAGAAACTTTGTCCTTTGCAGTGCGCTTAAAAATATTCAAAAGAAGCACATGGCAGCCTTTAAATTAAAATTTATGTCTTTTTGTTTGGTAAAATTAAATTTTAAAAAATACTTTTAATTCATATTAAAACAAATTTACAGCATAAATGTATATACACAGACACTTATTAAAAAGAATAAATAAGTTTATTTATTTATTTATTTATTTATTTTTTTTATTTATTTATTGTTTTAACTATATATATCTCTATATATCAGGCACTAGTAAATCTGTATAAGAGTGTAAGAGTTTACTTGATCTAGTAAAAAGTATGAAAATAGCTGAGTTTCCCCTGTTTGATTGGAGTTGACTATGGAATTGAAATGTCTAAGCGCATTACATAGCAAGGAAATACTTTGTAATTATAAGTCGGATCACTACAGAAGCTCAATTGGTAGAGTGTTTGCAACGTATTTGGGTGGTTGTGGGTTCGAACCCCGACCGGGTCTGACCAAGATTTGAAAATGGGTTGTGACTTTTCTTTCGCCAAGCATTCGGTATTTAGAAATGAAAGTCACGTGATCCTTCAGAAGAGACCTTCAAAACAGAAGACCCGTGTAACGACAGGCTTGGCTGGTTCAATAACGACGGCATGTGCTACTTCGTCAACGAATGTCTGAATTGTCTCGCTTTACTCAGTTCTGAGAGGTGCTAAAATCACAATCATTAAGTTTAACACTGAACTAAAGAAATGGAAACGAAGCTCGGTTGTCAAGAGGCCGAGATATGGATACCTTGTGGCCGAGATATGAAAACCTGGTGGCCGAGATATGAAAACCTGGTGGCCGAGATATGAAAACCTGGTGGCCGAGATATGGATACCTTGTGGTCGAGATATAGACACCTTGTGGCCGAGATATGGACACCTTGTGGCCGAGATATGGACACCTTGTGGCCGAGATATGGACACCTTGTGGCCTGTGGCGGAGATATGGATACCTTGTGGCCGAGATATGGATACCTTGTGGCCGAGATATGGATACCTTGTGGCCTGTGGCGGAGATATGGATACCTTGTGGCCGAGATACGGATACCTTGTGGCCGAGATATGGATACCTTGTGGCCGAAAGCTGTCGAGAGATAGGTAGCAGTGAGCTGCAGCGATATAGCTAACGATGGACCACATAAGCTATGTATTTGGCACCAACTCGTAAGCATCATGATACTGCGCTTACTCGCTTACTTGTCATCATATTAACGTGATTTTCTTTATGTTTTTACGTTTCATTTCTTGGTTGCCATGGGTATTGCCAACTGAACTACATGTTTTAATGCATCATTTGCTCATGTGCCTTTATAGCATTATTTTTGATTCTATTGAATAGAATAGCGACCAAATACTGATTACTGTCAGAGCCAATGAAGTTACGCCTTTTTTCATAAAAAATTAAAAAAATCTGAGTAAAATTGATAATATTCACTTACTTGTAACTAGTCGCAGCATAAAATCTATGATAATATTTGATTTTATATGGAAAAAGCGTAAATTCACTGTACGGCTCTGGTAGTAGGCCATCTGGTCGAAAGAGGGGTGATGTAATGGTGTTTAACGCCCAGATCTAAATTATGTCACATATGGATGCAGTCAGTTCTTTGATAGTGGTTGAGGAAACCAGAGTATCTAGAAAAACGCTAACATTTGGCAAGCGATCTGAGATTTGGCACTTAACGAAACTAGGCGGTCAGTAGCGTTGTGATCGGTAAGCCGGTGTGTGTGTATGTGTGTGCGCGTGTGTGTGTGTGTGTGTGTGTACCATTGATTCTCCTATCTGTTAAAAAAGCAACGAGACGTTTCAACTCCAGAACATATACTGATGCCTATTGTATACTCGTGGAGTACAGATTCGTCTAAAGTTTAACACAGAGCTTAAGGAAAACATTCGAATCTTGACTGCCGAGTGGCCGAGTTATGGATAGTTAGTGACTGAAAATCCGTCGTAGGCTAGAAGCAGTAGAGGTATAGCTAAGGAGAGGCCTAGATGAGCCGTCGACTAGACATTTAAATTCGTTGGCTTAGTACTAAACTTTCGACAGGTCTGCACTGTATGATCTAAATAATAAACACCATTCAATGCATGGAAAAGTTTATTTCAATATAAAATGAGTACATAAAAAATTACAGAATACTAAAGTCATAAAAGTGTGACATGGTAAGGCTTTATATTTTACATTTTATAAAATTAAAATGCAATACAAATATATGCGTTTTACTTACAGATCTAGTAATTTACACGGAAGACATTATTGGGTAATAGAGTATGATTGGGGTAGTATGCACATGTGTACACATGTAAGTTTTCAATGTGCCAGAGCCGACTTCAAACCGTATCCTTTACTCATACCATTTTCACGATTATGTGATTATATTTGAATACATTTGTACTTTATTTATTAAAAATAAGGTCATGGCAATTTATAAATTTACTGAACTCTACCTGTTGTACAGAACCCCGTCGCTGGTCACTCAAATTGGCAGTGGAATTAATCGAAAGTAAAAATCGTAGGTGATTATTAGAATTCTAGCTAGTACCAGTATTAGATGGACACATACTAGTATTATTTTATTTTTATGCAATGTCAGAGATGTCTCATTACAAAATGTTTGGTGTCTGTTCCTCCAAGGAAGAATGTAACATTTCATAGCTTTGAATTTGATATTGCATACGCAGTTTCAAAACAAAACTTAAAGACAGACGCGATAAAGATTTGTTGTATAAATTGAACACAGTCCATGATGAACAATGCATAATTATGTAACTTTTCAATAATTTCAAAACCCTAAAGACATTTAAAAATAGCAAAATTATTTTGTATAGTTGGCTCAAATTCCTTGATAATAAGGCACTAACGTTTTCTAGTGACGACATTACATTTTGATGGACTATTACCAACAGAATTTCAATCTTCAACTGTAGGTTTGCCTTCAGTCTAACCGATATTAAGCCTTACTGGCATCTTTCATCACTTTTATCCGACACAGACAGAAGTTCAACAATTGTTGTAATGGTCTTATTAAAGTATTTATGACTTGTCGTATACAAGCATCTGTTTTGACTTCAAAGAGAACGACCCTCAATTTGACAATTTAACTCGAAACTAATAACTATGGTAGAGAATACACAATGATATAAATAGAAATATGTTATTCAGAATATGTTTCAAATTTAAATACATCTAAAAGAGCATTGCCATGGTTACTCCTACCATTAAAACTGACATCCACAGACTGAATTTAAATGCAGAATCGGCTCCTAAAATAGAAAATAAAATTAAAAACTCCATTTACATTGAAACGTTTCTATCTGGTCAGTGCTAAGTGAAGGATTACGAAACCCGTCAAGACACTTCCATGGTTTTTCATGAAGCTTGCAGGATTTTTCAAGTCGCTTTCAGGTATTAAAAAACAATTGTAGTTTTTTTAAAATAAGATTGCGAGATTTTTTGCTAAACACGAAATATGATACGCTGACAATTCTGTCAAATAATTCATTGGTTAGCTGTAGACGAAAATACGAAACTTTTTACAGAAACCTTCTATCTATGAACACCAAAAGGACAAATAACTGTTACGGAAGTAGTATTTGTCCAGTCTGCAGCTTACCAAAATACCATTTGCTCAGTCAAACCGCTTACAATATGAACAAATGACGAATCCAGCATTATGGGCATGGTTTAGGAATGTCTGTCAAACATTTATGACCCGTGACCTCTTTCATTAGATACAGTGTATATCTGACATACCCACTCGTAACACATTGTTTCACCTTACCTCCACACATATTCTTATCATTTTGTATGGTTTGCATGTAACTCTTGTATTGTCTTTCTCCTTTGCATTCAAGGTTATTATTCAGACATTTAGTAAAAGCATCGATTGCACTGTAAGAACAAGATTGGACAACAAATTAACCACAAGTATCAAGGACGTTTGTATTGAGTAGGAAACCTTAATGTCAATTTTTTAAAAGTAATACAGACCTCTCGAAGATTTGACTAACGATAAAAGCTTGGATGCCAAATGGTCGAGATATGGAAAAGATAGTGGCCAAAAAAGCTGTCGACAGAGAGGTAGCAGTTGCCAGAAAATTGTCGAGATATAGCTGTCGACAGAGAGGTAGCAGCTGCCAGAAAGTTGTCGAGATATAGCTGTCGACAGAGAGAAAACAACCGCCGGAAAGTTGTCGAGATATATCTGTCGACAGAGGTAGCAGCCGCCGGAAAGCTGTCGAGATATAGCTGACGACAGAGAGGAAGCATGTGCCAGAAAGTTGTCGAGATATAGCTGTCGACAGGGAGGAAGCAGCTACTGGAAAGTTGTCGAGATATAGCTGTCGACAGAGAGGTAGCAGCTGCCGGAAAGTTGTCGAGATATAGCTGTCGACAGAGAGGTAGCAGCTGCCGGAAAGTTGTCGAGATATAGCTGACGACAGAGAGGTAGCAGCTACTGGAAAGTTGTCGAGATATAGCTGTCGACAGAGAGGAAGCAGGTGCCAGAAAGTTGTCGAGATATAGCTGTCGACAGAGAGGAAGCAGGTGCCAGAAAGTTGTCGAGATATAGCTGTCGACAGAGAGGAAGCAGGTGCCAGAAAGTTGTCGAGATATAGCTGACGACAGAGAGGTAGCAGCTACTGGAAAGTTGTCGAGATATAGCTGTCGACAGAGAGGAAGCAGGTGCCAGAAAGTTGTCGAGATATAGCTGACGACAGAGAGGTAGCAGCTACTGGAAAGTTGTCGAGATATAGCTGTCGACAGAGAGGTAGCAGCTACTGGAAAGTTGTCGAGATATAGCTGTCGACAGAGAGGTAGCAGCTACTGGAAAGTTGTCGAGATATAGCTGTCAACAGAGAGGTAGCAGCTATCAGAAAGTTGTCGAGATATAGCTGTCGACAGAGAGGAAGCAGGCCAGAAAGTTGTCGAGATATAGCTGACGACAGAGAGGTAGCAGCTACTGGAAAGTTGTCGAGATATAGCTGTCGACAGAGAGGTAGCAGCTACTGGAAAGTTGTCGAGATATAGCTGTCGACAGAGAGGTAGCAGCTACTGGAAAGTTGTCGAGATATAGCTGACGACAGAGAGGTAGCAGCTACTGGAAAGTTGTCGAGATATAGCTGACGACAGAGAGGAAGCAGCTACTGGAAAGTTGTCGAGATATAGCTGTCAACAGAGAGGTAGCAGCTATCAGAAAGTTGTCGAGATATAGCTGACGACAGAGAGGAAGCAGGTGCCAGAAAGTTGTCGAGATATAGCTGTCGACAGGGAGGAAGCAGCTACTGGAAAGTTGTCGAGATATAGCTGACGACAGAGAGGTAGCAGCTATCAGAAAGTTGTCGAGATATAGTTGTCGACAGAGAGGAAGCAGGTGCCAGAAAGTTGTCGAGATATAGTTGTCGACAGAGAGGAAGCAGGTGCCAGAAAGTTGTCGAGATATAGCTGTCGACAGAGAGGTAGCAGCTGCCAGAAAGTTGTCGAGATATAGCTGACGACAGAGAGGTAGCAGCTATCAGAAAGTTGTCGAGATATAGTTGTCGACAGAGAGGAAGCAGGTGCCAGAAAGTTGTCGAGATATAGCTGTCGACAGGGAGGAAGCAGCTACTGGAAAGTTGTCGAGATATAGCTGACGACAGAGAGGTAGCAGCTATCAGAAAGTTGTCGAGATATAGTTGTCGACAGAGAGGAAGCAGGTGCCAGAAAGTTGTCGAGATATAGCTGTCGACAGAGAGGTAGCAGCTGCCAGAAAGTTGTCGAGATATAGCTGACGACAGAGAGGTAGCAGGTGCCAGAAAGTTGTCGAGAAAAATCTGTCGACAGAGAGATAGCAGCCGCCGGAAAGTTGTCGAGATATAGCTGTCGACAGAGAGGTAGCAGATGCCGGAAAGTTGTCGAGATATAGCTGTCGACAGAGAGGTAGCAACTACCAGAAAGTTGTCAAAATATAGTTGTCGACAGAGAGGTAGCAGCTGCCGGAAAGTTGTCGAGATATAGCTGACGACAGAGAGGTAGCAGCTACTGGAAAGTTGTCGAGATATAGCTGTCGACAGAGAGGAAGCAGGTGCCAGAAAGTTGTCGAGATATAGCTGTCGACAGAGAGGAAGCAGGTGCCAGAAAGTTGTCGAGATATAGCTGTCGACAGAGAGGAAGCAGTGCCAGAAAGTTGTCGAGATATAGCTGACGACAGAGAGGTAGCAGCTACTGGAAAGTTGTCGAGATATAGCTGTCGACAGAGAGAAGCAGGTGCCAGAAAGTTGTCGAGATATAGCTGACGACAGAGAGGTAGCAGCTACTGGAAAGTTGTCGAGATATAGCTGTCGACAGAGAGGTAGCAGCTACTGGAAAGTTGTCGAGATATAGCTGTCGACAGAGAGGTAGCAGCTACTGGAAAGTTGTCGAGATATAGCTGTCAACAGAGAGGTAGCAGCTATCAGAAAGTTGTCGAGATATAGCTGTCGACAGAGATGAAGCAGGTGCCAGAAAGTTGTCGAGATATAGCTGACGACAGAGAGGTAGCAGCTACTGGAAAGTTGTCGAGATATAGCTGTCGACAGAGAGGTAGCAGCTACGGAAAGTTGTCGAGATATAGCTGTCGACAGAGAGGTAGCAGCTACTGGAAAGTTGTCGAGATATAGCTGACGACAGAGAGGTAGCAGCTACGGAAAGTTGTCGAGATATAGCTGACGACAGAGAGGAAGCAGCTACTGGAAAGTTGTCGAGATATAGCTGTCAACAGAGAGGTAGCAGCTATCAGAAAGTTGTCGAGATATAGCTGACGACAGAGAGGAAGCAGTGCCAGAAAGTTGTCGAGATATAGCTGTCGACAGGAGGAAGCAGCTACTGGAAAGTTGTCGAGATATAGCTGACGACAGAGAGGTAGCAGCTATCAGAAAGTTGTCGAGATATAGTTGTCGACAGAGAGGAAGCAGGTGCCAGAAAGTTGTCGAGATATAGCTGTCGACAGAGAGGAAGCAGTGCCAGAAAGTTGTCGAGATATAGCTGTCGACAGAGAGGTAGCAGCTGCCAGAAAGTTGTCGAGATATAGCTGACGACAGAGAGGTAGCAGCTATCAGAAAGTTGTCGAGATATAGCTGTCGACAGAGAGGAAGCAGTGCCAGAAAGTTGTCGAGATATAGCTGTCGACAGAGGAAGCAGCTACTGGAAAGTTGTCGAGATATAGCTGACGACAGAGAGGTAGCAGCTATCAGAAAGTTGTCGAGATATAGCTGTCGACAGAGAGGAAGCAGGTGCCAGAAAGTTGTCGAGATATAGCTGTCGACAGAGAGGTAGCAGCTGCCAGAAAGTTGTCGAGATATAGCTGACGACAGAGAGGTAGCAGTGCCAGAAAGTTGTCGAGAAAAATCTGTCGACAGAGAGATAGCAGCCGCCGGAAAGTTGTCGAGATATAGCTGTCGACAGAGAGGTAGCAGATGCCGGAAAGTTGTCGAGATATAGCTGTCGACAGAGAGGTAGCAACTACCAGAAAGTTGTCAAAATATAGTTGTCGACAGAGAGGTAGCAGCTGCCGGAAAGTTGTCGAGATATAGCTGTCGACAGAGAGGTAGCAACTACCAGAAAGTTGTCAAAATATAGCTGTCGACAGAGAGGTAGCAGCTGCCGGAAAGTTGTCGAGATATAGCTGTCGACAGAGAGGTTGCAGATGCCGGAAAGTTGTCGAGATATAGCTGTCGACAGAGAGGTTGCAGATGCCGGAAAGTTGTCGAGATATAGCTGTCGACAGAGAGGTAGCAGCTGCCAGAATGTTGTCGAGATATAGCTGTTGACAGAGAGGTAGCAGCTGCCAGAAAGATGTCGAGATATAGCTGTCGACAGAGAGATAACAGCCGCCGGAAAGTTGTCAAAATATAGTTGTCGACAGAGAGGTAGCAGCTGCCGGAAAGTTGTCGAGATATAGCTGTCGACAGAGAGGTAGCAACTACCAGAAAGTTGTCAAATATAGTTGTCGACAGAGAGGTAACATCCGCCGGAAAGTTGTCGAGATATAGCTGTCGACAGAGGTAGCAGCTGACGGAAATATGTCGAGATATAGCTGTCGACAGAGAGGTAGCAGCTGCCAGAAAGTTGTCGAGATATAGCTGTTGACAGAGAGGTAGCAGCTGCCAGAAAGATGTCGAGATATAGCTGTCGACAGAGAGATAACAGCCGCCGGAAAGTTGTCAAAATATAGTTGTCGACAGAGAGGTAGCAGCTGCCAGAAAGTTGTCGAGATATAGCTGTTGACAGAGAGGTAGCAGCTGCCAGAAAGATGTCGAGATATAGCTGTCGACAGAGAGATAACAGCCGCCGGAAAGTTGTCGAGATATAGCTGTCGACAGAGAGTAGCAGCTGCCAGAAAGTTGTCGAGATATAGCTGTCGACAGAGAGATAACAGCCGCCGGAAAGTTGTCGAGATATATCTGTCGACAGAGAGGTAACAGCCGCCGGAAAGTTGTCGAGATATAGCTGTCGACAGAGGTAGCAGCTGACGGAAATATGTCGAGATAAAGCTGTCGACAGAGAGGTAACAGCCGCCGGAAAGTTGTCGAGATATAGCTGTCGACAGTGAGATAACAGCCGCCGGAAAGTTGTCGAGATATAGCTGTCGACAGAGAGGTAACAGCCGCCGGAAAGTTGTCGAGATATAGCTGTCGACAGAGAGATAGCAGCGCCGGAAAGTTGTCGAGATATAGCTGTCGACAGAGAGGTAACAGCCGCCGGAAAGTTTGTCGAGATATAGCTGTCGACAGAGGTAGCAGCTGCCGGAAAGTTGTCGAGATATAGCTGTCGACAGAGAGGTAACAGCCGCCGGAAAGTTGTCGAGATATAGCTGTCGACAGAGAGGTAATAGCCGCCGGAATGTTGTCGAGATATAGCTGTCGACAGAGAGGTAACAGCTTCCAGAAAGTTGTCGAGATATAGCTGTCGACAGAGAGGTAGCAGCTGCCGGAAAGTTGTCGAGGGGCCGAGACGGTATTAATTACTTACATTGGTGTTGAACATTCTACAAGCCTGTATTTTATTTGGTACAAAAGTAATCTTGCATATTTGGTTAAATGCAAAATATTGTAATTACTTCACAGAAGGCTAATTGATATTTTTTAAATACCTACCATGTAAACTAAATACCTTCTGGTCTAAAGATGTGATTCAGATTTGAACAACATTTAAATCACATTGTTATTTTACTGAAATTGGAATGATATTAATGGTTTATCCAAATTAAATAGAGCTAGCGAGACCGGAGCAATCACTTTCCTTTGTGGACGTTCACTTGTTTAACTTTATTTGCTATTCTATGTTTTTGGTGGCTTTGATTTGAACGTGTGTGTTTAATTCAGTTTGGAACAGAGTTTGTGTTTGAGACATACTGCATTGTACAAATACCTGCATTTGGCTTTTTTCATTTCTTCTCCTGATTTGCCTTGAAACTCTGACGTAAAATCCCTGTTGCATCGACTCAGTTGATCCACATTACAATACGCGTTCATTTCAACAACTAAAAAAAATAAAAAAAATAAAAACCCACAAATTCAGTTTGAATTGGGTTCCAACATATTTTACCGTTTACTGAATATGCCGTTATAAAGAGTGCCGTTGTAAAGAGAGTTGATGGTTTATAATTGTTTGGTATGGAATGCACGTGCATGTACGTGCAATGAGGATTTTATATTGAGTAATCACATTTATATGGATACATTCAATGTAAACCGATTAAAATTAGTTTTATGTTATCACGATTACTTGTATAGTTCTAGTACATCAGTTTTTTTCAGAATAATATTTATTTATTTTTCTCAGAAATAACTTTAATTGGTTGTGGTTCTCAATTTTGTGAGAATTGTTCAAAATCTTGTTTATAGCCCGTAAACCACTATAAAATGACAGTTATTTCTTATATTTACAATATTAACTTAGAATTTGCAAAATGACAATTATTTTAGTCAAATTACAAAATACTGATTCTCATCCGCAGTGAAAGGAACCTTCCGAGCATTTATCCCCGCCTACTTTAACGTCACAACTCCGAGAAGTTTACAGGTGTAAACACTTCTAGATTATTATTTTATGTAAGAAGAAAAAAATCAGTGATTGTTTCATTTATTTATTTTAATTAATTTATATTTTTTATTTATTTTGTAAAACCACATATTTTTTTCTCCTTTTCCATGTTTGTACTTTTAGTATTAGCATGGGATGAGATAAAACCATAGTATCCAAAGCCTTCCCTTCACATATCTATCTGGTATTCCCATCATATACGTGCTATAGAGGATTGTTCTATCAGTCTGCATAATTGGTTTTGTATCCCGTTATCTCCATCCCAAGTGACTTGCTTTTTAGCATAGTATGTACAGTACAGACCTGTCGAAAGTTTAACACTGAGCCAACGGAAAGGAATCAAAGATCGACAGTCGAGTGCCCGAGTGATGGATAGCTGTAACACCGCTGCTGAGATATAACGAACGAGGAACTGTCGATTCGGGTTATCCGTTAGCTTCGTGTTAAATTTTCGACAGGTTCGTACTGTTATTTTCACTAAACAGTCCGCGGTGGCCTAATGGATAAGACGTCAGTCTTCAAATCTAGGGTCTCTCACCGCTGTGAGTTCGAGTCCCGCTCGGACCACATGTGGGAAAGTGAATTTTTCTTGCCGTTGGCCTTCACTGATTCACCTGGTATCAGTATAATGGACTGGGTGAGTGGTACGCTTGTCTGCGGCGTACTGACTCTGTGAGGTAGCACGGTAAAGTCGCCCTGAGTGCGCGCTAGTACAAGGCAGACCATACAACACACTCGCACTTCACATGCATACACAAAATTGTTCATAGATTAATCCATGGAGATTAATTAAATAGTTCTCGTCGCGAATAACTGAAAAATTGCTGATGCGACGTTAAGCAACATTCAACCAACCAACCAACCAACTAAACAGTCCGTGAGAATGGTGAACTTAACGCATACATGTATTATTAATATTGTTATATGTATGTTGTGATCATTTCCAATTACAGATATTAAAAACAAGTTTGCCATTTGTTAATGCAGGCAAAAAATATGAAAACCGTGACATTAATATAAAATATCAAAGTACCAACGTATTTCAGTGTTTTTGTAGTACATGTACTTATTGTCGAAATTAGGGCCAAGTGGTAAAAATGGATGCTAACGTTACACAAAGCGTTTACAAATCGATGCACTTTGATGGTATTATGCTAAGTCCTAAGTTAAAGTAAATAATAATTTTGATAAATAATTTACAGTGGATAAAATACATAATATCTATCAATTATAAATATTAATGAAAATATGCAAGAAAAACATAGTAAATATGATACACGGATAAATTCAAGAAACACCAATGATTTACTGAAGACATGTACCTTCAAATGATAAAGAAGTTTTTCTACAAAATTTAATTGATGATATCTTTTTTAATATTGTTTCGATTTTCAAAATTCTTTTAGATTTTAAAAAAATTTATGATTTTCATATTTCTTTTTCATACAGTGATTTTTAAAATTCATTTGCAATGACGTCTGGAAAACTAATACTGAATGAATATTATTTCATCACGGGATTTCTGAGTCGAGAGCTCGGTGGTTTTTGAACAGTCACTTCCTTTGGCCAAGTAAAATGTTTTGAATTATAACGACTTTTCACTCCAGTCAAGATTTTGTCTCAATAGTTTAATATCTTTTTTATGTTTCAAATGTAGCCATTGCTAGCCATTTCCCCGACTCTGATCGGCCCGTATTCTTGCATTTTCGAAGTATTATCATAGGCTATTATTTCGGATGATAAGGCCTTGTCCTTCTGCTATTTGAAGTAATAATGGTTCTTAATATCATTATTTCTATCATAATTATTATTCTATAGTGACTAGGAATGCAAAATAATCTAATTGATAAAGACTTTTTTATACAAATCGTAAAATTATTTTATATTTACTATAACAGCGAGAAGCACAAATACAACACTCCTGGTTTACGACACGATGACGTTAAAGTTTGAAAGTTTGTCAATCCTTTAGCAATATCGTCAAAATCCATGACGTTATTGTTAATTTTGCTCATATTTTCCCATCAGGTTGTATACCGAAAAAATCAAGCAAGCAAGGGGACATTTGGTTTTCTTTTCATTTTCAGAAAATTCAAATTCAGAAATACATTATGTAAGTTTTTCAAAAACTTGTAGGGCAATCTGTTATTTTTCTACATTTTTACCATAGCATTTCCTATTTTTGCTATGTTCAAAATATGTTTTTTTTTTTTTTTTTTTTTTTTTTTTTCATTATTTTGGTCTAAAATATGTTAGGCATATCTTCAGTACAGACCTGTCGAAAGTTTAACACTGACCTAACGAAAAGGAGTCATAGTAAGGTTGTCAGGAGAACGAGATAGGGATACCTTGTGGTCGAAAAGATGCCGAGAGATAGTTAGCACTGAGTTGCTGAGATTCCCAAAATTAGCTGTGTATTGGGCACCAACTCGTCAGCTTTGTGTTAAACTTTTGATAGGTCTGTACTACATATATCAATTCATTGAACATTTTTCATTTTACATTTATTTTGTCAAATGATTGTGCAGCATATAAAAGCTTTGATTAATAGAATCTTACACCGGTAACAGGGTAAGACAGAGATATCTCAAACGAGGATGAATATTTTCATTGAAAGTATTTATCCGAGTTTGAGATATCTTTTTTTCACACCGGTGACATGGAAATCCCGCGTTTTTACCCATGTGGGATTTCCTTGTCTCACCCTAGGGTTGAGACAGGCTACACGCCGAATTTCCCGCGTAGTTATACCTGCTCTGGATTTATCGTTGAGAGGACTTAATAAGATGAGAAAAGTTCCGAAGTCAACCAACAATTTCTCAACGTCACAATCACTTACAAACGCTTAATTGATGACGTCACAATCATTTTACATGAGTATCCATGTAGGATAGGGAAATCTCACCCGAGGGGTTGAATATTTTGAATAGTCGGAGACGAGGCTTGCCGAGTCTCTGATAGAAATATTTAACCCCGAGGGTGAGATTTCCCTATCCTACATGGATAAACTCATGATTGATTCTTTTTCTTGCATTTTGATGACAATTTTTGGCTTGACGTATCAGTCACATCGTCACCGACACCATCTTTGTAAATTTAACTTTGTTATTTAACGTTTTACATAAAAATAAATATGACTATCGGACAGAATGTACTTGATTTTGGTTTATACAATATATATAAACTAGAAAACAAAGCCATTTTTCTTATCTCCCAAAATAAACGAATATTAGCTGTGTATTGGGCACCAACTCGTCAGCTTTGTGTTAAACTTTTGATAGGTCTGTACTACATATTTCAATTCATTGAACATTTTTCATTTTACATTTATTTTGTCAAATGATTGTGCAGCATATAAAAGCTTTGATTAATAGAATCTTACACCGGTAACAGGGTAAGACAGAGATATCTCAAACGAGGATGAATATTTTCTTGTCCAGAACGAGCTTTAGCGAGTTGTGGACATTGAAAATATTCATCCGAGTTTGAGATATTTTTTTTTCACACCTGTGACATGGAAATCCCGCGTTTTTACCCATGTGGGATTTCCTTGTCTCACCCTAGGGTTGAGACAGGCTACACGCCGAATTTCCCGCGTAGTTATACCTGCTCTGGATTTATCGTTGAGAGGACTTAATAAGATGAGAAAAGTTCCGAAGTCAACCAACAATTTCTCAACGTCACAATCACTTACAAACGCTTAATTGATGACGTCACAATCATTTTACATAAGTATCCATGTAGGATAGGGAAATCTCACCCGAGGGGTTGAATATTTTGAATAGTCGGAGACGAGGCTTGCCGAGTCTCTGATAGAAATATTTAACCCCGAGGGTGAGATTTCCCTATTCTACATGGATAAACTCATGATTGATTCTTTTTCTTGCATTTTGATGACAATTTTTGGCTTGAAGTATCAGTCACATCGTCACCGACGCCATCTTTGTAAATTTAACTTTGTTATTTAACGTTTTACATGAAAATAAATATGACTATCGGACAGAATGTACTTGATTTTGGTTTATACAATATATATAAACTAGAAAACAAAGCCATTTTTTCTTATCTCCCAAAATAAACGTTTGAAACGCAGTGAATATTTCTAAATTTTGTAGACTCGGGTGTCATTTTCCGCAAGACGACGTCATGTCTCCACGATATGACGTCATTTAATTGTCCTTTGATTGTGACACACTGAAAGCCGCACGTGGAGGTGAAGATAAGCACGTGGAGGTGAAGATAGAAATTTCTTCCATCTTCCTATGTTTGAGACAGAGATTTCCGCTTGAAGAAACGATGGAAGAAATTTCTATCTTCAACTCCACGTGCTTATCTTCACCTCCACGTGCGGCTTTCAGTGACGTCACAATCAAGGACAATTGAATGACGTCATATTATCGAGACATGACGTGGTCTTGAAGGGAAAATGACACCAGAATCTCCAAAATTTAGATATTTTCACCTCGGAGTTGAATATTTCTGTCAGAGACTCGGCAAGCCTCGTCTCCGACTAAAATATTTAACCCCTTGGGTGAGATTTCCCTATCCTACATGGATACTCATGATAGATTCTATTATTCTCACACATTTGCAACATAAAACGTGATTAATAAACATAAAATTGCATAAAATGTTGAGTTTCCATCCGTGCCTGCTGAAAATGACGTAATAAACTTTTGTTGACGTTCTCACGTAAAATGATTGTGACGTCATCAATTAAGCGTGTGTAAGTGATTGTGACGTTGAGAAATTGTTGGTTGACTTCGGAACTTTTCTCATCTTATTAAGTCCTCTCAACGATAAATCAAGAGCAGGTATAACTACGCGGGAAATTCGGCGTGTAGCCTGTCTCAACCCTAGGGTGAGACAAGGAAATCCCACATGGGTAAAAACGCGGGATTTCCATGTCACAGGTGTAAATATAATAGAATCTATCATGAGTATCCATGTAGGATAGGGAAATTTCACCCGAGGGGTTGAATATTTCAGTCGGAAACAAGACTTGCTGAGTTTCTGATAGAAATATTTAAGCCCGAGGGTGAGATTTCCCTATCCTACATGGATAAACTCATGATTGATTATTTTTCTTCCATTTTGATGACAATTTTTGAATTGACGTATCAGTCACATCGATATCGACGCCATCTTTGTAAATCTAACTTTGTTTTTTACGTTTTACATAAAAATAAATATGACTATCGGACAGAATGTACCTGATTTTGGTTCATACAAAGTGTATAAATTAGAAAACAAAGCCATTTATTCTAATCTTCCAAAATAAACGTTTGAAACGCAGTGAAAATATCTAAAATTTGGGAGACTCGGGTGTTATTTTCCCGCAAGACGACGTCATGTCTCCACGAAATGACGTCATTCAATTGTCTTTTGATTGTGACGTCACTGAAAGCCGCAGAGGAGGTGAAGATAAGCACGTGCAGGTGAAAATAGAAATTTCTTCCATCGTTTCTTCAAGCGGAAATCTCTATCTCAAACATAGGAAGATGGAAGAAAAGGAAATCCCACATGGATAAAAACGCGGGATTTCCATGTCACAGGTGTGATAAAAAAGGTGTCAAATATGTTTAAACTCATATATACGTTCGGCTGTAATATTTATAATATATCAGCTGAAATCAAAATGCGAATAAGTATACTGCATTATATTATATATTAATAACATTTCATTGGAAAATTGTAACAAATATTTCATGGTTTTATTGATTTTACAGATTATTTCACCATAGTGATCGCCTAATTTGTTTTTTAAAATCTCTTTATCACAAATTCGAATATGAAAATGAATTAAAAAATTAAAATTTTCTTAATCTATCTTTTTTAATTGGAGATTAAAAATAACAATATTATCATCACAGGTAAATCAAAAATAATAAATAGTTTTCTTACCTGCTATTGCTAAAACTAAGAAGGCAATCTGTGTCAACATCATCTTGATGAATAAAATAACCGAAAAAATCGAGATGTTCCTCTTACTTCAAACAGTCTGCTTTGTACAGAGCTGGCACATTACAATATTGTATGTAATAGTACACAATCATATGCACTTAATATAGATCCAGTAGCATCACACGAGATTGAGGGTCTTGTAGTGGTCCAGCGAATGAGGGTCTAGTAGGACGAGTTCTAATTGAAGAATATCGTGTAGTGTTAAACGTTGAAATATTTTTTAAAAAATAAAAAATATATTTCATAATGATGCTGTATGAGGGAAATTGTAATGCATTGGTAATTTGGAGACAACATCATTTATTATGATTAGTAATAATAAGCCTTATAATAATAATTTAAACACTTATTTACGTCACTTTGTCTGATGACTTTCCATAACGAACTAATGACGGCGACGTATGGAAAGCCTCAATCACATTAAATACATAATTGGCATTATGTATACATAATGCACTTTATGGCCATTAATGTGATTACGGCGCATATTATCGCAACTACATTATGTATTTTTTTAATTATCGATAATTTTATTATGTTCTCATAATGTGAATTATATTAAATGTGAATGCAGCGTGCCGTTATGGCAAGCTTTAATCAATTTTAGTCTCATAAATGCATTATGTACATAATTTTGTATTATGTATACATAATGCATAAATTTTCCCATTAATGAGGTACCGTTTAGCCAATCAGAAGCCTTGTAACAAAAGGGTCTATACTTAACCGGCGATAGCTAATGATGAAAATAGCGGTCGGTAATACGTACTTTATATATCTATAACATAGTTAACTTAAAATATGCATGCCATATTACTTTAATTCAATCCATAAAAGTGCGTTTTTATCGTTGTTTTTATGAGACATATTATACGCCAAAATTGACCTACCGTAACCTTGTAACCTACCAAGGCGGGGACACGGGTACTTGTGGACAGATTCTTGTCGTTTTTATTGTTAACAATGTTATTTTAATGATTTTTGCATTATTTCACAATGCTACCGTCGAAATATTTCCAGAAATTGCTGGAAATCCTACAATTAAAAATTCAAGAACCTATCGATACCCGTGGGCGGGGACACCAAAAGCCTTGTTTCTGAAAACGACCGTCGAGTAAAACGTCAATGTCTATGAATTCAGAATCCGTTAATTCACATCGATTTAGTTTATAAAATGATGAATATATTACTGTATTAAAATAGGGCTATTACAATTTATTATTTATGGTAAGTCAACGTCTGACGAAAATATAGTTATCATGCATACATTGTCGAAACGCATTATCAGGTTTTACATCGTGGTCATCGCGATCTATACATATTGTAGCACTTTTTGGAGGTTTAATATAAGATTCAAAGAATGATATACGGCAATATCAAAACATTGAAATAAAACAAGAAACATACCTTGATAAATTTCCTCGTGATTAACTCGATTGAAAATACAATAATCCTGTTCACTGAGACTAAAGCACAAGTTTAGTAAAAAAAAAAAAAAAAAAAAAAAAAAAAAAAAAAAAACAAAAAAAAAAACACAGTCAATTTTATTTAAGACATCATGTGTATTAATTATATGTGAATAATAAAAAAATGCTAAAATTATAATATACATGTACATGTTGTATATGCCATTTTAAAATGTATTTAATCATCGATTTCTTTTTTTTTAAAATAAGAAAGTTGCAGTAATTCTGGTATGATTTAAATGTCTCTATGCCTGCCACACTTGCTGAATAATTTGGTGTATAAATAAGTGCGAGTTGTCTCTCTTGTATTGGTAATCCACAGTGATTGATACCATTTAAAAAAATTGGACCCAGTGTTCGCCAAAGTCGGGAAAGTCGCAAATGGAAACACTTTTGTCATTAGTGCTTGTGTCCATCTATAGTCGGGATCCCCAAAACTTGAGACCACTTTGTCATTAGATCAATAATCCCTTCCGTTTAAAATCGGGAGTGTCACACCTGAATAATAATCATTTGTCCGCCAAAAGTGGTGAAATGAGATAGTTTACCAGTCTGCCTGCAAAAGACAGTTGTTTTCTCATGTTGTCGGGCGTCTCAAACCTAACTGATAAGAATATATATATATATATACCCAAAGTGGGTAAATTAGAAAGCGTTACGGTCAGTCAGCCTACAGAACGGCAGATGTTTTCTCATGGAGTCCTGAATAAGATTACATGTCCGCACAAAAAGTGATAGGAGAAAGCGTGTCAGTCCGCTTGCTGAAGGGCAGTTGTTTTCTCGTGGTATTCTGGTTCTTTCCACTATCCCAGAACTGGCAGCCTCAACCACTATCCCAGAACTGGCCGCCTAAGCCACTATCCCAGAACTGGCCGCCTGAGCCACTATCCCAGAACTGGCAGCCTCAACCACTATCCCAGAACTGCCGCCTGAGCCACTATCCCAGAACTGGCCGCCTGAGCCACTATCCCAGAACTGCCCGCCTGAGTCACTATCCCAGAACTGCCCGTCTGAGTCACTATCCCAGAATTGCCCGCTTCAGCCAGTATCCCAGAACTGCCCGCCTCAATCACTATCCCAGAACTGACCACCTCAGTCATAGACGTTAAACACCAACATCCCATTACTTATTAGAAGTTTGTCTGGTTGATAAAGATTCAATGTAACTTCACTCAGGTTTTGGTTAATATAAATATGTTCACGTACCAGCCCCATGACAAGCAAAGCGTTATACCTGCGCTGGGGCTTCGGTGGGCAAGTAGTCAAACATATTGCTTTTTACTGTGAAGATTTGAATGATATCTCAGTTGGGAATGCCCTAGTGTGGGGAAGTTTGTTGGTTGGAAGGTTGGTGATTTCCAGTTTCTAATGCATCATTCATGAATTGACCGCATCACTACAATAGTAAGTGCAAAGTATGTTGACTGGGGCGTAAAACACCATTACGCCACTCCTAGTTCACTCCGTATGTGACAGTTTGTGGGCTTGAGCCCCAGCCGGGGTTTGATCAAGACTTGATAAAAGGTAGTGGCCGTTCTTTTCACAAACAATCCGCATTTAGAAATGAAAGTCACGGGGTCCTTTCAAAGAGACCACGATACCTGATGACCAAGGTCACAGCAAGGCACAGCAAGTTAAAGAACCCTCCCTGCACATTGCGAGTGCATTGCTAATGTCAAAATTTTTTGCCACTTCACCTGTTGCTGGTTACGTCTCAATATAAGTGAAATATTCTTGAAGCTCCAATCAATTAACCCTAGTCTGTTCATAAGTATTAACCGATAATCATCGTTCCTTTTATTAAAGTTTGGGCTATGATAGTCGACACTTAATGTATCCATTGTTGCAAGACCTTTTTCATGACAACTTAAGAATTGGACCTGATGACCTATACAAAAAAGTCGTCCTACCATCTGTACTTTATACAAGTAGTTGTGAACTTTGGCATAACTTGAAACAGTCAGACATTAAAATGTTAGATGCTTTTCAACACTTCATTGCCAAAAAATCCCAAGATTTCAACTGGAATACTAGATCGGACATTTGCCAGAGCATGGTAGGACTTCATTTTATAAACAGTGAAATAGATCGAAGGAAGCTTCTGTTTTACAATAGATTATGTAATCTTAACTATCACTCACATACAAAACACAATAGTAACATGACTGGCTTTATTCCGGATATAATTAGACTAATACAGAAGTACTTGTTATATGACCACCTGAAACTCTTCGTAAAAGAACAGATTATTCCCACCAAAATACAATGGAAACAAATTGTTAACACAGCACCCAGCCGTATACGGTCAAGAATCTACACTTTGGCTTCAGAGAGTTACCAAAGATCACAGTTTCAGTAGATTTAACCATCTTCACTCCTCTATAAAACCGTCACTTGTTTGGAAACATCCGTCCAACAACAGGTAGCAAGATTCGTCTCAAAATTTTGGACTGTACCTCCACAACATAGTGTCAATGTCTGCTGCTTATGTGACTTGATATATAGTGACCTACTGGAACACATGTTTGTCTCTGAATGCGATTTGAAAACTGTTTCTCGAAAATTAACAGACGACTTTTCCCAATTTATATATCAGCTTTTCTACTAAGCTGTAGTGAAACTGATTTTACATTGGTACTGTTGGGAAATAGCGAAGGACTAAATCTAGAGCAACCACATCTGCATTGGTTTACCACTACCTGCTACTGCTTTGTTACACAGATGTCAGCCACATATATTTCCACCCTAAATGCAAGGGGGTAGATGGTCACAGGTGCTACTCAGACAAAATATATTATGCGTAAATATGTACCATTTATTTATTTAGTTGTTCTTGTGTTAAACTTTAGTATCATACATGTATATGTAAATGTTATAATGTAATATCTCTTTTATAGAGGAAATAAATAAATAAATAATGAATATCAATTCTGGCAAATAAATATTTTGATATTTCACACAGGTTTTTAAACAAGTTGAGACAATTTATCTGACTCATCGCTAGGCAAGTCAGTAAAATGTCACATGTCTAAATACCATAACAAAATGATATGAAACAATAAAAACAAAATAGTAAAAAATAAAACAATAAAAAAAAACAATTATTAATACAGAATATCTTTGGTAATGTATGTATTCTGTAGTTACAAATAATGAATAACAGTCAAACGGGTCTATATATAAAACATCTAGACCATCCGAGGCTAGGGTTCTGTAATTACTGAATGTTTTAGCAGTCAAACGGGTCTATATATAAAACATCTAGACCATCCGAGGCTAGGGTTCTGTAATTACTGAAATTTTTAGCAGTCAAACGGGTCTATATATAAAACATCTAGACCATCCTGTAATTACTGAATGTTTTAGCAGTCAAACGGGTCTATATATAAAACATCTAGACCATCCGAGGCTAGGGTTCTGTAATTACTGAATGTTTTAGCAGTCAAACGGGTCTATATATAAAACATCTAGACCATCCGAGGCTAGTTCTGTAATTACTGAATGTTTTAGCAGTTAAACGGGTCTATATATAAAACATCTAGACCATCCGAGGCTAGGGTTCTGTAATTACTGAATGTTTTAGCAGTCAAACGGGTCTATATATAAAACATCTAGACCATCCGAGGCTAGGGTTCTGTAATTACTGAAATTTTTAGCAGTCAAACGGGTCTATATATAAAACATCTAGACCATCCGAGGCTAGGGTTCTGTAATTACTGAAATTTTTAGCAGTCAAACGGGTCTATATATAAAACATCTAGACCATCCGAGGCTAGGGTTCTGTAATTACTGAAATTTTTAGCAGTCAAACGGGTCTATATATAAAACATCTAGACCATCCGAGGCTAGGGTTCTGTAATTACTGAAATTTTTAGCAGTCAAACGGGTCTATATATAAAACATATAGACTATCCGAGGCTAGGGTTCTGTAATTACTGAATGTTTTAGCAGTCAAACGGGTCTATATATAAAACATCTAGACCATCCGAGGCTAGGGTTCTGTAATTACTGAAATTTTTAGCAGTCAAACGGGTCTATATATAAAACATCTAGACCATCCGAGGCTAGGGTTCTGTAATTACTGAAATTTTTAGCAGTCAAACGGGTATATAAAACACCTAGACTATCCGATGCTAGGGTTCTGTAATTACTGAAATGTTTTAGCAGACACAGATAGGTTTTTTATGAATGATCCACATTTTTATAATTGTATGTAGTGTTTTATATAGAATGATGCACATAGAAAAATCTTTTATTTTTGTATAATAATAGTCTTAACAATTTTAGTTTTAAAATTGCATTTATTTATTGTGTTTAGGTGTCTCATATGTCATTTATGGCTGTGTGTCAATATTTTATGTATTTTTTGGAATGCATGTCAAGATGTATATTGATAATTTGTGACACGATAATAAAATATTTTAGTAGCAAAAGTAGTAGGTCTGAATGGAAAGGTTAAGAGATGGCATTACAAAGTAGGTTTGACTACAAGTCAGAATTTATTTTCTGAAGAGAATATGGATCCCCAAAATTACTTTCTATAATTTTTAACAAAACAGGCTCATAATAAAATAGGGTAAAGGTTGGGATGGGTAGGACTATTGACAAGGCACTTGATATATGCAGAACAATTAAGATGGGAGTAATATTGTATAGAGTGCAAATCTTTTGACAAAATTGTGGTAATGAGTTTAACAACATTTTGTTTTCCAATTTGACAAGAGATAAGAGTGATTACTTTACATGTTTAGTTCGTTGGTTGTTGTTTTTGTCCCATCAGCAAGTTTTTTGCTATTTGCAACAAGACTTTATATATTACAAACTCTTAAAAATCAATTTATTTATGAAAAAGTATATATACTGTACCCATGAATTTTACAAAAAAAAAAAAACCTGTCCACAAGTAACCGTGTCCCCGCCTTGATAATTTTTGGCGTAGAATATGTCTCATAAAAAAAACGATAAAAACGTACTTTTATGGATTGAATTAAAGTAATATGGCATGCATATTTTAAGTTAACTATGTTATAAATATATAAAGTACGTATTACCGACCGGTATTTTCATCATTAGCTATCGCCGGTTAAGTATAGACCCTTTTGTTACAAGGCTTCTGATTGGCTAAACGGTACCTCATTAAAGGTATTTATGCATTATGTACATGATGCATTATGGAAAGTGATCAAGGCTTGCCATAACGGCACGCTGCAATCACATTTAATACATAATTCACATTATGAGAACATAATAAAATTATCGATTGATAATTAAAAAAATACATAATTTAGTTTCGATAATGTGCGCCGTAATCACATTAAATCCCATAAAGTGCATTATGTATACATAATGCGAATTATGTATTTAATGTGATTAAGGCTTTCCATAGCGACGTTTTATATGTTGCTAACAAATCATACAGAACTTCCTTTTTACTTCTTTTTTTCTCATTTACTATTGTCTAAATGTTTGCTAGTTGAAATTTGAAAATCCTCAAAAACTAAGGTAAACTTCTCATGCAAAGTATTTCCATAGCTAAATTTTGTTAAATATATTTTGGTCATTTGAATATTTTTTCAACCCCTTGAACAATTGTAGTTTCACAATTCAGCTCTGGATGCTACTGATTGACTTGTATTTCGGAACGTTCGTCTAGTGCTGTAAAATTAACACTGGTATAATATGTATTACACAAGTGCCAAAACTGAGACCCTGTGTTCACATACTCATTATAACAATATGCTAATATATATGACAATCATATATGTATTTAAAAACTAATTGTTCATGCATATGAGTAGAACAGTTAACAGTAAATCCTTGTCTATAAGATTAAAAATGATAAATTTTAACGCTTTAAAACAAATCAAAATCTTTTGAATTTAGCCGACCAAATGCAACTCCAAAAACAAGTAAGGGTCGAGGTTTGATTTTCTTTCTCGAAATTTGATGTTTATAAAGCGAAAGTTACGGTGACTGATTTGTGGTTTCTTATGTTTTCCTTTGTCGCATTTTCAAAATGGAACAATAAGCTACCAAAGAAGGGTTAAAGACATTAAAACATTTTCTTGAATTCATGCCTCCCATGTGAAATTTCATTTGTTTCTAACTTGCCGTTTTTCTAAGTTTAAATAAGATTTTTGAATTGTGATTTCAACATGTTACTGGTGACACGTTCTGACTGTTCATCAGCTATTTTCTGTACTAACAGACAATTTAAGGGTTTAAATCAATACTAGTACATGATCCAAATCAACTTTTCGTCTCATTCGGCAAAGTCAGAAGTGGGCTACTGTGTATAATAAATGGCCTTAGTAGTTATTTAAATTTTATTGACAGGTTTATTCTAGTAATTGCCAAGTAAATGTTATTTAGCTGCAGATTCCTGGTTTTTTTTTCATTTTGTGCCATCAGAATTTAATGACATGACTGATATGTCCAAGTAAGCTTGTCAATTTCTTGCTAAATGACGTTAGTCCTTAACCATAGAAGTGCAATACTATAAAAGGCGTAAAAAGTCTACCCATCTACTTATGCCATATAACATCTGTTGTTATAGATTCGTCAACAATTTTAATGCTTAATGTCGTTTAAAAGGGATAGTCATACATAACATAAACAGTTTTCAGTGATACACTCCTCGAAAGAAACAAATACAAACGGTCATTAAACATGAAGCGTGACAAAATTATTAACTGGCATTTTACAAATAACAAAGTTCTATAATTAGTTTAGTTTCTGTGGTTATGATGATGTTCATGCAATATAACAGTTAACATTATAATATCATTCAAACACAATGACATGTACAATCTGATTGTGTACATAAAAACATTGTTATATGGGTTTGTAACCCTAAATACTTTATGAATAAAGAATATATAATAATAAATTACAAAGTTGAAAAAATATTATAAATATAATTATTATAAATTAATAAGGCAATGATCAGATCAATCACTTCCTGTTACAAAATAAACGAGTATTGTAAATTTATTTACCACAACAAAGTCCGAAGCTCCAACAATTAACCACACAACTACAATAATAATTACCAGGAAGATCGCAATTTTAGATTTCATGATTTGTTTTTAGATTTTGGTATTTGAAATGAGAAGTGTTCGTTTTTGTTTGTTTCCATCTCAATTTGGACAACAGCACTCGGACTTTCAGTCTCTTTGTACTTAAAGGTACTTACGGTGCTACTTTTCTCCGAGTCCAATGTTTGAACTGATAAATTATTCTCAATAGTAACTGTACCACTGTCACTAGAACTGCCCCCCTGATTGGATTCGACGGAAGTAACACCATCCCCAGCTACCGATGCATCCATGAAATCGTCTAAATCCGACGCTTTGACGTCATTGTCACTTATTTCGTAATTCAAATACCCTTCATTGTCACATCCACTGATAATTTCAGCTCCGTTATCTATTCCATTGTTGGCCATTGTCCTCAGAGTCATTTGGCTCGTCATTCAAATAACCTTCATTTTCCTGAGAATCTCCTGTATATTTTGACTCTACATCCGGAACATTTACTTTAATGCACTTATCTTGTCCACTGCCTACAGCTAAGGCGGATTCTTCATTATGTCCTTTTATTTTATTTTCTCTGCTTTCGTTGACGTGGCGTTTAACAATTGATCTTGGTGTTAATATTTTCCAGTAACTTCCGCCTGAGTCCCCTCTTACATATAAGGATTCTCCGTCATTTTAAGTGGTCCATTTCATGTTTCATGGGCGAGATTAAATAATCCTCAATTTCATTCACAGGTATACTGTCACTTTTTCCGAGCTCCTCTGCTTTTCTGAAATCCCAAAGTCTTATTATGCGCGGTGTAATATTTTCCATTCTTTTTCATAACAGAAATATTTGGAATGGTATAGATGGAGCACCTTTCCTTCCCTTTAGCAAACCATCAAGAGTTTTTTCAATAGGTTGCAAGGCATGATTAGTGCATCTTCCAAACGTTGTCCCAATCGAGTCTTGTGTATATCTAATTTCCGACAGAGGCAAGCTTAATATTGTCATTTTAATGTTATATGTGACACTTCTTACTTTTACACTTTAACTAAATAGTATAATACACAGATTTGATTTAAACACGTTATATATACAATATGTTACGTAATAATAATGGTTATTTCCATAGAACTATTATTAGTTTCTTGTGCTACTTTTTCAATTTTCTGAAAACTATTGGCAGGCAATGCATGGTAAACCAATGTTAACGTATATCTTGGTGTTTAAATAAAAAACAAACATACTAATCCATGTCCGAATCACAATCCAGAAGCAAAGTAAAAACTGAACTGACAAGTTATGTTAGACACGTGAACTTCCACCAGGGACGTGAGGCCGGGTGTTCCGGAAGGGTAAGCACCTCCTGTTTAGCTAGCTACACCCGTCACGTGTGTAATCAAAATTGTGTGAAAGGAACATGGAACTATGAGACGTCAAATATATTCAGGGCAATCCTGGACACAGAGACATCAAACTTATCAACAATACTGTGATGACGGCCATAAAACGTTTTAAGGGCCTTGATAAGCCTAGGCTTGCAATATCTCCGAGTCAAAACTTTATTTGCAAGCAGCTTGCTTATTTGTAAAAAGTCCCCGTAGTGGTAACAAGCTCTACCATAGCGTATTAATTGGGAAACAAATACACCAAAAACAGACCAAGCTTTCTGCGTTATATGAAATTAAAGCCACTGTTCTTTCAGATGGGAACTTAAAATAAACGAGATCGTGTGTCATGGTAGGCATAGTACAATAAAGAACCACGCTGTATAATGCAATCGGCGTAAAGCACAGGCAAAATTTCTGCACTTTTGTCTATAAATAGCAACATCTCAATATAAGTGAACTATTCATGATTCTTGACTGGGACGTTTATAAAACACTATTACTCAACTCAACTCTTATCTTGTTTCAGGTTTCAATGGAAGTAATATAAGCTTGCAATCTTGATTAATACACTTTTAATTTCCCGATGAGTGTTTGCAAATAATACAGACCCCAGTTTCACAATCATTCCTTGAATAAGTTTTCCTTAACTTAAATCTGCCAATTATTGGCAATGCTTTATGATACTATTAATTAAAAAGTCTTCAAATTAAAATATAGATGCAATAAGCACACAGGGATCTACAAAATGACACCTTTAAATTATGAATATTTTGAAAACTAAAAAAAATCATTCGGATTTTAAATATGCCAGATTTATGTTAAGGAACGTTTTAGTTACGGAATTATTATGAAACTGGGACCTGCACCTAATATGATTAAGTTTTGGTCAGCCTGAAATTGAAATATATCAAGATGTCGCCAGCTTTAAGTGAAGTGACAGAGATTTTTACCTTTGCAATGTGCCCAGGGCAATGTGCAGGGAGGGTTCTTTAGCATGCTATGCATGTCGTTTTTTAAGGTCTTTTCTGAAGAACCTCATGACTTTCATTTCTAAATGCTGAGTGCTTTGTGAAAAAACCCAACCACTACCTATTTTCTTGGTCAGACCCTCGCCAGGGTTCAAACCCATGACCTCCCACATACACAGTGAGCACTCTACCAACTGAGCTACTGTGGTGGTTTTATAGTTAAAGAGCTTCAGGACAATGAATGTATGAAAAATGAAATACAATAACTCTAAAAGTGAAGAACTTTTATTTTTATTGCAAGTGACTAACAATAGGTAAAGTGACTACCAGTACTTGTGTATCTAAAGTACAATTTAGTTATTTATCATATAAGGTAAAGGAACAAATAAAGAGAAAAACCGCACAAAGAATTAAAAATATAACACAACTTTAGAGCAGTGCTTACCTGTGACAAAAAATTTGAACTCGTATTTGCATAAAATAATGTGAATGTTACTGCTCAAAAAATTTTGCACTTGTGCGACAGAAGCAATAAATAAAATAAATTTTAGTGTTTTTTTTTAAATTTCGAGGTGTTGTTCTTCTGTAAAGTTTCTTCATCTCCTGATATTAATGAAGTCTGTCTTATAGCAAACACTTTTGGTTTCCTTATGAATATAAATCTAAATTTTATAAATCTTGGTTTGACAATTTTGGTCAAAGCACTATTGATGAAGAATTGTATATTGAAATGGTCGTCTAGTGCTGTAAAATTAGCACTGGTATAATATATATAAAAGAGTTAGTATCTCAGTATAAGTGTTATATAATAATAATAATATTTTTAATTGTTATTATCAACAGAATATTGGTTGTAGTCAAATAAAAAATTGGGATGTTTTAACTTCATAAATTTTGATCATGGAACATTAAAGACAGGAATGAATAAAAAAGTGCTAAAAACTAAAAACAAAATTTGTAAATTTTTAGAAATCTGTAACAAAAATTTTAAAAGTGTTAAAAAGTACAACATGATAAAAATACACTGTGTATAATAATGCACTTGTAAATATAGATTAAGAAAGTAAAATATTAATTAAAATGGGTTCTTGTCTTATATGCTCAAGGTAAGGAAAAATATTTATCATGAAAAAAACATTTTCTCCCTGATTGTAAAAGTAGCATAGAATGCTGAAATTTGTTTATACATTAATCTTAATTTTGATAAAATAGACAAATATCATGTATATTTATAAAAAATTCTAATTGGAGAAAATTGACGCAAGTTTTTTACCAATATTATGTATATTCATAAAAAAAATCAAGTAAATGGACGGAATTTACTGAAAGTGAACATGTAAATAATATATAATCTATAAAACACAATATTTATCACAGTTAACAGTTAAATATTCCAATATTGAAAACAGTTCCACAAGTCATTCCTGATACAAAGGGACAAAGTATTTGACTATTCACAAAACATTCATGAAGTATCTCTATTATTACCTAATTAACTGTCA
Source organism: Anadara kagoshimensis (assembly GCA_021292105.1). Lineage (NCBI taxonomy): Eukaryota > Metazoa > Mollusca > Bivalvia > Arcoida > Arcidae > Anadara > Anadara kagoshimensis. The sequence continues at coordinate 70,087,312 of CM037861.1, read as the reverse complement.
TACTTCTAAAAATATTATTTTTTGCACCCTGCCTGTCTTGAAATTCAGACATTGTTTACACTGTCATCTGCTATGATCAGAATTGGCAGAATGCTTAAAAGAAGCCTGAAAAGGCAATACTTGCACATTCAGTTTGCACATGAAACAGTTCATGAAGTGTTTCATGCCTGTCTAGAGGAATTTAAATAATCCACCATTTATAAAGCGGATTAAGTAATGACAAATATTATGCTATCCATAAAATACTCCACAGTATCACAGTTTTCATATAAAAAGTCTTCAACATGACACAACAGTTTTACTAACATGATTAGTATAATCAGAAAACTTGAGACTATTAAAGAATTGCCGCATGCCTTTTATGTTCACACACTGGCCGCCTTTATGGTACCAAAGCAGCATAATGGCAACTAATGACCATGATGCCGTACTATTGTCAGTGATGTCATTAAATGGCACAGCTGATGCTTAGTTTTCATTCTTTTTTGTATGTAATTCAAGCACACCTTTGCTAGAACATTGTGGGCATGGCCTGCGATACATCAATTTAGCTGGTTAACATCATAAGGGTGCCACTCTACTGTGTTATCTAAATACATTCCAGCCATATCAGATATTATTGACTTAATACAGTCACAGGACTTCCAATCACTTGTTATTCTTTATAAAGATTGTAATTTAAAGAAAAAAAAAATGAAAATTTTACAACATTTAAAATTTTCACAATATTGTAGTACCCTTTTGTCATATTGTGATACTCTAAATAAATGTATAATAATAATTACACCTATATAGTAATATATTACCATTGATATTGCTAATTTACTACAGTTTGAAATGTGACACAAATCAAAGAACGCATTAAACTACAGAACACAAGGAACAAGGAATGATAACATATATGTTCAAAAAATGACGATGCTGAGGATCTGTGTTTGCAAAAAAACCAGGAAGAAAACCTCGTAAAATGAAAAATGAACAAAAATTCCTCTCGCGGACAATTAACCCCATACTGTAAACCAACTTTTATTTGCCGATATTTAACTTATTGATTCTGTAACCAAATCCATTACATGACAATTAACATTTGCGATATGGACTTTAGCTGAATATTCGATATACAAAAAATAACCCATGTTCACATCAATAACATTTGTGATCAATTTGTCCTCGATAAACACACGAAAGTTAATCATAGAAAATAAAGTTGGGTTACAGTTATGACATTGTCATGATGATACAGGACTCAAAGTTACTCTTTTTATGTAGGGGCCAGTGTGGTTCAGGTTCCAATCAAACATTTTAGTTGCCAAAAAATGAAACTATACATAGCTCTTTGGAACAACATTCATGACCTGTTTTGAAAAGAATGTGACAAATGACTTACAATACTTATTCAGCCATTTTATGTTTTTTTAGTGTACTACAATTTTGATGGTGGAAATTTTGGTAGCCAAAAAGCCAAATTATACCTAAAAAAAGGTTACAAAATTAATTTTTTGCCATAGCAGCTATGGCAACTTTGAGCCCTCTGATATATAAATTACAGTATATGACACCAACACAAACACCATAATTAACAAAACTATCTTAATAACATGCCATCAGTTTTTGAATAATTTTACAAGTCTTTCAAAAGGTAACATTATTATCCAAATTTAAAGACAGTATTGTGTTATGCCCTTTTAATCAGTCACATTTTTGTTTTGCAATTTCAAAATCAAAAAGAACAAAATATATTTTTCATAATGCTCTAATGACAAGTAAAGTGCTGGTATAAAGTTCTTGAGGCTTGGCAATTAAATACAAATGCCTTATTTCAAACAGAAAAAGAGATATTTTCACTAGTTTTCTACCACCCTTGTCATTTCTACATCTTTTTTAACTATAGCCAACAACAGGTTTTTGTAGTTAAATGATGTGTCATTCTTTATGTATTTCCACAATGTCTGTCCAGTTAGTTTCAAGAAACATGCCTTTATTTCTTGCATGTCAATCTGTAATAAGAAAAACAACAATTAATTCATATACCAACAAAAACTAAATAGTTTAAACTACAGTCAGTAAAGTTAAACAGCCTCTTTCTTTGGATTTTTATGGCCCCTGTAATTAATGTAATTGACTATTAAAGTTTTGCAGGAGATAAGAGACATCAGGGGTTCAAAATTATGTTTTGTAAAATAAGGACCAGGACCTTTTGCCTTTATTTTTGACAGGTCCCACATGAAAGTTTTGAAAGTCCAATATCATCAATGAAAGGCCCGTGTACCATTAAGTTATCATTAAGAAAAAGTAGAATTATCCTTGTAAAAAAATGGCAGCTCAATCAGATTTTTACAGTTTTAAAATGTTGACTTCCTGGGCCCAATTAATGAAAAATCAAAAGGTACCCGACTTAGGAGCTGGGGAAATTTTGAACACCTGAATATACATGTATATTCAGGTATATTCAGGTAAACAGTTAACCCCACCCACTGGCCTCTTTTTAACAGCTAGATGTTTAAACAACCAGGTAATAATTCCCTAAGCCTAAATCCTTAAGTTCAGGTCAGTCCAGAATCCAAAATAATTCAATAATTACATTTTCATGAATAAAACAAGATCAATAATATTTTTAAACCAATTTAACATTGTGTGGATTTGACATCATGTTAGTTTGCCATTTATTACACTATAAAATAAAGGCCCTAATTAAGGGAAATATGGATGATTGTCTCCCTAAAGGGAGATAAATTTCCTAAGGGGAGACTATCCTAAATATTTCCCTTATTCAAAGGCACTATTTACTTTATCATACCGAACAAAAACAGCGTTCTCTTTTACCTTTTTTGATAAAATGAAATAGTGACTAAGAATAATTTTAATCAAGATATTTGGGTGCTCCCAATCGAAATTAAGTGATATACCGACAAAAGTAGGATTCGGATAACTTTGTAGTTTCCGCGATTTTCCATGCCTAGCAGTGAATATTAAAATATCCCATGGCAATGTTGACCATAGTTTCAAACATTGTGAATTGTTTCATAACAAGTGATTAGAAATTGACCAATAATAGTTTGAGAATTTCTGTGAGTTATAATAATGATCAATATTTTACCTCAGATCTGGACACAATTATACGTGTCAGTGTTTTCTCATCTGTTCCTAAGCCTTTCATGCTGTCCTTTAATCTTTGTGCAAAAAACATTGGCCTGCACTTGATGCTCTGGGCTGTAATAAAAAAAAATATTTTTTATTAGCTTAACAAACATTCCAACTTATTGTAAAGTCTAAATTGCCTCTTGGTACCTATATATGAACCCTACTCGGGGATTTCTAGTATGAGAAAGTGTGTAAGTTGGTTTGCTGAAAGTTTGTGGTCTTCTTTGGGTACTTAGGTTTCCTCACCATCTCAGAACTGACTGCCTCAATCTATTAGCAGAAGTAAGTTGACTGGGGCATAAAACACTATAACTGCACTACACTCCTGCTTAATGTCCTAGCTTTATCTATATTTAAATTATTCCTTTCTATGGGAATGGTAAGGGAAGATGATGGATTCTTTAATGCAAAAGGAAATTTAGTGAATTAGTATCTTCTACCACTAGATATTTTTGTGATTTGCACTTATTTTTAATAATAGAGAAATATTGTCCTCTGGGTTCAACATTACTGTTTCGAGACCCAGCAAGTCTCTTTCCTGACCCCAGTCAAGATTTTTTAACTTGAGTCAAGGCAGTTAGTTCTGAGATGTTGGAGGAAACAGGAGTGTCCAGAGAAAACCACCTATTTTGGGCAGGCAATCTGACAAATTTCTCACACTAGGAGGTGAGAGGTGATCTTAAAGCTGGAAGTGGGGAAATTGTATAAATAATAAGATTTGTACATGATGTATTAAACTGACCAGATGAGCAAAAAGGCCCTAATATCTGTTAGCTATATAGACAATGCAGATATTACCATCGTAAATTAAAAAAAAATTATTGCTATTTTTTTTCATGTAAATTCCCTTAGATCATGAACATGTATAGTGAATAATTTGAATGTTTCAAACTGTTATTGTATGAAACATAACAGTTCCAACTCTGATGAACAGGTTTCATATATATACATGTATAATTATAAGTTATATAGTGTTTTTAAACCCTGTATAATGTTTTTGTCACCCTTCAAAGCAGTAGTAGTTTGGTCTGTTTAACTTTGATGTCGTATTGTGTGTGACTTACGTATGTTATCACCATGTTTGTTTGTCTGTATGTACGAGTTACTTCCCTTTTACCACTAAATTGTACCCTGGCAGATCTCTGAACATTCTATGTACTCCGGCAAGTTAACCAATCGTTATGCAAAAAATTTCTTTGAAGGATGACAAAATTGTATTGTGTGTACCTATAGCTTTCATTCCTTTTTCAAAGTTGCCAGACAATTCTCTATCAAGTGTGTTCAATATATCTCTCTGTGAAACCTGAAATGCAAATTAAAAAAACTTTTAGGATTCTGGAAAAAAGTTTACCAAATAGTCTTACCGGTAAAAAAAATAAAAACCAAACAAACAAAGGCAAAAGAAATGTGAAACATTAAATATCTGTACAGTTCAAGATTGTTGACTTGTCAAAAATTTTAAATATACTAAAATTACAATTACTTGCTTATTAGATTGTGTTCATTTAGCCAGCCATCATGAACTTTTCAATGAACATAAATACATTTATTCTCAAATTCCTGATAAAAAAAAAACCTGCTGTATAATGCCATCAGCACGGTACACAGGCCAAATTTCTGCACCTTTGCCTATAGCTGGCGACATCTCAATATAAGTGAAATGTTTTTGTCTAGGGAGAGATGTTGCTCTGATATGTCACGCAAGTAAACAACCCCATTAAGTTTAACAACATTATCAAAGTCTGATAGAAAACTGTGTTGACAAAATTGTCTCCCTGACCTTCCTGATACATTTACTGTAAATCTTCTTTTATTCATGGATATTAACTTTCGCAAATCTCTTGCCAAAACCATTTTGCTACTATCACCTTTTGCAATACTGACTTCAGCTGAATATTTGGTAAAAATAAGAATACAGGTTTGCCATGATTAACTTTCACTTTATTTCATCTTCGTGAAATTCATGAAAGTTAATTGCAAGTGAATAAATGTTGGTTTGCAGTATGCCTATTTTTAGATTCTTAGAACATAAAAAAATAAGACATACCATGACATATTCATCATAAGTCTTTCTCATCTGGTAAAATTCTCTGTTTGCAAAGATTCTGATGAATGTTTCTTCATCTGTTCCCCACTTTTTTTCACCTGCCTTATACAGTTTTTCAGCCTCTCTTTTTGCTTTCTCTATATCCACCAGTTTTTCTACGTTGATTTTGTACATTCCCATTCCTTCCCCTTCAGAATTACAAACTTCTTCACAAGCTTCCTCCAATTTTTCTCTGGATATGCTTGAACGGCCACCCTGTTAAAATTTAAGAGCCAAATCAAGTAAAAAATCAACTTCATTGTTTCATTAATATGCAGATACTTCCCGTAGGTATACTAGTTGGAAGACTTATTGCTTTTTATATGTACCCTACTCTCCATTTTCATCCCTCCTCTTTCCCCTAACCCTTTGATCATTTTTTGTACGCACATTTTCTCTTAGATATATCAGTCAATCCCGTTTCAACTTTCAGGGTAATTCTCTGTACCACTAAACTATTAAGTTTGTACCACCTAACTACTAAATATTTTTCTGAATTTTTGTAAAATCTGGAATAGAGTGATACTAAATAATGACCCCAGGTTCAGTCCCTACCCTCCATTTTATAAATGTTCATATATCTGGAAACCTGATGAAATACTGAACACCAAACCATATAGATTTGTTTGTTGTGTAGAGTCAAATTATTTCCAATGGATATGGAATAAGATGAAGTTTTCCAGAAAAACAATATTATTCCAGATATATGCAATGTTAATGTTGTTCCAAAACGTTCGGCACACACATAAAGAGGTATTGATCATGTAGTACTACAAAAACCCCATTATCTATTACATAATTGAAATGCATCAGGCAAAAAAAACATACTTATTTGTTTCTGTGATGTTCTGAGAATATGATGCATGGGATAAAATTCTTAAAAAAAAACACAAGTGAGGAACAAATCTTCCGATTGATATTATGTGAAGTTTCAAGGTTATTGGTTAAAAACTGTAGAAAGAGTTGATTTCACAAAAAATTATCCTTTTGTTTAAAATTGCTAAACAACTAAGTTCCAAAGTCTAGACAAATAGGGAAAATCCTGAAATAATTCCATAAAGAGAGATCCACATCTTTGATATAAATAAAAATGTTCTGTGAAGTTTCTTGGTTCTTGAAACCTTTTACAGTTGATTTCACAAAGCAAGAAAAGAGAAAAAGTGTGGAAAGACATACCCAAGTACTCATTTTCCTTGACACTTGACCAGGGATGAAGATTAGCAGGGGCCCAGTAGCCCATGACTACTAAAAATCAGGCCCCTTAATGTTTACACATTTTAGCTATTTATTACTATTACAACTTTTTTTCTGAAGTGATCTGGTCTCTAACTCAAAATAGTTAAGCTTCATCCCTGTTGACAGGTGTGGAAAAACATACTGATTCCCTTAATTTCCGTGTCCATTAATTTTTCTTGAGAATTGTTAATTAATATATTTGCATAGTTTTTTTTTGTGTTGTCCCATAATGGCCAGCACAAATGTAAACTAGAACTGTCTCTTGAGAGTTAAAATCCCCCTGCCTGCAACATCTACAAGGGTTTAATGATTTCCCGTAACCTTGACATTTCCAATATGACCTTGGTTCAAGGTCATGACACACTTTTGAACCATAAAGATTATTCATGTAGGAGTTTTATGACAGTCATCCAAAGCAATTATGAGATATGTCCTGGACACGATTTTAAATGGACAGATAGGCAGACATAGTGATTCCTATATACCCCTTTCAAACTAGTTTACAGGGGGTATAATGAATTTTATCAAAATGAAATGTTTGCTTACAGTAAGTTTTACTTTTGCCTGTTGTTACTATCATTAATTTATGCGAAAATAAATTGAACCTGAAAATGTCCTGATTTACAATATTAATTTATTATGGGAAAAAATCAAATTACCTGTGCTGCTGAAACCAGTAGACGTTTGAAGTCTCCACTTGTATCACCTTCAATGTCCTTATCAAGCAAAGAATTTAGAGCTTTTCTGTTTGGACTTGCAACTGTTTTGAACAAATGAAATTACTTTTATACATGTTAAAATAGCCATAATACATTCTAAGCACAAAAAGGGTAAATGAGCACAAATGTCTCTTAAATTAACTTTGCTATTCAAATATGCAGCAAGAAAAGTCTTAATTACTAAATCAGTATATAAATGTTAAACTGATACCATCATGTGACTACGGTATATGTTAAACTGATACCATCATGTGACTATGGTATATGTTAAACTGATACCATCATGTGACTACGGTATATGTTAAACTGATACCATCATGTGACTACGGTATATGTTAAACTGATACCATCATGTGACTACGGTATATGTTAAACTGATACCATCATGTGACTACGGTATATGTTAAACTGATACCATCATGTGACTACGGTATATGTTAAACTGATACCATCATGTGACTATGGTATATGTTAAACTGATACCATCATGTGACTATGGTATATGTTAAACTGATACCATCATGTGACTACGGTATATGTTAAACTGATACCATCATGTGACTACGGTATATGTTAAACTGATACCATCATGTGACTATGGTATATGTTAAACTGATACCATCATGTGACTATATGTTAAACTGATACCATCATGTGACTATGGTATATGTTAAACTGATACCATCATGTGACTATGGTATATGTTAAACAGATACCATCATGTGACTACGGTATATGTTAAACTGATACCATCATGTGACTACGGTATATGTTAAACTGATACCATCATGTGACTATATGTTAAACTGATACCATCATGTGACTATGGTATATGTTAAACTGATACCATCATGTGACTACGGTATATGTTAAACTGATACCATCATGTGACTACGGTATATGTTAAACTGATACCATCATGTGACTACGGTATATGTTAAACTGATACCATCATGTGACTATATGTTAAACTGATACCATCATGTGACTATGGTATATGTTAAACTGATACCATCATCTGACTATATGTTAAACTGATACCATCATGTGACTATGGTATATGTTAAACTGATACCATCATGTGACTATGGTATATGTTAAACAGATACCATCATGTGACTACGGTATATGTTAAACTGATACCATCATGTGACTATATGTTAAACTGATACCATCATGTGACTATGGTATATGTTAAACTGATACCATCATGTGACTACGGTATATGTTAAACTGATACCATCATGTGACTACGGTATATGTTAAACTGATACCATCATGTGACTATGGTATATGTTAAACTGATACCATCATGTGACTACGGTATATGTTTAACTGATACCATCATCTGACTATATGTTACACTGAAACCATCATGTGACTACGGTATATGTTAAACTGATACCATCATGTGACTATGGTATATGTTAAACTGATACCATCATGTGACTATGGTATATGTTAAACTGATACCATCATGTGACTATATGTTAAACTGATACCATCATGTGACTATGGTATATGTTAAACTGATACCATCATGTGACTACGGTATATGTTAAACTGATACCATCATGTGACTACGGTATATGTTAAACTGATACCATCATGTGACTATGGTATATGTTAAACTGATACCATCATGTGACTATGGTATATGTTAAACTGATACCATCATGTGACTACGGTATATGTTAAACTGATACCATCATGTGACTATGGTATATGTTAAACTGATACCATCATGTGACTACGGTATATGTTAAACTGATACCATCATCTGACTATATGTTACACTGAAACCATCATGTGACTACGGTATATGTTAAACTGATACCATCATGTGACTATGGTATATGTTAAACTGATACCATCATGTGACTATGGTATATGTTAAACTGATACCATCATGTGACTATATGTTAAACTGATACCATCATGTGACTATGGTATATGTTAAACTGATACCATCATGTGACTACGGTATATGTTAAACTGATACCATCATGTGACTACGGTATATGTTAAACTGATACCATCATGTGACTATGGTATATGTTAAACTGATACCATCATGTGACTATGGTATATGTTAAACTGATACCATCATGTGACTACGGTATATGTTAAACTGATACCATCATGTGACTATGGTATATGTTAAACTGATACCATCATGTGACTACGGTATATGTTAAACTGATACCATCATCTGACTATATGTTACACTGAAACCATCATGTGACTACGGTATATGTTAAACTGATACCATCATGTGACTATGGTATATGTTAAACTGATACCATCATGTGACTATGGTATATGTTAAACTGATACCATCATGTGACTACGGTATATGTTAAACTGATACCATCATGTGACTATGGTATATGTTAAACTGATACCATCATGTGACTATGGTATATGTTAAACTGATACCATCATGTGACTACGGTATATGTTAAACTGATACCATCATGTGACTATGGTATATGTTAAACTGATACCATCATGTGACTATATGTTAAACTGATACCATCATGTGACTATGGTATATGTTAAACTGATACCATCATGTGACTATGGTATATGTTAAACTGATACCATCATGTGACTATGGTATATGTTAAACTGATACCATCATGTGACTATGGTATATGTTAAACTGATACCATCATGTGACTATATGTTAAACTGATACCATCATGTGACTATGGTATATGTTAAACTGATACCATCATGTGACTACGGTATATGTTAAACTGATACCATCATGTGACTACGGTATATGTTAAACTGATACCATCATGTGACTATGGTATATGTTAAACTGATACCATCATGTGACTATGGTATATGTTAAACTGATACCATCATGTGACTACGGTATATGTTAAACTGATACCATCATGTGACTATGGTATATGTTAAACTGATACCATCATGTGACTACGGTATATGTTAAACTGATACCATCATCTGACTATATGTTACACTGAAACCATCATGTGACTACGGTATATGTTAAACTGATACCATCATGTGACTATGGTATATATTAAACTGATACCATCATCTGACTATATGTTACACTGAAACCATCATGTGACTATGGTATATGTTAAACTGATACCATCATGTGACTATGGTATATGTTAAACTGATACCATCATGTGACTATGGTATATGTTAAACTGATACCATCATCTGACTATATGTTACACTGAAACCATCATGTGACTACGGTATATGTTAAACTGATACCATCATGTGACTACGGTATATGTTAAACTGATACCATCATCTGACTATATGTTACACTGAAACCATCATGTGACTACGGTATATGTTAAACTGATACCATCATGTGACTATGGTATATGTTAAACTGATACCATCATCTGACTATATGTTACACTGAAATCATCATGTGACTATGGTATATATTAAACTGATACCATCATGTGACTACGGTATATGTTAAACTGATACCATCATGTGACTATGGTATATGTTAAACTGATACCATCATGTGACTATGGTATATGTTAAACTGATACCATCATGTGACTTTATGTTACACTGAAACCATCATGTGACTACGGTATATGTTAAACTGATACCATCATGTGACTATGGTATATGTTAAACTGATACCATCATGTGACTACGGTATATGTTAAACTGATACCATCATGTGACTATGGTATATGTTAAACTGATACCATCATGTGACTACGGTATATGTTAAACTGATACCATCATGTGACTACGGTATATGTTAAACTGATACCATCATGTGACTACGGTATATGTTAAACTGATACCATCATGTGACTACGGTATATGTTAAACTGATACCATCATGTGACTACGGTATATGTTAAACTGATACCATCATGTGACTATGGTATATGTTAAACTGATACCATCATCTGACTATATGTTACACTGAAACCATTATGTGACTATGGTATATGTTAAACTGATACCATCATGTGACTAAGTTATATGTTAAACTGATACCATCATGTGACTACGGTATATGTTAAACTGATACCATCATGTGACTACGGTATATGTTAAACTGATACCATCATGTGACTATGGTATATGTTAAACTGATACCATCATGTGACTACGGTATATGTTAACTGATACCATCATGTGACTATGGTATATGTTAAACTGATACCATTATGTGACTATGGTATATGTTAAACTGATACCATCATGTGACTATGGTATATGTTAAACAGATACCATCATGTGACTACGGTATATGTTAAACTGATAACATCATGTGACTACGGTATATGTTAAACTGATACCATCATGTGACTATGGTATATGTTAAACTGATACCATCATGTGACTACGGTATATGTTAAACTGATACCATCATGTGACTACGGTATATGTTAAACTGATACCATCATGTGACTATGGTATATGTTAAACTGATACCATCATGTGACTACGGTATATGTTAAACTGATACCATCATGTGACTACGGTATATGTTAAACTGATACCATCGTGTGACTATGGTATATGTTAAACTGATACCATCATGTGACTAAGTTATATGTTAAACTGATACCATCATGTGACTATATGTTACACTGAAACCATTATGTGACTATGGTATATGTTAAACTGATACCATCATGTGACTAAGTTATATGTTAAACTGATACCATCATGTGACTACGGTATATGTTAAACTGATACCATCATGTGACTACGGTATATGTTAAACTGATACCATCATGTGACTATGGTATATGTTAAACTGATACCATCATGTGACTACGGTATATGTTAAACTGATACCATCATGTGACTATGGTATATGTTAAACTGATACCATCATCTGACTATATGTTACACTGAAACCATTATGTGACTATGGTATATGTTAAACTGATACCATCATGTGACTAAGTTATATGTTAAACTGATACCATCATGTGACTACGGTATATGTTAAACTGATACCATCATGTGACTACGGTATATGTTAAACTGATACCATCATGTGACTATGGTATATGTTAAACTGATACCATCATGTGACTACGGTATATGTTAAACTGATACCATCATGTGACTACGGTATATGTTAAACTGATACCATCATGTGACTATGGTATATATTAAACTGATACCATCATGTGACTATGGTATATGTTAAACTGATACCATCATGTGACTACGGTATATGTTAAACTGATACCATCATGTGACTATGGTATATGTTAAACTGATACCATCATCTGACTATATGTTACACTGAAACCATCATGTGACTATGGTATATGTTAAACTGATACCATCATGTGACTACGGTATATGTTAAACTGATACCATCATCTGACTATATGTTACACTGAAACCATCATGTGACTACGGTATATGTTAAACTGATACCATCATGTGACTATGGTATATATTAAACTGATACCATCATCTGACTATATGTTACACTGAAACCATCATGTGACTACGGTATATGCTAAACTGATACCATCATGTGACTATGGTATATGTTAAACTGATACCATCATCTGACTATATGTTACACTGAAACCATCATGTGACTATGGTATATATTAAACTGATACCATCATGTGACTATGGTATATGTTAAACTGATACCATCATGTGACTATGGTATATGTTAAACTGATACCATCATGTGACTATGGTATATGTTAAACTGATACCATCATGTGACTTTATGTTACACTGAAACCATCATGTGACTACGGTATATGTTAAACTGATACCATCATGTGACTATGGTATATGTTAAACTGATACCATCATGTGACTATGGTATATGTTAAACTGATACCATCATGTGACTACGGTATATGTTAAACTGATACCATCATGTGACTATGGTATATGTTAAACTGATACCATCATGTGACTACGGTATATGTTAAACTGATACCATCATGTGACTACGGTATATGTTAAACTGATACCATCATGTGACTACGGTATATGTTAAACTGATACCATCATGTGACTACGGTATATGTTAAACTGATACCATCATGTGACTATGGTATATGTTAAACTGATACCATCATGTGACTAAGGTATATGTTAAACTGATACCATCATGTGACTACGGTATATGTTAAACTGATACCATCATGTGACTATGGTATATGTTAAACTGATACCATCATCTGACTATATGTTACACTGAAACCATCATGTGACTATGGTATATGTTAAACTGATACCATCATGTGACTAAGTTATATGTTAAACTGATACCATCATGTGACTACGGTATATGTTAAACTGATACCATCATGTGACTACGGTATATGTTAAACTGATACCATCATGTGACTACGGTATATGTTAAACTGATACCATCATGTGACTATGGTATATGTTAAACTGATACCATCATCTGACTATATGTTACACTGAAACCATCATGTGGCTATGGTATATGTTAAACTGATACCATCATGTGACTAAGTTATATGTTAAACTGATACCATCATGTGACTACGGTATATGTTAAACTGATACCATCATGTGACTACGGTATATGTTAAACTGATACCATCATGTGACTACGGTATATGTTAAACTGATACCATCATGTGACTACGGTATATGTTAAACTGATACCATCATGTGACTACGGTATATGTTAAACTGATACCATCATGTAACTTTATATTAAACTGATACCATCATGTGACTTTATATTAAACTGATACCATCATGTGACTTTATATTAAACTGACACCATCGTGTGACTTTATATTAAACTAAAAAACCATCATGTACTGACCTTATGTTAAACTGACACCATCATGTGACTTTGTAACAACTGACACCATCATATGACTTTGTAACAACTGACACCATCATATGACTTTGTAACAATGACACCATCATATGACTTTGTAACAACTGACACCATCATATGACTTTGTAACAACCACACTATCATGCAACTTTTTGTAAAACTGGCATCATCATCTGACTTTATGTTACACAGACACCATCATGTGACTTTATGTTAAACTGACACCATGTGACTTTGTGTTAAACTGGTACCATCATGTGACTTTATGTTAAACTGACACCACCATGTCATGTGACTTTGTGTTAAACTGGTACCATCATGTGACTTTATGTTAAACTGACACCACCATGTCATGTGACTTTATGTTAAACTGACACCATCATGTGACTTTATGTTAAACTGACACCACCATGTCATGTGCCTTTATGTTAAACTGACACCATCATGTGACTATGGTATATGTTAAACTGATACCATCATGTGACTACGGTATATGTTAAACTGATACCATCATCTGACTATATGTTACACTGAAACCATCATGTGACTACGGTATATGTTAAACTGATACCATCATGTGACTATGGTATATGTTAAACTGATACCATCATGTGACTATGGTATATGTTAAACTGATACCATCATGTGACTATATGTTAAACTGATACCATCATGTGACTATGGTATATGTTAAACTGATACCATCATGTGACTACGGTATAAGTTAAACTGATACCATCATGTGACTACGGTATATGTTAAACTGATACCATCATGTGACTATGGTATATGTTAAACTGATACCATCATGTGACTATGGTATATGTTAAACTGATACCATCATGTGACTACAGTATATGTTAAACTGATACCATCATGTGACTATGGTATATGTTAAACTGATACCATCATGTGACTACGGTATATGTTAAACTGATACCATCATCTGACTATATGTTACACTGAAACCATCATGTGACTACGGTATATGTTAAACTGATACCATCATGTGACTATGGTATATGTTAAACTGTACCATCATGTGACTATGGTATATGTTAAACTGATACCATCATGTGACTACGGTATATGTTAAACTGATACCATCATGTGACTATGGTATATGTTAAACTGATACCATCATGTGACTATGGTATATGTTAAACTGATACCATCATGTGACTACGGTATATGTTAAACTGATACCATCATGTGACTATGGTATATGTTAAACTGATACCATCATGTGACTATATGTTAAACTGATACCATCATGTGACTATGGTATATGTTAAACTGATACCATCATGTGACTATGGTATATGTTAAACTGATACCATCATCTGACTATATGTTACACTGAAACCATCATGTGACTATGGTATATATTAAACTGATACCATCATGTGACTACGGTATATGTTAAACTGATACCATCATGTGACTATGGTATATGTTAAACTGATACCATCATGTGACTACGGTATATGTTAAACTGATACCATCATCTGACTATATGTTACACTGAAACCATCATGTGACTACGGTATATGTTAAACTGATACCATCATGTGACTATGGTATATATTAAACTGATACCATCATCTGACTATATGTTACACTGAAACCATCATGTGACTATGGTATATGTTAAACTGATACCATCATGTGACTATGGTATATGTTAAACTGATACCATCATGTGACTATGGTATATGTTAAACTGATACCATCATCTGACTATATGTTACACTGAAACCATCATGTGACTACGGTATATGTTAAACTGATACCATCATGTGACTACGGTATATGTTAAACTGATACCATCATCTGACTATATGTTACACTGAAACCATCATGTGACTACGGTATATGTTAAACTGATACCATCATGTGACTATGGTATATGTTAAACTGATACCATCATCTGACTATATGTTACACTGAAATCATCATGTGACTATGGTATATGTTAAACTGATACCATCATGTGACTACGGTATATGTTAAACTGATACCATCATGTGACTATGGTATATGTTAAACTGATACCATCATGTGACTATGGTATATGTTAAACTGATACCATCATGTGACTTTATGTTACACTGAAACCATCATGTGACTACGGTATATGTTAAACTGATACCATCATGTGACTATGGTATATGTTAACTGATACCATCATGTGACTACGGTATATGTTAAACTGATACCATCATGTGACTATGGTATATGTTAAACTGATACCATCATGTGACTACGGTATATGTTAAACTGATACCATCATGTGACTACGGTATATGTTAAACTGATACCATCATGTGACTACGGTATATGTTAAACTGATACCATCATGTGACTACGGTATATGTTAAACTGATACCATCATGTGACTACGGTATATGTTAAACTGATACCATCATGTGACTATGGTATATGTTAAACTGATACCATCATCTGACTATATGTTACACTGAAACCATTATGTGACTATGGTATATGTTAAACTGATACCATCATGTGACTAAGTTATATGTTAAACTGATACCATCATGTGACTACGGTATATGTTAAACAGATACCATCATGTGACTACGGTATATGTTAAACTGATACCATCATGTGACTATGGTATATGTTAAACTGATACCATCATGTGACTACGGTATATGTTAAACTGATACCATCATGTGACTATGGTATATGTTAAACTGATACCATTATGTGACTATGGTATATGTTAAACTGATACCATCATGTGACTATGGTATATGTTAAACAGATACCATCATGTGACTACGGTATATGTTAAACTGATACCATCATGTGACTACGGTATATGTTAAACTGATACCATCATGTGACTATGGTATATGTTAAACTGATACCATCATGTGACTACGGTATATGTTAAACTGATACCATCATGTGACTACGGTATATGTTAAACTGATACCATCATGTGACTATGGTATATGTTAAACTGATACCATCATGTGACTATATGTTAAACTGATACCATCATGTGACTATGGTATATGTTAAACTGATACCATCATCTGACTATATGTTAAACTGATACCATCATGTGACTATGGTATATGTTAAACTGATACCATCATGTGACTATGGTATATGTTAAACAGATACCATCATGTGACTACGGTATATGTTAAACTGATACCATCATGTGACTATATGTTAAACTGATACCATCATGTGACTATGGTATATGTTAAACTGATACCATCATGTGACTACGGTTATGTTAAACTGATACCATCATGTGACTACGGTATATGTTAAACTGATACCATCATGTGACTATGGTATATGTTAAACTGATACCATCATGTGACTACGGTATATGTTTAACTGATACCATCATCTGACTATATGTTACACTGAAACCATCATGTGACTACGGTAATGTTAAACTGATACCATCATGTGACTATGGTATATGTTAAACTGATACCATCATGTGACTATGGTATATGTTAAACTGATACCATCATGTGACTATATGTTAAACTGATACCATCATGTGACTATGGTATATGTTAAACTGATACATCATGTGACTACGGTATATGTTAAACTGATACCATCATGTGACTACGGTATATGTTAAACTGATACCATCATGTGACTATGGTATATGTTAAACTGATACCATCATGTGACTATGGTATATGTTAAACTGATACCATCATGTGACTACGGTATATGTTAAACTGATACCATCATGTGACTATGGTATATGTTTAAACTGATACCATCATGTGACTACGGTATATGTTAAACTGATACCATCATCTGACTATATGTTACACTGAAACCATCATGTGACTACGGTATATGTTAAACTGATACCATCATGTGACTATGGTATATGTTAAACTGATACATCATGTGACTATGGTATATGTTAAACTGATACCATCATGTGACTATATGTTAAACTGATACCATCATGTGACTATGGTATATGTTAAACTGATACCATCATGTGACTACGGTATATGTTAAACTGATACCATCATGTGACTACGGTATATGTTAAACTGATACCATCATGTGACTATGGTATATGTTAAACTGATACCATCATGTGACTATGGTATATTTAAACTGATACCATCATGTGACTACGGTATATGTTAAACTGATACCATCATGTGACTATGGTATATGTTAAACTGATACCATCATGTGACTACGGTATATGTTAAACTGATACCATCATCTGACTATATGTTTACACTGAAACCATCATGTGACTACGGTATATGTTAAACTGATACCATCATGTGACTATGGTATATGTTAAACTGATACCATCATGTGACTATGGTATATGTTAAACTGATACCATCATGTGACTACGGTATATGTTAAACTGATACCATCATGTGACTATGGTATATGTTAAACTGATACCATCATGTGACTATGGTATATGTTAAACTGATACCATCATGTGACTACGGTATATGTTAAACTGATACCATCATGTGACTATGGTATATGTTAAACTGATACCATCATGTGACTATATGTTAAACTGATACCATCATGTGACTATGGTATATGTTAAACTGATACCATCATGTGACTATGGTATATGTTAAACTGATACCATCATGTGACTATGGTATATGTTAAACTGATACATCATGTGACTATGGTATATGTTAAACTGATACCATCATGTGACTATATGTTAAACTGATACCATCATGTGACTATGGTATATGTTAAACTGATACCATCATGTGACTACGGTATATGTTAAACTGATACCATCATGTGACTACGGTATATGTTAAACTGATACCATCATGTGACTATGGTATATGTTAAACTGATACCATCATGTGACTATGGTATATGTTAAACTGATACCATCATGTGACTACGGTATATGTTAAACTGATACCATCATGTGACTATGGTATATGTTAAACTGATACCATCATGTGACTACGGTATATGTTAAACTGATACCATCATCTGACTATATGTTACACTGAAACCATCATGTGACTACGGTATATGTTAAACCATACCATCATGTGACTATGGTATATATTAAACTGATACCATCATCTGACTATATGTTTACACTGAACCATCATGTGACTATGGTATATGTTAAACTGATACCATCATGTGACTATGGTATATGTTAAACTGATACCATCATGTGACTATGGTATATGTTAAACTGATACCATCATCTGACTATATGTTACACTGAAACCATCATGTGACTACGGTATATGTTAAACTGATACCATCATGTGACTACGGTATATGTTAAACTGATACCATCATCTGACTATATGTTACACTGAAACCATCATGTGACTACGGTATATGTTAAAACTGATACCATCATGTGACTATGGTATATGTTAAACTGATACCATCATCTGACTATATGTTACACTGAAATCATCATGTGACTATGGTATATTTAAACTGATACATCATGTGACTACGGTATGTTACTGATACCATCATGTGACTATGTATATGTTAAACTGATACCATCATGTGACATGGTATATGTTAAACTGATACCATCATGTGACTTTATGTTACACTGAAACCATCATGTGACTACGGTATATGTTAAACTGATCCATCATGTGACTATGGTATATGTTAAACTGATACCATCATGTGACTACGGTATATGTTAAACTGATACCATCATGTGACTATGGTATATGTTAAACTGATACCATCATGTGACTACGGTATATGTTAAACTGATACCATCATGTGACTACGGTATATGTTAAACTGATACCATCATGTGACTACGGTATATGTTAAACTGATACCATCATGTGACTACGGTATATGTTAAACTGATACCATCATGTGACTACGGTATATGTTAAACTGATACCATCAGTGACTATGGTATATGTTAAACTGATACCATCATCTGACTATATGTTACACTGAAACCATTATGTGACTATGGTATATGTTAAACTGATACCATCATGTGACTAAGTTATATGTTAAACTGATACCATCATGTGACTACGGTATATGTTAACTGATACCATCATGTGACTACGGTATATGTTAAACTGATACCATCATGTGACTATGGTATATGTTAAACTGATACCATCATGTGACTACGGTATATGTTAAACTGATACCATCATGTGACTATGGTATATGTTAAACTGATACACATTATGTGACTATGGTATATGTTAAACTGATACCATCATGTGACTATGGTATATGTTAAACAGATACCATCATGTGCTACGGTATATGTTAAACTGATAACATCATGTGACTACGGTATATGTTAAACTGATACCATCATGTGACTATGGTATATGTTAAACTGATACCATCATGTGACTACGGTATATGTTAAACTGATACCATCATGTGACTACGGTATATGTTAAACTGATACCATCATGTGACTATGGTATATGTTAAACTGATACCACATGTGACTACGGTATATGTTAAACTGATACCATCATGTGACTACGGTATATGTTTAAACTGATACCATCGTGTGACTATGGTATATGTTAAACTGATACCATCATGTGACTAAGTTATATGTTAAACTGATACCATCATGTGACTATATGTTACACTGAAACCATTATGTGACTATGGTATATGTTAAACTGATACATCATGGAGTGACTAGTTATATGTTAAACTGATACCATCATGTGACTACGGTATATGTTAAACTGATACCATCATGTGACTACGGTATATGTTAACTGATACCATCATGTGACTATGGTATATGTTAAACTGATACCATCATGTGACTACGGTATATGTTAAACTGATACATCATGTGACTATGGTATATGTTAAACTGATACCATCATCTGACTATATGTTACACTGAAACCATTATGTGACTATGGTATATGTTAAACTGATACCATCATGTGACTAAGTTATTATGTTAAACTGATACCATCATGTGACTACGGTATATGTTAAACTGATACCATCATGTGACTACGGTATATGTTAAACTGATACCATCATGTGACTATGGTATATGTTAAACTGATACCATCATGTGACTACGGTATATGTTAAACTGATACCATCATGTGACTACGGTATATGTTAACTGATACCATCATGTGACTATGGTATATATTAAACTGATACCATCATGTGACTATGGTATATGTTAAACTGATACCATCATGTGACTACTGTATATGTTTAAACTGATACCATCATGTGACTATGGTATATGTTAAACTGATACCATCATCTGACTATATGTTCACTGAAACCATCATGTGACTATGGTATATGTTAAACTGATACCATCATGTGACTACGGTATATGTTAAACTGATACCATCATCTGACTATATGTTACACTGAAACCATCATGTGACTACGGTATATGTTAAACTGATACCATCATGTGACTATGGTATATATTAAACTGATACCATCATCTGACTATATGTTACACTGAAACCATCATGTGACTACGGTATATGCTAACTGATACCATCATGTGACTATGGTATATGTTAAACTGATACCATCATCTGACTATATGTTACACTGAAACCATCATGTGACTATGGTATATATTAAACTGATACCATCATGTGACTATGGTATATGTTAAACTGATACCATCATGTGACTATGGTATATGTTAAACTGATACCATCATGTGACTATGGTATATGTTAAACTGATACCATCATGTGACTTTATGTTACACTGAAACCATCATGTGACTACGGTATATGTTAAACTGATACCATCATGTGACTATGGTATATGTTAAACTGATACCATCATGTGACTATGGTATATGTTCAAACTGATACCATCATGTGACCTACGGTATATGTTAAACTGATACCATCATGTGACTATGGTATATGTTAAACTGATACCATCATGTGACTACGGTATATGTTAAACTGATACCATCATGTGACTACGGTATATGTTAAACTGATACCATCATGTGACTACGGTATTGTTAAACTGATACCATCATGTGACTACGGTATATGTTAAACTGATACCATCATGTGACTATGGTATATGTTAAACTGATACCATCATGTGACTAAGGTATATGTTAAACTGATACCATCATGTGACTACGGTATATGTTAAACTGATACCATCATTGCTATGGTATATGTTAAACTGATACCATCATCTGACTATATGTTTACACTGAAACCATCATGTGACTATGGTATATGTTAAACTGATACCATCATGTGACTAGTTATATGTTAAACTGATACCATCATGTGACTACGGTATATGTTAAACTGATACCATCATGTGACTACGGTATGTTAAACTGATACCATCATGTGACTACGGTATTGTTAAACTGATACCATCATGTGACTGGTATTGTTAAACTGATACCATCATCTGACTATATGTTACACTGAAACCATCATGTGGCTATGGTATATGTTAAACTGATACCATCATGTGACTAAGTTATATGTTAACTGATACCATCATGTGACTACGGTATATGTTAAACTGATACCATCATGTGTGACTACGGTATATGTTAAACTGATACCATCATGTGACTACGGTATATGTTAAACTGATACCATCATGTGACTACGGTATTGTTAACTGATACCATCATGTGACTACGGTATATGTTAAACTGATACCATCATGTAACTTTATATTAAACTGATACCATCATGTGACTTTATATTAAACTGATACCATCATGTGACTTTAGATTAAACTGACACCATCGTGTGACTTTATATTAAACTAAAAAACCATCATGTACTGACCTTATGTTAAACTGACACCATCATGTGACTTTGTAACAACTGACACCATCATATGACTTTGTAACAACTGACACCATCATATGACTTTGTAACAAATGACACCATCATATGACTTTGTAACAACTGACACCATCATATGACTTTGTAACAACCACACTATCATGCAACTTTTTGTAAACTGGCATCATCATCTGACTTTATGTACACAGACACCATCATGTGACTTTATGTTAAACTGACACCATGTGACTTTGTGTTAAACTGGTACCATCATGACTTTATATTAAACTGACACCACCATGTCATGTGACTTTGTGTTAAACTGGTACCATCATGTGACTTTATGTTAAACTGACACCACTGTCATGTGACTTTATGTTAAACTGACACCATCATGTGACTTTATGTTAAACTGACACCACCATGTCATGTGCCTTTATGTTAAACTGACACCATCATGTGACTATGGTATATTTAAACTGATACCATCATGTGACTACGGTATATGTTAAACTGATACCATCATCTGACTATATGTTACACTGAACCATCATGTGACTACGGTATATGTTAAACTGATACCATCATGTGACTATGGTATATGTTAAACTGATACCATCATGTGACTATGGTATATGTTAAACTGATACCATCATGTGACTATATGTTAAACTGATACATCATGTGACTATGGTATATGTTAAACTGATACCATCATGTGACTACGGTATAAGTTAAACTGATACCATCATGTGACTACGGTATATGTTAAACTGATACCATCATGTGACTATGGTATATGTTAAACTGATACCATCATGTGACTATGGTATATGTTAAACTGATACCATCATGTGACTACGGTATATGTTAAACTGATACCATCATGTGACTATGGTATATGTTAAACTGATACCATCATGTGACTACGGTATATGTTAAACTGATACCATCATCTGACTATATGTTTACACTGAACCATCATGTGACTACGGTATATGTTAAACTGATACCATCATGTGACTATGGTATATGTTAAACTGATACCATCTGTGACTATGGTATATGTTAAACTGATACCATCATGTACTACGGTATATGTTAAACTGATACCATCATGTGACTATGGTATATGTTAAACTGATACCATCATGTGACTATGGTATATGTTAAACTGATACCATCATGTGACTACGGTATATGTTAAACTGATACCATCATGTGACTATGGTATATGTTAACTGATACCATCAGTGACTATATGTTAACTGATACCATCATGTGACTATGGTATATGTTAAACTGATACCATCATGTGACTATGGTATATGTTAAACTGATACCATCATCTGACTATATGTTACACTGAAACCATCATGTGACTATGGTATATATTAAACTGATACCATCATGTGACTACGGTATATGTTAAACTGATACCATCATGTGACTATGGTATATGTTAAACTGATACCATCATGTGACTACGGTATATGTTAAACTGATACCATCATCTGACTATATGTTACACTGAAACCATCATGTGACTACGTATATGTTAAACTGATACCATCATGTGACTATGGTATATATTAAACTGATACCATCATCTGACTATATGTTACACTGAAACCATCATGTGACTATGGTATATGTTAAACTGATACCATCATGTGACTATGGTATATTTAAACTGATACCATCATGTGACTATGGTATATGTTAAACTGATACCATCATCTGACTATATGTTACACTGAACCATCATGTGACTACGTATATGTTAAACTGATACCATCATGTGACTACGGTATATGTTAAACTGATACCATCATCTGACTATATGTTACACTGAACCATCATGTGACTACGGTATATGTTAACTGATACCATCATGTGACTATGGTATATGTTAAACTGATACCATCATCTGACTATATGTTACACTGAAATCATCATGTGACTATGGTATATGTTAAACTGATACCATCATGTGACTACGGTATATGTTAAACTGATACCATCATGTGACTATGGTATATGTTAAAACTGATACCATCATGTGACTATGGTATATGTTAACTGATACCATCATGTGACTTTATGTTACACTGAAACCATCATGTGACTACGGTATATGTTAAACTGATACCATCATGTGACTATGGTATATGTTAAACTGATACCATCATGTGCTACGGTATATGTTAAACTGATACCATCATGTGACTATGGTATATGTTAACTGATACCATCATGTGACTACGTATATGTTAACTGATACCATCATGTGACTACGGTAATGTTAACTGATACCATCATGTGACTACGGTATATGTTAAACTGATACCATCATGTGACTACGTATATGTTAAACTGATACCTCATGTGACTACGGTATATGTTAAACTGATACCATCATGTGACTATGGTATATGTTAAACTGATACCATCATCTGACTATATGTTACACTGAAACCATATGTGACTATGGTATATGTTAAACTGATACCATCATGTGACTAAGTTATATGTTAAACTGATACCATCATGTGACTACGGTATATGTTAAACAGATACCATCATGTGACTACGGTATATGTTAAACTGATACCATCATGTGACTATGGTATATGTTAAACTGATACCATCATGTGACTACGGTATATGTTAAACTGATACCATCATGTGACTATGGTATATGTTTAAACTGATACCATTATGTGACTATGGTATATGTTAAACTGATACCATCATGTGACTATGGTATATGTTAAACAGATACCATCATGTGACTACGGTATATGTTAAACTGATACCATCATGTGACTACGGTATATGTTAAACTGATACCATCATGTGACTATGGTATATGTTTAAACTGATACCATCATGTGACTACGGTATATGTTAAACTGATACATCATGTGACTACGGTATATGTTAACTGATACCATCATGTGACTATGGTATATGTTAAACTGATACCATCATGTGACTACGGTATATGTTTAAACTGATACCATCATGTGACTACGGTATATGTTAAACTGATACCATCGTGTGACTATGGTATATGTTAAACTGATACCATCATGTGACTAGTTTAGTTAAATGGACTGATACCATCATGTGACTATATGTTACACTGAAACCATTATGTGACTATGGTATATGTTAAACTGATACCATCATGTGACTAAGTTATATGTTAAACTGATACATCATGTGACTACGGTATATGTTAAACTGATACCATCATGTGACTACGGTTATGTTAAACTGATACCATCATGTGACTATGGTATATGTAAACTGATACCATCATGTGACTACGGTATATGTTTAAACTGATACCATCATGTGACTATGGTATATGTTAAACTGATCCATCATGTGACTACGGTATATGTTAAACTGATACCATCATGTGACTACGGTATATGTTAAACTGATACCATCATGTGACTACGGTATATGTTAAACTGATACCATCATGTGACTACGGTATATGTTAAACTGATACCATCATGTGACTATGGTATATGTTAAACTGATACCATCATCTGACTATATGTTACACTGAAACCATTATGTGACTATTATATGTTAAACTGATACCATCATGTGACTAAGTTATATGTTAAACTGATACCATCATGTGACTACGGTATATGTTAAACTGATACCATCATGTGACTACGGTATATGTTAAACTGATACCATCATGTGACTATGGTATATGTTAACTGATACCATCATGTGACTACGGTATATGTTAAACTGATACCATCATGTGACTACGTATATGTTAAACTGATACCATCATGTGACTATGGTATATATTAACTGATACCATCATGTGACTATGGTATAGTTAAACTGATACCATCATGTGACTACGGTATATGTTAAACTGATACCATCATGTGACTATGGTATATGTTAAACTGATACCATCATCTGACTATATGTTACACTGAAACCATCATGTGACTATGGTATATGTTAAACTGATACCATCATGTGACTACGGTATATGTTAAACTGATACCATCATCTGACTATATGTTACACTGAAACCATCATGTGACTAGGTATATGTTTAAACTGATACCATCATGTGACTATGGTATATATTAAACTGATACCATCATCTGACTATATGTTACACTGAAACCATCATGTGACTACGTATATGTTAAACTGATACCATCATGTGACTAGGTATATGTTAAACTGATACCATCATCTGACTATATGTTACACTGAAACCATCATGTGACTATGGTATATATTAACTGATACCATCATGTGACTATGGTATATGTTAAACTGATACCATCATGTGACTATGGTATATGTTAAACTGATACCATCATGTGACTATGGTATATGTTTAAACTGATACCATCATGTGACCTTTATGTTACACTGAAACCATCATGTGACTACGGTATTGTTAAACTGATACCATCATGTGACTATGGTATATGTTAAACTGATACCATCATGTGACTATGGTATATGTTAAACTGATACCATCATGTGACTACGGTATATGTTAAACTGATACCATCATGTGACTATGGTATATGTTAAACTGATACCATCATGTGACTACGGTATATGTTAAACTGATACCATCATGTGACTACGGTATATGTTAAACTGATACCATCATGTGACTACAGTATATGTTAAACTGATACCATCATGTGACTACGTATATGTTAAACTGATACCATCATGTGACTATGGTATATGTTAAACTGATACCATCATGTGACTAAGGTATATTTAAACTGATACCATCATGTGACTACGTATATGTTAAACTGATACCATCATGTGACTATGGTATATGTTAAACTGATACCATCATTTGACTATTGTTACACTGAACCATCATGTGACTATGGTATATGTTAAACTGATACCATCATGGACTAAGTTATATGTTAAACTGATACCATCATGTGACTACGGTATATGTTAAACTGATACCATTATGTGACTACGGTATATGTTAAACTGATACCATCATGTGACTACGGTATATGTTAACTGATACCATCATGTGACTATGGTATATGTTAAACTGATACCATCATCTGACTATATGTTACACTGAAACCATCATGTGGCTATGGTATATGTTAAACTGATACCATCATGTGACTAAGTTATATGTTAAACTGATACCATCATGTGACTACGGTATATGTTAAACTGATACCATCATGTGACTACGGTATATGTTAAACTGATACCATCATGTGACTACGGTATATGTTAAACTGATACCATCATGTGACTACGGTATATGTTAAACTGATACCATCATGTGACTACGGTATATGTTCTGATACCATCATGTAACTTTATATTAAACTGATACCATCATGTGACTTTATATTAAACTGATACCATCATGTGACTTTATATTAAACTGACACCATCGTGTGACTTTATATTAAACTAAAAAACCATCATGTACGACTTTATGTTAAACTGACACCATCATGTGACTTTGTAACAACTGACACCATCATATGACTTTGTAACAACTGACACCATATATGACTTTGTAACAACTGACACCATCATATGACTTTGTAACAACTGACACCATCATATGACTTTGTAACAACACACTATCATGCAACTTTTTGTAAAACTGGCATCATCATCTGACTTTATGTTACACAGACACCATCATGTGACTTTATGTTAAACTGACACCATGTGACTTTGTGTTAAACTGGTACCATCATGTGACTTTATGTTAAACTGACACCACCATGTCATGTGACTTTGTGTTAAACTGGTACCATCATGTGACTTTATGTTAAACTGACACCACCATGTCATGTGACTTTATGTTAAACTGACACCATCATGTGCCTTTATGTTAAACTGACACCATCATGTGCCTTTATGTTAAACTGACACCACCATGTCATGTGACTTTATGTTAAACTGACACCATCATGTGATTTTATGTTAAACTGACACCACCATCTGACTTTATATTAAACTGAAAAACCATCATGGACTGACTTTATATTAAACTGGCACCATCAGATGACTTTGTTACAACCACACTATCATGTGACTTCATGTTAAACTGACACAATTATGTGCCTTTGTGTACACTGACACCACCATATGTCTTTATATTACTAACCTTATGTTACAATGACAACATCATCTAACTTTATGTTACAATGACACCATCACATGACTATGTTACACAACACCATCACATGACTTTATGTTACAAAGACGATATCATGTGACTTTATGTTACAATGACACCATCACATGACTATGTTACACCACACCATCACATGACTTTATGTTACAATGACAACATCATGTGACTTTATGTTACAATGACACCATCACATGACTATGTTACACCACACTATCACATGACTTTATGTTACAATGACGACATCATGTGACTTTATGTTACACCACACCATCACATGACTTTATGTTACAATGACGACATCATGCGACTTTATGTTACACCACACTATCACATGACTTTATGTTACAATGACGACATCATGTGACTTTATGTTACACCACACCATCACATGACTTTATGTTACAATGACGACATCATGTGACTTTATGTTACACCACACTATCACATGACTTTATGTTACAATGACGACATTATGTGACTTTATGTTACACCACACCATCACATGACTTTATGTTACAATGACGACATCATGTAACTTTATGTTACACTCACAATGTCAGATTACCTTTCTATGGAATTAAAGGTCTCTCACAGAAATGGTGATTTAGAAAGTCAATTTTAATGTTCATAAAACTGTGTACAACAGGGTTTAGAGTAATTTATAATTGGAAAGGAAAATACCAACAAAATATTCTTCTTACCATCTGGATAAACGGCTTTTATTTCTTGAATTTGTGCACCAGTTCTTGTCAACAAGATTTCAATTAAGGCTTTATCATCCGTACCAAGGCCCTGTAATATAAACAAATAAATTATGTTTTATTTGCAAAAGAATTCTGCAGAATAATTTGTATATATATTTTGATTATAGGGCAAAACTTGTTAAGCAATAATATATATATAAAATAGTTTAATTTATCTTTATAATTCTTACAAACCCCTTTAGAGAATTCATCTTTGTATAATTAAAGCAAAACCCTGACTCATTAATACAACCCGAAAGCAAAGTAGAAACTTTGAAACACAAAGTAGGTAAAACATGTGACCTCCAACTAGGGAAGTGAGGCCAGGTGCTCCAGAAGGGTAAGCACCTACAGTTTAGCTAGCTACACACATCACATTGTAATCAAAATACAGAATGAAATGAAAATAGAACTATGAGATGTCAAATATATTAAGGGCAATCCTGGACAGAGACATCATACTTATCAACAATATTCATACATGTATCATGAATTAGCATTCAATATAGTGATATTTTGATACAGTCTAACCTGCCTTAGTCCATCTCTATATAAGGGTCACCTGCTTATAAAGGCCAATAAATTGTATCCCAAATGTTTCTTTATCATCTTATTTTAACCTGTATATAAAAGCCACCTGACCATAAAGGACACTTTTACTGGTTCCCTTGGGTGGCCTTTATATACAGGTTTGACTGTATATGCTTAACTGTTTTGTAAAACTGGAATATCATTTGTATGACATTTTAAAATTGAAGACTACTAGTTAGTGCAAACATATAAGACCTCAGGTAAAACTTTAGTCCAATGTGTGCAAATATCATGCATCTGATGCAAAACCTTACATAAATAGCTTCCGCAATGCTCCAGGCATCAAATTCTGCTGGTGTTTTTAGCAGGTTCTGAACCAAATGTTTAATCACCACTCAGTTCGCTTGACATCTGTTCTATCAATCCTATCAAAATATAATATAAAAAATAGAAAGAAGAAATTTTTTTAGACTGATTTCACTTGAAGACCAAGGAATTTATCACATATTCTCATTTCACTTGAAAACCATAGAACTTATCACAACTTATAAAATATCACTAAACTGATTTCACTTGACGACCAGTGCACTCTAGAATCGAATATTGTGGGTTCAAATCCCAACAGTGGCATATTGTAATCTTAAGCAAGTTACTTCATTTCACATTGCTGCTGGCTTACCCGGTGTAAGGATAATGGATGGGTGACTAAAACCTCTGCAGCTGCTGTCTCGATGAGCTAGCATCTAAAAGTCACCATGAGTGTGCACTAGTACAAAGCAGAAACTGGGGAAGCCTAGTGTGATCAGACTGGCACTAGCTTCACAACACAAAATATTCAGATGCCCCAATACAAATCTTAGGCTTAAAGATGTCTTAATAGTGAATGAGAATAAGTGTCAAATTAAAAGCTAACTTGACTACTTGTTATATATATCCCAATAGCTTTTTCAGTAGGTGATATTTAATCTGAAGTCCTATAATCTTAGCATAATCTATTGGCAAGGATACAATAATGTGTAAAACCAAATTACCTTTCCAAAGGAAGTCCTTGTACATGGATTTTAGTTGTTGTCTTTGTGCATTGTTTCTAGTTGAAACACATAAGTTATAGCATCTTCATCAGTTCCTAAATAATTAAAACACATAAGTTATAGCATCTTCATCAGTTCCTAAATAATTAAAATGCATATATTATAGCATCTTCATCAGTTTCCTAAATATTAAAACACATACATTGACATAAGTTATAGCATCTTCATCAGTTCCTAAATATTAAAACACATATGTTATAGCATCTTCATCAGTTCCTAAATAATTAAACACTAAATTATAGCATCTTCATCAGTTCCTAATAATTATAACACATACATTGACATATGTTATAGCATCTTCATCAGTTCCTAATAATTAAAACACATAAGTTATAGCATCTTCATCAGTTCCTAAATAATTAAAACACATAAGTTATAGCATCTTCATCAGTTCCTAATAATTATAACACATACATTGACATAAGTTATAGCTCTTCATCAGTTCCTAACTAATTAAAACACATATCACATATGTTATAGCATCTTCATCAGTTCCTAATAATTAAAATGCATATATTATAGCATCTTCATCAGTTTCCTAAATAATTAAAACACATAAGTTATAGCATCGTCATCACTTAGGCAATAACCCACCAAAGATCACTACAGTAGCTCAATTGGTAGAGTGCTTGCTTGTATGTGAAAGGTTGATGGTTTGAACCCCAACTGGGTATGGCCAGATTTGAAAATAAGTATCAAATGATCTTTCACATCTGCATCTAGAAATAATGAATAAATGATGCGGTTCCCTCGGGCAAGACTTTAAAAAATAATGCACTGTGTCACTACAGGCCTGGTACAATAAAGAACCCTCCCTTCACATTGCCCTGACCAAATGCAAATTAGAATTTCTAGCACTTCACCTGTAGCTGGTGAACTCTCGATATGAGTAAATATTCTCGACTTGGACTTAAACTCCATTTAACAAATCATTAATCAACCTTTAAAACCAGCATATAGGTCAAAACAGACATTTAATAATGGAGTAATATTTCCTATGTGTCCTATGCCTAATATAATACTATACTATTACTTGTTGTCTCAGAAATGCTCAATATGTATTCTGTTAATTTTAAACTTTTCAGTCCAAATAATTTTTTGAGCTACTAATGAAATGGAAGCCTTTTTTAATAATAACATTATTTTTGTACAAACCAAATCCTTTACAGCCGTCTCTGATATATCTGCAGTCATATTCAGGATCCCATGCTTTACCATTATATCAAATCCATCTTCTTCATTTTTGATGAATTCAACAACAGGATCATTTTCAGCATATGCCGTATAGGGGTAAACAGTTCCATGGGTCATTTCTAGTGTTCCATTGTGTTTGCAGACAGCGACAAACTTCATCCAAATACATTCTTCTTACTTGCATTTTCATATCCTCTTTAGCTGCTTCATCATCTTCTTCCACCTTAAAGTAATTAAAGAAATTCAAGAATAACTTTCATTCTCACATTGAGGCTAAGGCAGTTAGAGTCATGGACTCTATGTGTATGTGTGTGTGGGGAGGGGGTGGTGGTTGGCTTGGTTGCTTAATTTGTCTTTGATTATTTTATTGATTGATTTAATTGATTTTGTTCTTGTCAAGAATATTTCATTTACATCAAGATTTCAGCTATAGTTGAATTGGCAGAAGCAAGACAACTGACAGATCGCTGACCACGCCCTTAGTGTTCCGACAAAGGCATGGTATGCTTGAATTACAGGCAAAAAGAATGAAAACTCGGCCTGAATTGTACCATTTAATGATGCCACTGACACTAGTACATCATTAGTTGCCGTGACGCTGCTTTGGTACCCTGATGGCGGCCTTTGTCAGAACATTGTGGACGTGGCCGGCGATACGTCAATTCACACTGAACAGGTCGTTGGAATGAAGTGACTTGCCTAATGTCACAACACAAGTTCCCTAATGGGATTCAAAACCCTGACCCTTGAATCTGAAGATTGATTCATTACCTAACTGACCACATGTTTTCTTGTTATTACTTCAGGACTTTTCTAGTTGTCTCGGTCTTTGTGACTATGCTTGGTTTAACTAACACACTTAATACATGTAGCTAAAGATTTTAACAGGTTTATTATTAATTGGAGTATTGATGTTCTTTTTTCTACTACTACACAGGTAGATAACGACCCTAATACCTGATTTTGCAGTATATAGTGCCTGGCCCCGGTTTTACAATCATTCCTTAGCTAAGATTTTCCTTAACTTAAATCTTGCAAAATATGGCTATCTATTTGTGGAACTACTGATGAATATTTTTGTCAAAACTAAATGCAAATGTTTAAATCTTTAAGGGATCTTAAAAATGGCATCTTAAATTCCTGAATATCTCAAAACTCAACAAAACTATAAAGATTTAAAATTTTGCCAGATTTAAGTTAAGGAAAATCTTAGCTAAGGAATGATTGTGAAACTGGGGCCTGGCCATCATTGATTCCCATTCTGGGAAGACTTGTGTCACTTGCTGTAGCAGATGAATGCAAGGTAGAACAAAGATGACAATGACACTGATGATGATGTTGAGTTTTAACATGACTGTGACAATAAAATTGATTATTATGTTGACAATGACGTTGATGATAATTATGACATTGATTTTAATGATGACAATGATGACAACATTAAAGATAATGCTGACTTTGACAATGACAATGATGATAATGTTGATATTAATGATGACTATGACAATGATACTGACTATGTCAGTGACTATGACAATGACATTGATGATGACTATGATGATGATGATGATGATGATGATGATAGTGATAGTGCAATTTAGTGAACAGATAGTGATTCTTAATAGGCATGGGGGGAATTACATTGCAATGTAATGCATTACATTACAATTACTTTGACAAAACCGGCATTATAATACAATTACAATTACATATATTTTGGTTAGTAATGCATTACATTACAATTACTTTACCAAAGTAATGCATTATATTAGTTACACATTACATTTTCATAAATATTATTAGCAAAAGAATACAAACATAAAGATGACCGATGTTTCCTGTTCAGAATTTGAAATTTTGAGTTTTTCTATAAAGTTCTTAAAGTTTTGACTTTAAATCATTGAAAATGGGAGTAAATCCCCAGCAATATAGTCAATTATTTCATGCTTAACTTCTTTTTGCTTTCAGTCATATTGATATTTCTGCTGACTACCAGTATTTTTTCTCCTAAAGATTAATCATGATATACAAGTGAGGTGTAACATGCAGGATGACCAATACAACAAATTTATCTGTTTTTTGATGGATTTGTACCAAATAAGCAAATAAACGGACAGATATACTGAAAAGATCAAATGAGACAGATTTCTCCATTATGACAGTTTTTTAATTAAAAGGTCTAAAAATTTGGACTTATTGTATGTACAAAAATCAAACACTTAACAATAAAAAAGTACCTAAATGGCAACCTTGCCCACAAAAAATGTAGCAATCTGGACAAATAAATAAATTTGATAGGTCAGCCTAAACATGTATGCTGGGAACTATAAATGAACAGTTTATAATACATACCTCTTCATCTTGGTTCTTTTGTTTCTGTAAAAGTAATTAAATTACATTAATAATCTTAAATTAATGGGGTTCCACTGTACCATGTGAGTAACACAGCTTAATGTTTGTACGTCCTTTAAAAAACGTAATTTTTACGTGAAAATGTGAACAGATAATGTTCCATATCCAAATGGAAATAATGGTTCTACACAAATGTTAGAGGGTACCACATGGTACAGCAGAAAACCACATTGTACTATGAAATACCATGTTGTTTGTAGTTTATAATCATGATATTGGATATTAAATGAACTGATTGATTAGGATATAAAATCCCTGTCAAAAATATTTCACATATATTTAGATGTTACTAGCTATACGTGAAGTGGCAGAAAGTTTTAGCTTTGCAGTGTCCTCAAGGCAATATGCAGGGAGGGTTCTTAACTTCTTCAGCAAGTCAAATCATAAAATGGAGAAACAGTTTTTAAGGGTTTTGGCAAAAGAACTCCATGACTATATAAATGCCAAGTGTTTAGCAAAAGAATATTCAAATATTGGTCAGCCTTGACAAGGGTTTGAACCCTGACTTTTCACATACAGAAAGAACACTCAACATGTTGATTTTCACAAGTGTAAGATAGAATATATATTTATCATAACATGTGTTTATAAAGATTTGAAATCAAGTCATAGTTCATCATTTTCTTATACAAATAGCTTAAATTTGTAGATTATAGACTTTTTTCTAAAAATGTACTTAATGCTTGTTTATGCAAATATGAAAAAACACCATAACAGTGTCTCCATATAATACTGAATACAGGTTTACTTCTATCTGATAGCAGTGAGCTCAGATAAGCTAAAAAAGTCCAACCATTACTACACTATTACTATTAGTAATATGCAAGACCAAAATATAAATTTTATATGGAATATCATTTACTATCTTATTTTACTCTTACTTTGCTCATCCTGTTTCAATTACTTGAAACTAGTTGTAAGCGTCCTCTTTAGCAGCCACAGGTGACATACTCTTTTTCAAACTGTACAGAGGTGTTTTAGTGTGTACTGAGACACGGGACCTCGGTTTTGAGTCTCATCCCAAAGACTATCAAACTTTTTACAGCTCTTGTATGGGCAGGAGACGCAAATCATCGCAGAAAATTTCTAAGTTACGAGTAAGGTTCGAACCCACAACTCTTGACTTTTAAAATGCAGTGACAGTACCTCTTGGCCATTTCTGCCCATGAAGTGTGTTAGGTTTCAAAGGTTTATAATTTTTTTTAAACATTTTAAGTTAAAAATGAAGACCTATCTAAAAACATTTGATGCAAAAAATATAATAAAAATAACTAGAACTGTCCCTTGAGATCCAAATACCCCCACCCCCAACATTTAATGTTTTCCCGCAACCTATACCTTTAAGATATGACCTTGTTTCAAGGTCATGACACACCTTTGGACCATGAAGATCATTTATGTGAAGATTTATGACAGTTGTCCAAAGCAGGTATGAGGTATGGCGTGGACACAATTTTACCCAGACTGTGAGACAGATGGACAGACAGACATGGTGATTCCTATATCTCCCCCAAAAACTAATTTGCAGGGGGTATAGAAATACAATAGAGCATCAATAAATACAACACTTACCATCATTTCTTTCCTCATCTGGAAATAAAAAGTAACCATAAATATAAGTATAATATTTCTGTAAAATGCCAGCAGAGTACATGGAAACTGAATTGTCTAGAGGGTCTGTTTGTGAATCACAACCTCTTAGACTAAAATCTCTTTTCTCCTAGTGTGAGAAAGCTAGTAAGCCAGTTCCCATACCAAACACCACTGATTTTTCAAGTCATTTCAGTTTCATCCACAATACAAGAACTGACCTCCTTTATACATAATATAAATACTGACTATGGAGCAAGACACTCTTTCTCAACTACACTCAAATGCCATGGTTTTTCTCTAGCACACAAAACTGCAATCTGACACGTTTTCAGACAATCGACCAAGGTGATTCCTATATACTCCATAGAGAGGTATTGATCATGTGGTACACTGAATCACATCCCTGATCCAAGTTGTTTGAAGGTTGATTAGCTTTATCAATGATTAACACAAATTCAAAAAGTCAATAAAACAAAGACACTCAGTATTAAGAAATTAGCAGCAAATTAATTAGATTTGACTGGAGACATTTCAAAGAAAGTGAACTTGAATTTGGAGTGAAAGGCCATCTGAATTTTTGGATGTTATATACACATAAAAGTCTCGGCTTGTGTTTGATCTCATTACCTCCATCATTGCTTGTTGCATTTGTAACTGTTGCATTTCCATCATCTTTGCAAAATCATTGTATTGCGAGCTTGGACATTGTTCCATACCA
Organism: Anadara kagoshimensis; assembly: GCA_021292105.1. NCBI lineage: Eukaryota > Metazoa > Mollusca > Bivalvia > Arcoida > Arcidae > Anadara > Anadara kagoshimensis. Next base: position 70,049,923 of record CM037861.1, on the reverse strand, counting down.
CCTGCCTGTAATAATAACAAAATCAATATTAAATAGACTTAATTAAATTAACAAAGTGTCAACCACCAGGGTCTTACCAATACTTGAAAATAGGTAGTGACTGTTTTTTGCCAAGCACTCAGCATTTAGTAATGAAAGTTAAAGGGTCCTTTGGAAGACTCCTAAAAAATTATACCATGTGCCCATCAGGTCAAAATTTCTGCCACTTCATCTAAAGCTGGTGATGTCTTGATATAAGTGAAATATTCTTGACTTGGACCTAAAATATATTCAATCACAAAGGGGCAAAATTTGCCCCATCTCTAATCTAAATATCTTCAAACAAATACCTTTTTAAAAACCAAAACACTTAAAACTTATACAATAGAATTGACTTGGGTAATGGTGTTTAACACCCTAATCAAGATTCTTTCACTTATATCAAGGTGGTTAGTTCTGGGATGGAGTGAAAGTCACAGTTCTTTCAGTTGGGAACTTTAAGTAAATGAGGCCCCATGTCACGGTAAGTGTGGCATGATAAAGAACTCAGCTGCATAATGCCACCAGTGGAATGCACAGGCAAAATTTCTGCACCTTCACCTATAGCTGGCGAAATCTCGACATAAGTGAAATATTATTCACTGGGACAGTAAACACCATTAGTCAACTCAACTCAACTCTCTCATTCTCTAGGATTCTTCTTGCAAGAACAACAGTTCTACTGATAAACAGAGTGAATGTTAAGGGTCTCTCATCATGCTTATCACATAATAAATTAATTTAACTATTATGACATATATTGAGATATATATATTAAAATCATGAGGAAAAAACAGAAAAAAGCCCAAGCCTTATAATGGGGTTCGCCGCTGTACCACATGATACCCTCTAACGTTTGTGCAGAACACTTATTTCCAATGGATATGGAATCGCATGAATGACGTTTTCCAGCAAAAACGTCATTCAAGGAATCTTCCAAAACGTTCCGCACAAACGTTAAGAGGTATTGATCACATGGTATAGCGGCGAACCCCATTTAAATACATAATAGTGAACCAGAACAGAACTCAAACTTTGATATGTAACTAATTATAGTAGAGTTACATATCAAATATAGCTCAATATCTGCATACACACAGAAAAAAGTCTAGAAAATTAATTCCCATATGTCGCATCATCAAATTAATAACTGAATTCAACTTTATTGCAACATATTTTATTATATTTTATTGATAACTATTCCTTTAATGATGTCTTATAAGGGGAGCCTACCAGATACGCAAGACTTATTTAAAAGGTTTATAGCTGTTTCTGAGAAAAGACTAATAAAATCTACCTCTTATTTGTAGTGGAGACTAATAGAATCTATCATGAGTAGCCATGTAGGATAGGGAAATCTCACCAGAGGGGTTGAATATTTCAGTCAGAGACGAGGCTTGCAGAGTCTCCGACAGAAATATTCAACCCCGAGGGTGAGATTTCCCTATCCTACATGGATAAACTCATGATTGATTCTTTTTCTTCCCTTTTGATAACAATTTTTTGCTTAAAGTATCAGTCACATCGACACCGACGCCATCTTTGTAAATCTAACTTTGTTATTTAACGTTATACATAAAAATAAATATGACCATCGGACAGAATGTACCTGATTTTGGTTTATACTAATAGTATAAACTAGAAAACAAAGCCATTTATTCTAATCTCCCAAAATAAACATTTGAAACGCAGTGAAAATATCTAAATTTTGGAGACTCGGGTGTCATTTTCCCACAAGACAACATCATGTCTCCACGATATGACGTCATTTAATTGTCCTTTGATTGTGACGTCACCGAAAGCCGCACAAGGAGGTGAAGATAAGCACGTGGAGGTGAAGATAGAAATTTCTTCCATCGTTTATTCAAGCGGAAATCTCTATCTCCAACATAGGAAGATGGAAGAAATAAAAATCTCAACCTGAGGGATGGGATTCTTTATTTTCCTGACTGCATGAGGTTGTCAAGATCTGGACAAAAGGATCTCATCTGGAAGGCTGAGATTTCTTTACATGTTCACTACAAAGCCGGGGTTGGTATTATTTCTCTAATATCAAGCGTATTCTGGTTTTGTTAAGCTATTTTGGCAACAATTATCATAAAAACTACACAAAAAGTACATTGTTTTCATTTGGAACCAAAAATGTTAAACTCTAAATTGTTGATGTTGATCAAAGTGATATTGTGACGTTTCTTTTCTTTATTCTTGGGTAAGATAGAAACATCATACCATGTTAAAACCTCAGAATTTCTTGTCAAATATGAGATAAATTATTTTATTATACCTTGATAAATATCAATTTTTAATCACAATAATTAAACCAACAGTCAACAATGCCATGGGATATTGCAATGTTCACTGCTGGGCACAAAACTTACGGAAAGTACCGAGTAATCCGTAATCCTACTTCTGTCCATATATCCTTGATTCTGATTAGGAGCACCCAAATATCTTGACCCTAATTATTTGTAACCATGTTATCAGAATAAAATGTAACATAGAATGCCTTTTTTGTTTGATATAATAAAGTAAATAGTGCCCCTGGTTGAAGGAAATATGGAGGATTGTCTCCCCTTGGGAACTTTATCTCCCAAGCCGATAATGTTCGCTCGGGGAGACAATCCTCCATATTTCCCTCACTCAAGCGCACTATTTATATAATCTTACCTGTGGTCCAGTGAATGATTGCATAGTCTGCTGTAGAGCTTGTTGACTTGGCATGGTAAATCCTGGCACTCCCCCATATCCCCCACCATAACCACCACCATATCCACCTCCATATCCTCCTCCGTATCCTGTATGAAAATTAAATAAATATTTTAGTGTGCAGCCTATTTTGAAACTTGTAAAAAGTTAAAAAAATTAGTACTATTATTGGAACAGAAGGTTAGATTTATAATACTAATTGTGATACAACTTTTATACTAGATTTGACAATTATTACAATTGCATTTGCAGTGAATTTGTTTGCTAAAACTTTGCTAAACTACCGAATCAAAGAAATTTCTTATTAGGAAAAATGACTATAATTCCCAAATATTCTACAAAAATTCTCCAAAACAACAGTGATGCACTGAAAAAATAAATCCACAAAATATCAGATAGTACCACAATGTAGTGCGTTTGCAATGGGGACACTGTAAGCTGTTGTCAGCATATCATTATACAGTTTGATAGATCTCAGAATTTCAATTTTCCAAATCTTAAAGGGCAAGAGGTAGTTTTTTTTTAAAGAAAATGTAACAAAATCACTGACTTGAAATTACTGTGCTCCATATAGCAAACCAGTATAAGCACTTGAAGTTATGAAAATGTTCATCTATAAATCCAAAATCTTGTTTATCTCTCATCGGAAATCCCATAATGTTTTTGAGATCCTGGTAATAGTTTCACTTGGGTAGCCATATTCATTTTTATCCATATATAGTATACATGTATTGATATTTTCATTTTTTTGCAGTCACTAATAGATTGACGGAATAAAATTCATATATAGAACTGAAAATAACTATACAAGCAAAGGTATTTAATATAAACACCACAGAGGTTTATTTCTACTGATACAGATGATAATTTCAGATATAAATACCTGTGTATCCATGCTGCCCACCAGGTGGAGGGGCTGAACCCATTTGATATCCACCATAAGCTTGATAGGCTCCTCCTCCATAACCACCTGGTGGTGGGGGAGGTCCAGAACTGGGAGGGTAAGCACCATATCCTCCCCCATATCCACCGTATCCACCACCGCCTGGATAATTACTCTGTATAACAACAGAACAAAATAAATGTAGAGTTGTTACTTAAAACAATTTATTTTCGAGACATGATATTTTCCTGGGATTTCTATCAGTCATTTTGTTGCATGAAATTTCCATGGCATCCCATTATGAGCCCCTTGTGTAGATATGCAAGTAAATCCCAATGTTCTCCCTCTGTAATGTACAAATCCACCTGTACTCACCTGTGATTTGTGTGAACTGTGTGTTTTTGTTAGTCAATTTCATTTTCATGCACAATAATTTCACCACTTTGTAACTTGCAAACCACATGAAAATAGCATGCACATAAAAAGTTTGTTTTACTGTATATGTTATGTATGTATATGATTTCATTTGATTTAATTTAAAAAAGTGCAATTTATATTTTGATAATTCAACTTTGTAAATATCTAATGTTCTGATTGGATAATTCTGTTCATTTTAATTCTCAACGAAGTTAATCATGTCATAATCAAGCCAGCCTGCCAGAACTATTGACCCTTATCCATACACACAGTCTTGTATTAATTTATTGCATATTCAAAAATCAAAATAATTTCAGTGTTGGTTATTTGATTTTAACTAAAACAATAATTTTTCTGCATAAGTATTGATTCTTCTATTTTGCTTGACATGAATGGAGACTGTGCACATGGTGCATAATTTGCTACGCTAATTACATCATGTGCACAGTCTCCATTCATATGAAAAAAAAAAAAAAAGAGAATCAATGTTTGATTTGTGTGATAAGAGGATTTAATAATCTTCATCTTTTAAGGATGTTACTGCTAGAGCAAGAGCATCCAAAAAAAAATTCACAAAAGTCAGACGTCAGATAATGCAGTTAGCCATTTGTCCTGACCAAGTTGAACCATTCCAGATTGAGACTATATAGTTGACAGAATTTTATTAAAAATCAGCCTAGTGCCAAGAAGACTATTTGTCACATGTCATTCATGATTCTAGTTAATTCTTTAAAATATAATATAAAATTAAAATAAATTAAATCTTCTTCTAGAGCCAAGTTACATCTACTTGGTGCTGAGTACAGTTATAACACCTGAATTACTTCGCAATGTGCCTAGCAGTTTGAAAAATTTAGCCCCAGTGAATGAATCAAGATAGATTAATATATATTCATACATTATACAAAATGTATATATATAACTTACCTGATAATAAGCCATATTGTCCCCTTTTTATTTCAGAATCTTCAGACACCTGCAAAAATACAAACAACACATTGTATCATTGTAGACTTAATAAAAAGATACATTACCATACGGATCTTTGTAGTTCTCAACTTATTAGTTAATCAATTAACTGTTAAAACATTTAATGCATGATTGGTGATTCTTACACATCATGGACCAGAGGCCACAACATGAAGATGACAATTAAAGCATCACTGCAGACTGAACATGAAAATATATTCAGTCGATACCAGAGTAGTGAATAGCTGAAATTTATTACAAGATTGGTACTATAGTTCCAGTACCGATGTTCATTGTAACTGCATTTTTCATTTTTTTTTTTTTTTGTTTGATCCTGGGAAGTGGGTGACCAATAAGTTGGAACCTGGTGGTTTTGATTCAAGGCAGGTGGGTCAGAAAAAAGGAAAACTGTGAATGTGGTAGACAGTACTAGACAGGTGGCCATTTAGCTTAATTGATATAGAGTCCAGCTGATGTTGAGAAGGTCCTGGGTTCAAGTCCCAGATTAGTACTTCAGTGTTTCCTTTTCTGTTACACAAGTAGGTGAAATTATCATGGTGTTTTTAAAAATACCAATAGTGTCTGCAGTGAGAATGTTAATGAATCATCAAATAAATAAATAAATAAATAAAATAAATATGTGTCTTATAATTACATATATAATATCTGTATATAATGTAATGCTTTAATTTTGAAGAATTAATTTTGATGAAATAAAATAACATATCTGTAAAATGGCTACATAATTAACTTTTTCCTTAAAACAATGTTAAGAAAAAAATGTCAGAATCTTTTACCTGTCTGCAATCTGCTACACTACCGGTCAGTGTACGTATCTTGGAGATAAGATAAACAAAACCTGTCAAAGGAAAAGTTGTCTATGTCAGACAAACGCTTGTGCCGTGACTACAAAACCCTCTTATCGTACAAACGTTTTACTGACAACAACAGGTGCCCGTTTTGTACATGGGCCAGCTGATTACTTCGTCCATGTGGTAAGAAATCAGAGTATTGGATAATTTTAAAAAGATATTACATTTATTTTTAAAAGCCATGTTTTATAACATGTATAATATAAATTCTGAGTCGATTTGTCATTAAAAATAGATGATTAAAGCATAATTGACACGCGGTTGCTAAGGACGCTTTGTCTACCTGCAACTATTTACTGTAGTTGTTACAATATACGATTACGAAAGAAGTGTTTATAATAAAATTGCTGGCGTCATAAATTCATGCTTTTATTAACATACAAGATATATTTATCATCAATCGGATCCAGGGTTGTTTTGTACATGAACTTGTAAAATTGTGGGTATCTCGTGCAGTTTTAAATTTAAATGTGTTATGATGTCGGCATTCAGTTTTTTAATAATGTTTAATATTCGACTTTGATATTATATAACACGTACAGCGAAACATGCAAACCGATGCTTGTTAAACAAATACCAGGACCATACAAAAATTATCGATTTGCATGGGTAGCACATATATGATAGTACATTTACTTCTAACCAATACGGTTGTGCATTAATTGATTAACAAACATAACTTTACTAATTTTTGTTTTAAATTATCAACTCTCTTCCTTAAACAGTTTAATTTAAAATTTTTCATCTGATTGATGATTTTATAAAAATGTTTCAAAGTATAAAACTAGGAGTAAAATTATTTATAAAAGTCATTTCTTCTTCAGATACTGTGCATGATTATGTATTAACATTTTAGCACATAAAAATAAAAGGCAAAAGCATGTTACACGTTTATAGTTAAGTGACAAAACAATAAAACAGTTGCTATTTATTTTGTTCTTATGTTTCTCATACTGATTCAATCACTTCAAATTGTAAGCATCCTCTGTTGCAGCCACACATGACCTACTATTTTTTAGAAATCTTGTCACAGAGGTGTCCTTAGCGTGCACAGAGACACAGGACCTTGATTTTGAGTCTCATCCATTAGACTATTCTAGTAGCAAGCCTTTTACAGCTCTAGTATGAGCAGGAGATGTGGTCTTGTGCTGTTGTAATTGCTGATTTCTGACTTGAATACTTCTAGGGAATCTGCCACAACTAGATGTTATGGTAGCTCATTTAACAACACTAATCTAGAAAGAAACAATGGATCTTAGTAACTTCTGATGGTACATGCTGGTTTGGTGTATCTTATTGTGTCACATATCCCCAGTTGATAATACCTGCATGATGGGGGAAAGGTCATTGTTGATAGTTGTATCATGTTATTGACCACTGCCAAATTGCAGCTGTTGTACCATTGTAGTGGCACTGCTGTCTCTATTGTTGTCAACTATGGTGTACCATGCTGCTCAATGCTGAATGGATTTCGCCAGCATACCACATGATCAATATCCCTTAATGTTTATGTGGAATGTTTTGGAAAATTGTATGTTGAAATTCCTAGGAGTAACAACATTTTTACAGGAAAATGTGAATTGAGGCGATTCCATCTCCAATGGAAATAAATGTTCCTCAGAAACACTATAGAGTATCACATGGTACACTGGCTGACCCCAATATCTCTGATGTTACATACATTTTATGTTTGATGGCAGATTCCCATACTACTGTAGCATAATCTAGTTGCGGTCAAACAAGTGACTGTTGGTCTCCCTGATGTTTCTGGGGCCGCAGCTGGAGATGTTTCTTGTAAGAAGTGCATTGGTATTTGCCTTTGTTGTCACATTGTTGATTTATGGTCCCCATGAGATATTTATAATTGTTATGAGGATGTTTTCTCAAATGAAGCTCAAAATTTCATTCATTACAGTACCATAACTATTTTTATATTATTTAGATAATTTGTGGAAAACAACATGGCTTATTATCAGGTATATCTGGAAATCTGAACACACCACTTTTATTTTATTTTGATTTAAAATTTTACTATTGACTACTAACATTTGTACAGATTCTAACAAACTCCAAAGTCACTTTAATCTTCACTGTAAACTTGTGATTTGTCGTGAATCGCTTTCACAAAGACTGTAAGAATACATTGTAATGTAGTGCCTACTTCACCAATCCTTACCTTAACCTTAATGCTTAATGCTCTCCTCCCCAGGAGGCGCATAAGGCCGTAATGCTATCTTTCCATTTTTGCCTATCCTTCACTGCTGTTTTTGCTGTGTTCTAGCTTGTCCATCCAGTGGAATTTCTTTCCTTTTCAGTCGTTCTCCTCCATGTAGACATGCCTCCCTTTTTTTTTCCCCTCTGGTTACCACCCTAGTGCTGTCTTGCAGTCATTTGTTCCCTCTTTCTTCAGTATGTGGCCAGCCACTTCCATTTTCTTCTTCTGATCTCGCAGCTTATGTTGTTCAGTTTAGCTGTTTTCAATATTTTCCAGTTGTGACTAGTCTTGTTATTCAGGTCTTAAAATTTGGAGAATAAATGGTGCTATATCATCAGCATAGTCCAGATCTTCCATTGATGTTGTAAAGTCCCATCTTATTCCTCTTCTCACTCCATTAGTTGTTTTATTCATTATCCAATCTACCACTAGTAAAAAGAAAAACCCTGACATTAACACATCTCTGTTTTACCCTTGTTTTGATACCAAACCACTCTGATGTTTATTTTCTTCAATGACAGCACATTCAAATCCCTCATGCATCCCTTTTATAGCATTGGTGATTTTGGTAGGGATTCCATAGGTCTTCATTATTGTCCAAAGGCTCTCCCTGTGCACTGAGTCGAATGCCTTTTCAAAGTCCACAAAGTGTGTATATATTGTAGCTCTGAATTCATTTGCTTGTTCCAGTATGTTTCTCAGGATAAATATTTGCTCTGTTGTTCCTCTCCCTGGTCTAAATCCTGCTTGTTCCTTCCTGAGTCTCTTTTCCACTTCTTTCCTAATCCTTTCATTGACCTTACAACTAAATACCTGCTAATGACTGTTAGTAATGTCATCCCATGCCAGTTGTTACAGTCTTTCAAATCTCCTTTCTTAAATATTTTCACTATTAGTCCCTGTTTCCTATGTCTTTGGCAATGTTTCTGTCTCCCATATCCTATTATATATTTCTAGCAGTTTCAATGTTTCCATATCTGACTCCAATAGTTCTGGCCCTACTTGATCTATACCTGCTGCTTTGCCACTTCTAGTTCTTTTTAGTGCTGATCTTATTTCGCCCAAGCTCCATCTTCCTGTATCTATCTCTTCCAATTCGTCTGTGTGTTCATCCTCTGTGATTGGATCAATTGGGTAACTATTCAGTATTTTGCTATTTTTCATTCTATCCTTTTTCTCTTCTCTTAGCACACCCTGTTTGTCCTTCACCCCAACTGTCTGTCTCCCTTATCACCAGTCAGCATTTTTGTGATTGAATACAACTCTTTGCTCCTTCCTTTTTCTGCTGCCTTTTTAGCATCTACAGCTTTCTCCTCCATCCAGTTCCTCTTATCCTCCCTGGCACTCCTCTTAACTACTTCACCAATACACTTTCTTAACAAATCACCAGGTCATATCCCCTCAAGTTTATCACTGGTTTCTGACACAATTTTAGCCAGTTCACTGACAGAGAACATACAGTAAAACCTTGTTATAATGCCCCTCGATAACTTTGCCACCTCGCTTATCGCCACACTATTTTGAAGTCCCAAAATCCGTTTTGTCGATGTATTTCTTTATCCGCGTCCCCCAATTTATCGCCAAACCCCTTTATAACGCCAAAATTTGACTGAACAAATGGTGGCGATGAATCAAGGTTTTACTGTACTGTCAAAATCACTGCTTTGTGAGAGTGATCCAATAATATTGACTGAAATTTGATATTGTTCACTTACTCGAGCCTAGTTGTAACAAAAAAATCAATATGAACATTCACAATTACCATAAAATATTTTTGTAGAAAGTAAAATTGTTGCTGCTTTGAGGATTTTGATATTGGGAATAAACATGTTTACATTGGAAGTGATGTTCTTGCTGACATTATTACAATGTATGCAAAAAAAGATTCGATATTCAGCTACTGGTTTTTCAATTTGTAAAATCACAATATTAGCAACATTTACTCTGCATATTGGATTGATGGCATTTTACACCTTGGTCAAGATTTTTTCACATATATGGAGGCAGTCAGTTGAGGGCTGGTGGAGGAAACCAGAGAGCCCATAGAAAACTACCTATCTTCAGCAAGTGTTTAAACTGTAGAAGTGTTATTTAGTAATCACAAAAGTGCATAGTAATTATCATGATTATGACTAGGCTACATTGAGTGAAAAATAAACTTCATACAAGTTTATTGTATTTTCTATGACAATGGATTTTGCCAGAGTGCCACATTATTTTTACCCCTTAGCATTTGTGCACTATGGCTTGGAAAATGTTCATGCTTTAAATTGTTGCAATACCGTTAATTCTATGGGAAAACTTCAATGGTGTCATTCCATATCTAATGGAAATAATTCTTCCAAACCAAACATTACAGATACCATGAGTTAATTGACACTCTGTAACAGTAAACAGAATTTTGTGATTCTTAGATATGTCAGATGTTTTTGGTATTATAGAAAATTAATTATTAATTATTAAGTTCAATACATCAGAAAACCTTACAATACCTGTCTTTGACCTTAGTGATTACATGCTGATAATGAGTGTTAAAATGTTAGATGATGGTACCTGAGCCTTCACAGGCAGTCACAATCAAAGGGAGATAACTGTTCCTAAATTCTTTTTTAATTTTTATTAAAGGGATTATTTATTTTTTTATTTATTTATTTATTTATTTATTTATTGTTTTGTCCATTTGTCCATTGTAGGTCTAATGCAATGCATAATGATCAAAGTAATGCATTACGGTACATTTTTACTCTACTTTCAGTCTAACTACCCACAGCAATATGGAGGTGGACCAGGTTTTAATCCCTTTGGTGGATACAGTGGGTATCCTCCACAAAACTTTGGAGGTGGATATACCTACACTAACAGTGCTTACAATGTCAACCAGTATCAGCAACCACCACCTCAACAATTCCCTCCAGGTACCATACACACAGTGTCACACGGTCTCTCTCTTTTTTCTTTCTCTCTCTCTCTCTCTATCAGAGCTCTCTGGTATACCAGGCATCGGTACCATGAGTTTTTAAAAATAATCAACAACATTTTAGTCCACAAGCACAATTAACTCTAGTAAATTGCCATGCAATTGAATTTCAAGTTCTGAAATATAACAAGCTTGAATTAGTTTTTTGCTTGGGGACATTATTTTAAGTTGTAATATACATGTACTAGAAGATTGAGTTTCGAGAGCCCTTGGTGGGCAAATGGTCTAAAACACATGTTTATGTATCACATTGCCTCTCTTCATATAGGTTTGATTGGTGAAAAGACCCTACTGTAGAAACCACTGTGGCTGTGACAGTGAAATTCTCTTTATATCCATAGAAAATCAAATAAATTTGAATAAAGTTCGATATTTTTCACTTACTTGTACCTAGTCTTAACAGGCAATCTGTATGCGCATCCGCGATTGTCATAAAGTATGTCTGTAAAAAGGAAAATGTTGGCAGTATGGGGATTTTACACATGCGAAAATGACGATGTTTACACCAGAAGTGATGTCCTTGGTGACGCTTTACGTCATATGCGCAACAGAAGCCGCCATTTGCATGGTTTTTCAACATGTTAAATCCCCATAGCACCAACGTTTTTCCCTATGCAGAAATATTTTGGGCTAATCGCGGATGCGCATACAGATTTCCTGTTACGACTAGGCACAAGTAAGTGAAAAATATCGATCTTTATTCAAATTTATTTGATTTTTTATGGATATAAAGAGAATTTCACTGTCACAGCCACAGTGGTTTCTACAGTAGTGTAACAAAGTTTCTCAGTTCTCTTCAAATTGCTTAAGTTCATTGGTTTTCTCTGGACATTCCAGCTTCCAGCAACCTCAGTTACATGCATTATAATTTTGGCTAAACCCTTGTAAGACATTATATCATGTTCTGAAAGCACATTTTTTTATCTTTTGAAGAGAGAGAATACCAGTATCAAATTCAAACTTAACTCCTGTTCTTCTGTCAAGATACCAGTATCAAATTCAAATTTCTGTTCTTCTGCTATATGCATTTTATTGTTACCTGGAAAATCTAAGGTTTTTTACTTATTTTATTAAGTCCAATGTTAAGATACTGGGTACTGGTAGATATTACACATTATTTATATATTGTAGGTTTCAATATGATGAGCATGGTAAGAGCACCACCTCCGGTAAGTTTACTTATAATATACAGTTAAACCTTCCTTAAAGGCCACTCCTAAATAAGAGTCATCTGCTTTAAAATAGCAAGTGAAATTTTATCCCAGTTGCTTGTTATTCATGTTATTTGAATCTGTATATAAGGTTCATATGACTTCATTTTAGTGCTCCTTGATAAATTTGTCACTTCTCTTATTGCCACTGTATTTTGAAGTCCAAAAATTCGTTTTTTCCCCTATATTTTTCTTTGAATGCCTTTCTCAATTTATTGTCAAACCTCTATATAATGCTAAAATTTGACTGAACAAATGACAGGGATGAATTGAGGTTTGGATTTATTTTCTTTATTTATTTAGTTATAGTTAAGACATTAAATAGATTAACAAAATTATTCATTCATTCATTTAATTTTTTATTTATTTATTTATTTATTTATTTTTAGATAAGACAAATGCCTGTATCACATCAGGCAAACATCATAAACATGAACATGTGGAGTGCTGAAAATGCCTCAATGATGTGTGCTCAAATGGTAAATATAGAATAAATTGATAATGAATACAGAAAGTACACAGATATGTTACCATGGTTACTTTAATTTCCTCTTTTTGTACTTTGTTAACATTTTCTTTGCATTTTTGTTGGTATAGTTTCGTGTATGAGTTTGAATTTCTTCATATTTTCTAATTGAATCATTAAAGAATTTATAAATTGGTTTATTAACATGCTTATAGACAAAATGGAGGATTTTGATAAATTTTCATTATAATATGTCAAAGGACCAAATGTTAATTTTTGCTTGGTTAAGTTACATCTTTACATTTTTGTCTGGTTCAGTTTTAATTTTCATCAGTTTTTCCAAATTGCTTCGGTATTTATAAATTGAAGTTGAAAGTTTATGATTCCATTAATTCTTTTCAATTTATACATTTTTGAAATGGTTTAAAAGTATATATGTGAAATATCTGCAGGCATTTTCCATAATACATGTTTATTTTAAAATAATATACTAGCTATCAAGTATTGAATAGAATTATCCTGAATCTTTATTTCAATACAAATGTATCATTAGCAATTATCAGTAATATAAAAATCTGTAAAAGTTTTATAAACTTGAGTTTAACTATTTTACTTGTGTTTCTATTCAGTTACTGTAATGCTCCATCAGACACGTAACTTTATGTTTTTTTTAACTTATAAACCCCTTTATTTCACAGTAAATGAATAAGTATACATGGCAATTATTAACATAATCATGATAATATTATACAAACTACAGACTAACAGGTACTTTTGTGCTGGATAAAACAAAGGCTTTTTTTTTTTTACAAAAGTCACACTTCTGGAGTATATTAAAGGAGAGATGTTTCAAAATGTTTTTGTAGTCTCTTCAGTTATTAGAGCTGCCAACTGACCTGCAACTCGCGGTCCATCCTGTATTTACACATGAATTCCCCCTGACCCACCAAGAAGGGGAGTCCGGAACTGACCCGCAAATAACCAGAGTTTGAAGATTTGCAGTGTTCAAATCCACATACCCGGTACATATAATCATGGCAGATATTACATGCATGGACTAAGGGTGAAATGGGTATCATAGTGGTACATGTATTAATTTTGTGCAGGTAGCGTGTGAAAAATTCAAAATCACCATGCACATTTCTCTGTGAAACCACACCACAACACACCATTTTAATTTAATTTTCAATTTTTTCCAAGTTGGTGCACCCAACTTAGTAGTCCGCAAAGCCCCTTAATTTGGTGGATCTCAGTCGTACCCGCAATTACACAAAATAGGGTTGGCAGCTCCGGTTAGAACATCTATAGGACAGATCTGTGGAAAGTTGAACACAGAGCTGATGAAACATTTAATGCTTTTACCTCATTGTAATTTTTTATAATTACTTAGATGGGTTTGCTAAGTCAAGAAGAAATGAACGAAGAACCAGAAGATGATGATGATGAAGAGGAAGAGGAGGCTGATGAGGAAGAAGTAGAAGAATCTAGAAACACAAGGAAAAAAATCAAGAAAAATATCAAGAAAAAAGTAGTATGTATAAAGTATAATAGTGTTCAATTTAGGATTTATCAGAGGACAACATTTTCAAAACATTTCATTTAAAACACCACAACATCAATATTTTTGCATTCATGTAATGTGAAATATGGCCCACTAAGGTCTTAACAATGGGGTCATTTGGCAAAGTAAGGAGTCATGGACCTAAGACACCTTTTAGAATGAATATTGAGTATATTTATTAGAACCTGTATAACCAAAACAACAGTAAATCAAAATCTGTCTTAACTTTAAGTTATAACATAATTGCCATTAATAATGCTTGTTGAGATAATCTGTGTAAATTAAAAAACCTGGTTTCAAACCAGTTAAAATCAAAAACTGCTTTGGTTCAGAAAGTTGAGACAGGAAACATGATATAACAAAAAAAAAAAAAAAAATACATCCAAACCTGTCTATAAAGGCCACCCAATGGAACATGTAAAAGTGGCCTTTATGGACAGGTGACCTTTATATAGAAGTTCAAAAAAATGAATAAAGACTGCTTGGGATAAAATTTTACTAGCCTTTAAATGCAGGTGGTCCTTACATAAAGGTGACCTTTAAGACAGGTTTGACTGTAAGATCAAACCCTCAAAATCAAGAACAAATATCAAACAAAAAAAAATGATGAAAAAAGGTATGTTGATTGGTACAAAGGTACAAAGAGGCAAAAATACCCTAAAACTATTGAAAGTTGTGAATTTCTGACTCAGGTGCACATAATCAATCAAACAATGGATCAAACATTTACCGTAAAAAACAAGTACTTATCAAGTCCTAATTGTAGACCTGCATGCAAACATGTAAACTGGCTTGCAATATTATCTCCATTGGTCATCTGTTTTCTCTTTATTCAAATACTTGTACATGTACATGTAATTTGTATCTTTAACATTGCAGCATTGCAGTTGCAACTAATACCATACATAGAAATCAAACATACCGTTCTTAAAATCACAATACTAAAAGCAAGCAAAAACTTTGAAAAATGGCAAATTATGTTAAGCTGGATGCTCTGGAAGGATAAGTACCCCCTATCTAGTTAATTACACCTTGCAAATCTGAAATAAAGAAACATATCCAGGATAATTTTAGATACAGACACAACAAACTTGTCAACAACATTGTTATAAAGGTCATAAAGATTTTGGAGGGTCTTGATTAGCTTAAGCTTGCAATATCCCAAGTATCTTTAATTTGAATCATGTTTAAGAGTTTGTTTGTAGAAAGCAACAGAGAAGCTGAATGAGAAGGCTCAAGAAGATCCCAGTGTTCTAGAACAGTACAGGGATATGTACGCTGTAGAGTTACAGAAACGTTTTCAGTTATATGGAACACTAGAACCCACAGAGGGCACTATAAAACCACTGGTCAGTTACGACAAAGAGGACCCAGTATTTTTGTACACCCTGGAAACTGAGGAATTTGAGCTAGACAAATGGGACCCTGAATATGACTGTGTTTATTTGAAAAATGCCATGGATGGAGCAGGTAAAAATTCATATGTCATAATAGATTTCACTTGTATAAGATTGATTGATCAATTAATGGGGTTTTATGTCCCAGTTAAGAATATATCACATTAAGAAATCAACAGCTATAGTGAAATGGCAGAAATGTTGACCTATGCAGTACGGTTAGGGCAATGGGCAGCTGGTTTTTAACTTGCCACAACTGCTGTGACATGGGGCATCTGTTTTTAGTCTCATCCAAGACCTGTGACTCATTTCTACTGCAGAGTACTTTGCAAAAGAACAGTCACTACCTATATGTTTAATTCTTGGTCAAACTTAGCTAGGATTTGAACCCACAACCTCACTCATACAAAGCATGCACTATTATTTTTAAGTTTTGGGTCAGACCCAGCTGGGGTTTGAACCCTACTAACAAGGTGAGCAATCCACCAACTGAGCTACTTTGGACATTTGTATAAAAGATGCTATTAATTTGTCATACTGGTATACTATAAAGTATTTATTTTGTTGGTGTACTAATTTTGACAATTTAAATGATGATGCAGTAATGATTATTTAAATCTACTGCCATTAAACTCAATAAGATCATGGTGTACTACTACAAGGTGATCTACGAGACACACATGATACTAAAACTTGTACATGCTAAAACTAAAACATTACAGTAGTTACCCATTGAATTGGAACTAGCTGCAGGCTGACTATTGCCAAATTGACTACTGCAATGTTTTGGCGAATAATAATTCATTTACATGTAGTTAACAGATTATGCCATTTTGCTGGTGCGATTTTGGCATTGAATTTTGCTATGGTTGTCCATAGAATTGGAACTGATTGCCTATTGATAATTGAAGTAGAGGCAGTGAAGTAGCTGATAGTAGTTCATTGAATTGAAAGATGTTACTTGTTTACAATTTTCACAGAGGAAATAATATTGGTTGGTAGTTCGATTCCATTCAATTTGAAGATGTTCCTTAAAGGCCTACTGAGTCTCAAGCAACATATTCTGTATGGAATTGTTTGACATAGACAGTTTAAACTGTATCAGAATCAAAACTTTTCATGTATATATATCAGTGGCGGATCCAGCAAGAGGGGGGAACAGGGGGCCCATGCCCCCCCCCCCCAGTTGCCCGACTTTTCCCCTCTCTCTCTCACAGCTGATTGTCAATCAACCAGCGTAATGACCAGTTAATTAGTGGTACTGATTAATTTATTTGTGTACACGGGTAGGAAATTGCAATCAGGTGATGATGTAATTTACCAGTTCGCTGAAGAATTAAAGAATCCAGGTAGTCTTATGTGATAATGTTTTTTATCTGATCGCTGAGGCGTGAAAGAAACCAGGTAGTATTTATAAGTAGTATTTTTAATTGGTTTTAATGGGGAAAAAATCTGTCTCATTTGACTTTTTATTCTATTCATCCGATTATCGGCTTTACGGAACAAATCAGTCTAAATAATCAGTTTTTTTTTTCTAGTGACAAGATTCTTGTGTGTTGCACCTTTAATGCGCATTATACAATGATGAAACTGACTTTACTAGTCATTTTAAAACTAATACAAAATGTAATATAATAAAATTAACTTGAAAGTTTAGATGGATGTCATACAGTTAATTTTAAACAAGTGTGGAAAAGGGGTTATGTTAGTAGGAGACCTACCCCTTCGGTATATGTAGCAGGCAGGTCAGTTGGTAGAGTGCTTGTTCTGTAACATGTGTAAGTCAAGGAGGTCGAGGGTTTGGTCTCTTGTCAGGTCTGACCCAAGAATTCGCTCCGCATTAAAGAAATGTATGCAGGTCTTTCGGACAAACATTAAAAATCGAGGCCCCTTGTCACGGTAGGCGTGGTACGAGAAAGAACCCTCACAGAATAATGCCATCACCGCAAAACACAGGTAAATATTTCTGCACCTACACCTACAGCTGGTGATGTCTCGATATAAGTGAAATATTGTTGACTTAGAAGTTAAACCCCATTAATCAATGATCAATCAAACTTAGGACCGGGATTCAAACAGAAAGACTTTCCTCTAATGAGCTTGATTTATCAACTCAACTGGATCACCCAGACCACGGACCAAATTAAATCAAAACACTGGTATCCCTCCGATGGATCGACCTATCGATCTACAACTTCCAAAGGTAAAATGAACTCCTTTAATATAACGCAAAAAGAGTCGGTCTGGATCTGCGGTGCACAACTACACCTGGGCAGATTAAAAGACCGACAATACAAGTTACCGACGGCGGCAAATTTCGACAGTACAGTTGATAGACATATATCGATAAAGATATTATGAACTCACCGACACTCATATATAGCTACCTGCGTCAATATTACAATTTTTGAAAAGAGTAAGACTGGTTTAGATCTACTTTGAATGGGAGGTGAAAAGACGCCCGACAGTGTTCAAGATGCAGGGAATTGCACCATTTGTACTGAAAAAAGCGAAATTTTCCAGACCCCCCTAGAAGGTCGCGCCTTTGGCGCGTACTTGTGGCCCCCCCATTCACCAAGACTCTGGATCCGCCCCTGTATATATATATATATATATATATATATATATATATATATATAGAAACATAGTAGTATTAATTGGTTTTTTTGTGTAAATTATTTTGTAGCAAAATAAGTAAAATATAGTTAATTTTTTGTTTGTTTTAGGAACCAATGAAGAAGCCATTATAAATGTAATTGTATCAAGAAGTAATGAACAAAGACAAACACTAAAGACACAATATAAAGTTAATTATGGATTGGTAAGATTTAATTACTTAACCACTGATCTGTCTATTAATGATATTTTATGGTGCTATAGCAATAACTATAACAATTATTCAAATTGTGTATGACCAGGGATTTTACTTACTAGTTCAGGAAAAAGCATCTTGTGATGCTTTTTAAGGAATGCATTGGCAAAAATAAAAGAAGTTTGTTTAATTAGTTTTTACAAACAAATTAAAACTAATTATAAGTGTAATTATGTACTAGTACCGGTAATGACTGGATTTATTTTTAGCAATATATAAAATTAGTTCGAAACCAAAACCAATAATAATGATGGTGATGTTGAATTGATAATGTATTTTCTGATAATTCTATAAATATCAACAAAACATATATGCATTGATGTAAATTTTGTGAAAATACACAATTATGTAAAAAACAAGCCATTATTCTATGAAATTAACACACATAATTTGGTAAAAAAAACGACCAAAACACATATGTCTGTGAAATAAAAATACACATTTTCATTTTTTATGCTAATTTTATATTCAGGATCTAATAGAAGAACTTCAGAGTGAACTTAGTGGAGATTTTAAGGAGACAGTTATGGCCATGTTTGTAAAACCAGCTGAATTTGATGCCTGGTGTATTCAGGAGGCTATATATGTAAATATATATAAATTCATTTCTGACATTATACCTTCCAGGATTGTAGCTAAATTGGTAGAGTTCTAGCTCCTTATGTGGGAGATCGGGATTAGAATACTGGACAGGTCTGACCAAGACTTAAAAATAGGTAGTAACTGTTCTTTTGCCAAGCACTTGGCATTTAGGACTGAAAGTCAGGGGTCCTTCAGAAGAGATCTTAAAAACTAATGCCCCATATCATGGCATGTGTGACACACTAAAGAACCCTCATTGCACATTGCCGTTAGCTCTCTGCAAAGGTTGAAATTTGTGTCACTTCACCTTTAATTGGTGACATGATGTAAATGAAATATTTTTAAATGGAATGTACAACTCCATTCAATTAATTAATTTCATTATACTTCTGTCTGGGATAAGTTAAATCTGTCAATTAATTACTTTGTCCTCCAAGCTAGTGCAGGTTATTCTATTCAATTGCATGCATTCATAAAACATGATCAACTTTGTCTTGGGTGGAACACCTGTAACTGACAAAATTTACTCAAGTATTGCTCATCTAAGATTGAATTCTGCATGTTCTGTACATGCTGTAGTATTATCTAATTGGAACCCAAGGTCCCACAATGTTTCTGTGGACATAAACTTTGAAAAAATAACCAGAAACATTCCTTTTTTGGGAGATTCAGAGACACCTTACCATACTCACTGCTTTGCCATATAAATCTACATTGTCATATTTTTTAAGGGATTGGGAACAGATGAAAGTGTTTTAATAGAGATCTTGACAACCAGAACAAATGCACAGATACATGAAATGAGAGAGGCTTATCCCAATGGTAATTTGTTATACCTTATTGCTTACTAGATTCTAATAATTTTCCTTTACAACTCTAGTCATGTGCAGAACATGTAGGATCTAGCTACTGTTATGTCTTGCCAACAAGTGGCCAATATTTGACACCTGCATGTAACTATCATGTGATCATGGTACATGAATGTACATAGATAAAATTCTCCTAAAAGATAATCTGTACAAGTATTGGAGATTGTTGTACTCAGTGATGATGACTTGTATTATGGCTTATACAGGGCAAGTAACTTCCATATCAGGACATTCAAAACTAATAATAAGCCAATTTGTATGTAACCATATAGCAACAGCAACAAGCTGCATTACGTACAATATTTCCTTGTTTTTTGTTAATGAAGTCTCTTTTAAATGCATGTGTCACTTTGTTTATGGAAGACCAGTAGTTTTCTAAGGGTACTCTGGTTTCCTCCACCATGCCAGAACTGACCACTTCTGTAAAAGTGAAGGAATCTTGGCTGGTGTGTAAAACCCTACTCCACCTCCTAAGGTTGTTAAGTGAAACCACATTGCTTTACATTTATCTCAAAATATGTTTTACTATTTTTGTAAGATAGCAAAAAATATGGTACACAGCATTCAGAATTTGTTAAGGTATTTTTTTAGAACGGCTCAATCAAACAAAAACATTATAACTGGTTTATGTTACTAAGATTGTGGAATGTGTGTAGACTTTATTGTTTGTATTGTTAAAAATAAAATGATTCAAAAGTAATATTTAACCAACAAAAAGGAAAATATATCTTAAGAATGACAATTGTATGAAGTGAAAATGATAATAATATAAATTTTAAAATTTTAACTCAATTTACACATATTGTTACAGTGGTAAGTCCTAATAGAAAGACCAGTGAAAATCTTATAGAACAGGATATTGAAGATGATACCAGTGGATGTTTTAAACAGTTTCTCATCTCAGCTGTTCAGGTAGGTTAAAGTCTGTCTTGGGGTCTGCAGGCTGGTTCATCAGGTTGGTGACTATCCCAGTTTTCAGGGTGTAAATTTACAGAGTACAACCTTCTCTCTTGAATGGGACACACAATTCATTGTAAGATAACTGCAAGGATTTCTGCTAGTACACAATTATTTTGCTGTCTACTCATAGATCACAGCACCTCTTTCCACCTAGAAGAGGCTCCTCTAAGGTTTGAATCCTATTGGGCAGATCCTAGTGCAAGTTATTTCTTTTGCTAATAATGCTAAGGTATATTTAACAATTATTTCAATTCATATCATTATCAGTGGTTTTCACAAACTTATTAATCTTATATTTGCCATGGTGGAGAATGGAGTGGGGTGGGGTGGGGTGTTTTATGTTCTCTGAACACCTTTCTTAACAAATGTTTGTTATTCTGTAAGATAAAATAAAAATCAACCAAACTGTTCATTTCAGGGTGGACGTCGAGAATTGGACCCTGACAAAATTAAAGAAGCTGTTGAATTTCCTTTAGATGAGGATGGCAACCCTAAATTTCCAGTGTTTGTAAATGAAGCCAAGCTTGCTGATCAAGACAAAGCTCAGAGACAAGCTAAAATGTTGTATGAAAAAGGAGAGGGACAACTTGGAACTGATGAGGAAGAGTTTATCAGAATATTTGCCACTAATGAGATTTATCAACTGAGAGCTACTTATGCAGAATATGTTAAGGTGAGTCTAACAATAATGATAACCATTATAGTTCAGACATTATTTTTATACCCCCCGCTTAAAAAGTGGGGGTATATAGTGATAGGGGTGTCCGTCTGTGTGTCCATCCGTCCTTCCGTTACACCTTAGGGTACCTATCTCTTATCCACAACTCCTCCTGAACCCTTCATGGATTTTCATGAAACTTTCACACAATCTTTATGATATAATGTAGATGTGCACCTCCTATTTAAAAAATTGATCCCATGGATTCTTTTTTATGTTTGGGAGCAGGGGGTATTTTTTGTAAACTTGTGGCTCACAGTTATTCTAGTTGTACATATTTTCATGTTGTAACTGCTTCGAGGGAAAACTGTAGACCTGTATATATCAATATTCAAAAATTTTTAACCCCTGTGACCCAGTGATTTACTATTATTTGCTGTGACAATGCTTTAAAAGAAAAGTGAATTTCACCACTTTAGATATGCCTCTGACCAAGTTTCATTGAAATCTGCACAGTAGTTTTGCTTTTAAAAAAAAGATTTTGAGAATGCACATATGCATGCACTTGCTGACACATTCATATACATATACCAGTACACACTGTGCTAAGCCATTGACTCGGATGGCCCTTTGTCAAGGTGACATCAAAATATTTTTAAACCACATTTTTCACTAACATTGTTAGGTTTACCTGTATAAAATGGGTACCCATAAACTTCAAATATAATCTTTAGACCAGGAGATATTTGGACTAGACAGTTTCCAATGTTTCTTATATTCCTATAATTTTTGATAGATTGCTGTTCATAACCACCAGAAGCAACAATTTAACACAAAGCATAAATGGTCAAAAAATATATTAAAAAATATTTTAAAGAATATGTTTAATTTATTTAAGTAAGTATTAGCGCATTTTAACACAAAATTAAATTTTTATTTGTATAGATTTGTCAACGGGACATTCTAAATAGTATTGAAAGGGAGACATCTGGAGATTTTGAAGTTGGACTCCATGCACTTGGTGAGTATACTCAGATATTTAACTTGAACTATAATCTCTCCTGTAAATAACAAACATTAACAGTATACTTGTAAATGCACCAATAGGATTGCTGGACTGATGAGTTGTGGAGCAATAGTGTTTAATGTCCCAGGCAAGATTATTTCACTTACTAGTATATTGAGGTAGTCATTTCAGGGATGGTGGAAGAAACTGGATTTTCCAAAGAATACCACTATCATTTAGCAAGCAAACTGACAATATTACTTGAGGTCACCTTAGGGATAGAGTGTTTTTGCAGAGAGCAGGAGTTAGTAAGTAAAGTCTGGTTTTGTTATTGCGCAACATCTACCGTAGAAGGACAGGGTCACAGTTTTTTTTAAAGTTTAATTTAAAAACTAATTAGGGTAATTTGGAATGGAATGTTTGGAATAATCGCTTTTAAGTCTTGGACCAAAATTTATTGGAAGGAAATCCAAGGCTTAATTGCTGTGATGATATAAATATCGTTTGCCTATTCCTTTTGATTTTGAGTACAATTGCTAAAATCACAATAAAACACAGTTTACTGTATATAAAATATCATCCCAAGTGTTAATTATTTTAAAGTTTAAACTTCATATTGTTTTAGTTCAGAACATAAGATGCCGTCCAATGTATTTTGCCCAGAGACTAGTATGGTGTATGAAGGGTTTGGGCACTGAAGATAGAGATTTGATACGCTTGATTGTGTCTCGCTCGGAGGTAAGTTTTAACTTTAAACATAGGTTAATAATAGTGATACTTACAGAAACTGAGGCTCAGATATGTGTTGTTAGACCTAAACATAAATATTTTGTGGCAGGGTTTTCATAAAACTTACACATTTCCATATTGATAAAATATTTTGAGCACCTGGCCTCATTTAAATTTTCCTAACAGTTTTCTCAGCAGCTAGTA
The DNA here is from genome assembly GCA_021292105.1 of Anadara kagoshimensis. NCBI lineage: Eukaryota > Metazoa > Mollusca > Bivalvia > Arcoida > Arcidae > Anadara > Anadara kagoshimensis. The sequence goes on along the minus strand of CM037861.1, from coordinate 70,026,351 downwards.
AACACAGTCATTTGAAAATTTGGTATGCTGGTGCAGTATGAGTTCCTATACCACAAGTACTGATTATAAGTCTACTCGTCATCTAGTTGCTGTTCCCTGACTTAGTTTATTTTTCAACATTTATGGCTAATGGTTGAAAATTTTGTAACAGTTTTCTCAGCACCTACTAATCGCAGCCACTTGTAATTTATGGTCAATAGTTTCAAAATTTCTTAACAATTGTCTCATCAACTGCAAATGACAGCCACTTGAAATTTTGTATACAAGTTCAATATAAGGTCCCATAATGCAAGTGCGAATTTCAAATTTAAGGAATATCTACTTCCTGTTTCATGACTTAGTTTATTTTTCAACATTTATGGTTAATTTTTGAAAATTTTTGTAACTTACAAATCACAGCCACCTCAAGGTGATGCTTAATGTTACAGAGCACCAGACCTCACTTTCCTGATAGAAGCTCAGATTTTTAATTTAATTTGCCAGTTTTCAAAATGTTACTTTCCTTTTAGGATTGTGATTTGAAAATGGATCGGTAGGTTTGTGTTTGATTTACGAAAATAGAGTTATTATAATATTATTTTGCTATTTTTCAGATTGATCTAGTACAAATAAAGAGCTGTTTTCTTCAATTGACCAATAAAACCTTGTGGAAATGGATTGAAGAAGATACAAGTGGTGATTACAGACACCTGTTGTGTGCTATTGTAGGCAAAAACTAAAGGAAAAATGGATTTTTGAATACCAGTAGTTGTGATTTTTAAGACAAGTTTAACCATCAGTGAATATCAATGATGTGGATAAATTTTAATAGAAAAAAAGTTTTAAAACACAAACGTAACCATTCAATGTTTTCTGGAATTTCATCAAAATTTTTAATGATAACTACGATCTTAAAACGAAATATAATATTGTATGTAAATGTTGATTTGTATGATTTGTTGATTGTATCATGTGTATGTAAATGTCTGAAATTGGTCACATTTTTAATTCATCATCTTATAGAAAAAAAATTCTTGAATTAACAAGCATTCACTGCTAAAATGGAAACATTTAATTGTTCTTGAAATCAATAACATTTTAGTTTTGTTCCATGTTTTATATAAAGGTTGTATCCTTCATAGCTGAAACTAAAATGAAAATGAATTATCCCCCTTTGAACATAGAGACTTCATGAATTTAATATACTTTATAGCTTATATCAACCTTCACTGCCTTGCAAACCATATTTGTCTGTTTTTCCATATGTCCTGTAAGTCTGTATATATTTATTTAATGAGCAAAAGTTTCTCACTGCTATGCATTTATGAAATTTAAAACGAATGATGTTGATGGTCTAATAATGTTCAGTGTTAAAGTTTTATCTTGATTTTAAATAATGTGCCTTGTTTGTCATTCATTGGTTTTCTCCTTTGCACTTGACAGCTGAAAATTAAAGTTTGCACTCGTGTGAAATTGCCTGTTTTCCCTTAAGAAATTAACTTACATAACTAATTTTTCTAGATATTGATTTTGTTTATTTTACTTTATTTATTTACACTTGAGTATTATTTTTATTTTTTATTCAGCTATTAAAGGTTGCTTAGTGCTATCACTGGTACCTCTAGTTTACTGAATCTAAGTTTGGATTGCACATAAATATAATGTTTCTATTAAATTCTAAATAAAGTTTATTTTTTTAATGATTAATTTGTTTCTGTGGTTATTACAATGTATCAGAAAACATTGTTCCAATGAAGCTGTTTGCTGCTGAAAATTTTATTTTGATTTTGATCTTTTTTTCTAGGTTCAACAAATTGGTACTGGTCAAAATTTCAAAATTTGAGATAATATTATACAATTATTGACTGGTGGTGCAGGCAATAGTCAGGACCTCGGGTGCCAACTAAATTGCTATTGCCCACACCACCAGTCAATAATTGTTTTGTTATATGAAAACAATTTAAATATACCAAGAAATTTCAACAAAAATTTAATTTAAAAATGTATTCAGTTCATCATCCGACATTTCGATCAACTTTTCTAAAGTCAAATTGTGATTTACATGATCCGCGTACTCTTGTAATATTTTTGTAGCCACACCGATCACATTGGATGTGTTTTTACTGTCCCTGTCGTTCAGTATGTTAATTAATTCCTCATCGTCGTAGGACACAAATCTGCCGACGGCCGACATTGTTTACAGTTGACAGGAAGCAGACGTTAAGGGGTCAAGGTGAAGGTTAACGCGAATAGAACAACAGCATTTTATGTCACGGTCGCCAACCAATCAAATCGCCGATGACATTGACATTGCGGGAAAATTCAAAACGTTGTCTTGACAATCACGCGCAGTCCAACAGCAAAAACTATTTGACCGGTCCGAAAAGACTATTTTCCTGGCTAGGTCGAATAGTAATTTTGATGAGGTTTTTTTCTTTTTAATTTATGTATAAGAAATTTTATATGAATATAACAAAGTTCTTTATTGATTGGTTACTTTCAGTTCCTTACTTTTTGGAAACAACATAAAATAATACACATGTACGATTTTGGCTATCAGGAATGGATATTTGTTATTTTCAAATCACAATCGCAAAGTAAAAACTGTGATAAATTGGCAAATTTAGTTAAACATGTGAACTTCTTTAGAGAAGTGAGGCCAGGTGCTCTGGAAATATCGTCAAAGATAGTCTCCAGTATTATTTAGATAAATTTATTCTATTTGAAACAAATAATCTACACAGTTAAATAATGTACAGTGTTAAAGTTATATCTTGATGAAAAATAATGTGCCTTGTTTGTCATTCATTGGTTTTCTCCTTTGCACTTGACAGCCTGTTTTTCCTTATGATATTAACCAACATTTTTCTAAATATTGATTTTGTTTATTTTATTTTATTTATTTACACTTGAGTGTTGTATTTATTTTTTATTCAGCTATTAAAAGTTGCTTGGTGCTATCACTTGAATTCTAGCTAACTGAATCCAAGTTTGGATTGCACATAGATGTAATGTTTCTATTAAATTTTAAATAAAGTTTATTTTTTAATGATTTATTTGTTTCTTTGGTTATTGCAATGTTTTAGAGAACATTGATCCAATGAAGCTGTTTGCTGCTGAACATTTTGATTGTCTTTTTTCCAAGTTCAACAAATCAGTAGTGGCCAAAATTTCCAAAATTTGAGATAATATAGTTCTTTTTTGCTTTGTTATTTTTAGTTGGTTTCTTTTTGGAAACAATTCTTGCAAATTAGTACATGTATACGATTTTGGCTATCAGGAATGGAAAGAAAGCTTTTTAATTTGCATATTTTTTATTTTCAAATCACAATCGCAAAAGTAAAAACTGTGAACAACTTGCAAATTAAGTTAAACATGTGAACTTCTTTAGAGAAGTTAGGGAAGGTGCTCTGGAAATATCATCAAAGATAGTCTCCAGTCTTATTTAGATAAAATTCTACTTCTGAAATTTTATGAAATTTGAAACAAATAGTCTACATGGTTTAATAATGTACATTGTTCAAGTTATATCTTGATTTAAAATAATGTGCCTTGTTTGTCATTCATTGGTTTTCTCCTTTGCACTTGGCAGCTGATAAATAAAGTTTGCACTCCTGTGAAATTGCCTGTATTCCCTTAAAAAATTAACTTACATAACTAATTTTTCTAGATATTGATTTTGTTTATTTTATTTTATTTATTATACCCCCACTTAAAAAGTGGGGGGTATATAGTGATAGGGGTGTCCGTCCGTCCTTCCGTTACACCTTAGGGTACCTATCTCTTATCCGCAACTCCTCCTAAACCCTTTAATGGATTTTCATGAAACTTTCACACAATCTTTGTGATATAATGTAGATGTGCACCTCCTATTTAAAAATTTGATCCAGTGGATTTTTGGGAGCGGGTGTATTTTTTGTGAGCTTGTGGCTCACAGTTATTCTAGTTTACACTTGAGTATTATATTTATTTTTTATTCAGCTATTAAAGGTTGCTTAGTGCTATCAGTGGTACCTCTAGCTAACTGAATCTAAGTTTGGATTGCACATAAATGTAATGTTTCTATTAAATTCTAAATAAAGTTTATTTTTTTAATGATTTATTTGTTTCTGTGGTTATTGCAATGTATCAGAGAACATTGATCCAATGAAGCTGTTTTCTGCCTAAAATTTTAATTTTGATCAGCTTTTTTCTAAGTTCAACAAATTGGTACTGGCAAAAATTTCCAAAATTTGAGATAATATAGTTCCTTTTTGCTTGGTTACTTTTTGTTCGGTTACTTTTTGGAAACAATTCTTGCAAATTAGTACGATTTTGGCTATCAGGAATGGAAACAAAGCTTTTAATTTGCATATTTTGTATTTTGAATGTTCATATCAAATACGAAGATAGGGACCCTTTCAAATCACAATCCAAAAAGTAAAAATTCTGAAAACTGGCAAATGTAGTTGAACATGTGAACTTCTACCAGAGAAGTGAGGCCAGGTGCTCTGGAAATATTGTCAAAGATGGTCTTCAGTCTTATTTAGATAATTTTATTCTACATCTGACATCAACCAAATGCAAACCCTATATTATTATAGAACATTTTGATTACATACGTGGCGACTGTAGCTAGCTGAACAGGAGGTTCTTTCCCTTCCGGGGCACCTGGCCTTACTTCCTTGGTGAACGTTTACATATTAAACTTATTTGTCAGTTTCAAAGTTTTCACTTTGCTTCTGGATTTTGAATCGGACATGGATTAATATGATTGTATATGATTGTTCATCTAGTTTCTAGTACCTTTTGTCATGTAAAAGGTATAAACGTTTTTGGTTTTACTTTTCATTGAACCACCATCCCTCATTCTAAATTCTAAAGGTCTGAAAAAGGTTTTCACATGCAATTCTTTAACAAAAACGGTAAGGTATGATATAAATATTTCGTACTAGACCAGGATTCTGAGTATTTTGTCGAGCAAACACTAAACTGAAGATACCATCAACAAACAATCGGTATACCAATGGGCACAAAATGTGCACCATTGCTTGCTTAATTCATTATTCATTCCAATAAGGATTTCTGAAGACCTTGTTAAAGCTGGTGAGAAGACTGTCGCCAGACTCTTAATGATCTAGCATTTGGAGAATATGTGGATGTCATCTAATCTTGTGAAACCGAAATAACAGATACGACGAATGCTTCAAGTTCTACTCCATATTTGGAATAAAATACTTCAATGATGACACTAACGAAAGGGCTACATTCAAATAGTTTTGACAGACATAATGTCTGTATCCAAACTATGTCCCATAGTTATCTCCACGTTCCTTTCATTCTTAATTTTGAATTTACACTCGGTGTAGCTAGCTGACATGAGGTGGTTACCCTTCCATAGCACCCGGTCTCAATTCCTTGGTGGTTTAACTTTAGTTTTAATTTTTCATACTTTTTACTTTTCTTTTTGGATTGTTATTTGTACATGGATCAATGTGGGTATATGATTGTGATTTGGTCATGTATCATTGTGCTTTTAGGATTGTAATTTGGACATGAACCGTTGTGCTATTGGTATGGTGATATTCGACTCTCTAATGATTCTCAGGACTTTATCATTGGACATCATTGGCTATTGCCAACTACATATGTCTTCATTTTATATAATAAATATTTCGACGTATTTTTTAAACCACTGATTTAACTGTTGTATAAATTTTAGTAATGCATCTTATAGACAGAAATCTGCAATTTAGAAGGAGTGTTTCGATAAATAAAATTCATTGTCCAAACCGCGAATAAATGAATCATTAATATGATCCCAAAGGAATGGTTATCGTTGGTAAGTCTGATGTCAACATATTGCATTATCACGTCTATGTCTAGGAGTTGTATAATAGAGAGTGCAATATCATGTAACCATAAGGAAATTTGAAGTTTTAAAGACCCCATTTTATGACTTTTGATAACTCCCAACCCTGTCAAAATTGTCTGTACTTCAATTTCGGTCAATCTACCAGACATTAAGTTTGGTTTTATTAAAATATACTAGTCATGAACTTCCTAAGTAATTTCGATTATGTTGATTATTTTTCTTCTTAAAAGTTACTCGGTAATTCTATGATTTTCAGCTATGCATAAACCGACTGCATAAGTTCCAATAAATTGGTCTATGTCAGTTTCATTATTGGCATTGTGCTCTGAGTTCTGCTATTTTGGATGAAAATTATTTGAAAAAAAAATTATAACTAAATCAAAACGTTCAGTCTCCAGGTATTTCCTATTAAACATTATTAAATGTTCCTTCTTACGAGAAGATCTTGAGAAATGGAAATGATTTGTATTAAGAAACACCTAGTATTCGCATTTAATATTATATTCTTTTTGAATAATATATTTTGTGTTGACATATCCAAGAAGAATACTTGACACGTCAGTCATTTTTTTAACAAAAGCTTGATTACGACTATATTCTTCATAATGCTCCCTGCTCGGATTACACATTCGCTATTGTTGCGAGTTCAGCATTTAGACAACACCATGTGCTCTGGAGAGAGGAGAATTGTTGTTGTAAATGAGTTCAATTATGTCACCTGCCAGCACATTAACTGACCCGGTTTTGCTAAAATGTCAATATAACATTTTATCGCTGTATAGTATTTTTTATGCAGTATAGGGCATATGTCTGGTATCACCGTATATTATATTAAAACAAACTTGTCATTTATAACCTTAAAAACTATACTATATTGTTTTATTTTTGGCCTTGTGAAATCTAGAGAGAAGATTGCTGCCATATTTTTCAACTATATATATATATATATATATATATATATATATATATATATATATATATATATTTAACGTTCCCTAAATTTGGAGACTATCTGAGTGTCATCTTTCGTAGTAAGCGTGAAATAAAACTACAACTAATTCTTCAAGTTCTGCTTCACATTTGGACATATACCTCATAAATGACACCGTCGAAAAACTACTTCAAGATAAATGACAAACGATTACTTTCATTTTACTTTTATTTTTATGTAAGACTGTACCTGTTGTCAAGGTTATGGTGTGTTTCTGTTACGCTATGATAGAGGTTGTTCCCACTGCTGAAATTTTATACAAGGAAACAAGATGCTTACAAATGAAGTTTTACATAGGGGTATTCCATATTATCATAATCTAGATATATTTAAAAGTCCCATTGTTCCATTTTTCTTTCATTATGATTTTTTTATTTTACACGTGGCGGATGTACCTAGTTTGATAGAAGGTGCATAACCTCCCCGAGCATTAAGCTTCACTTTTCTGGTGGAAAATCACCATTGCATTTTTTCGAACTGTTTACTTTGCCTTTAGAATTGTTGTTTGGACAGAGAACCGGTGTGTCTGTGTTTGTTTTAAAATGACCAAAGCACATCATGACAAAGTAAAAATACGTAGCCATATAAAATTTCATGGTGTTCATAAATGAAGGTTTACGATTGTGGTGGAATGTTAAAGGCGAATATACTAGTAAATCGAAGTACATTTGTTGCATTACCACTTCTCTGTCTAGATGTTACCAAATATTTATTTTATGTCTGAAAAGGAATTTTGTCGCTTCTGTTTAACATCAGCTTCTGTCTGTACTTCAATTTGTATTCTGTATAAAGCCATATGCTAGACATCAGTTTCATTTTATTAAAAATAATCTTGTCATTACCTTCCTATTTTTATCGATTTACCATACTGATTATTGATTATGTTATCTGTAATTGTATTTTGTGTTCACCTGAAACATTATCGCTTCTTCACATACTGGAATAACAATCATATGATGTAACTGAAAAGAGACGTAAAGGGTTTTTGGAAACAAAGTTCTAATAAATTTTTTACGATGCATTGATAAAAAAATTTCGCTGCAAAAACAATGTTAATGTCACATAAATATTTACTGAATCACATTTGTCTAGATATGGCGGAATGCTTTATTTTGCGACCGTCAAAATGTCTCAATATTTGCTGAGAATATTCACATTGTATTCTGTCTGTATTTCAATATTGTAGATATTAGTAAAAGAAACATTTCGGCCCATGTTAAATTATTATTATAATAATAAAAAAAAAAACCACAAGCAAACACATTATAAAAACTGGCAAATTTAGATAGACATGTGAACATCCGCCAGGGAAGTGAGACTGGATGCTTTGGAAGGTTGAGCGCCTCCTGTTTAGCTAGTTACACATGTCATATGTGTGTAATGAGAATAAAAATTATAGGGAAATTTTACTATGGAACGTCGAATATATCTAGTATATACATAATACTTATCAGCAATAATGTAATGACAGTCATAAACCATTTTGAGGACCTTCATAAGCGTAAACTTACACTATCCCCAAGTTAAGAAATTATTTGTAAGCAGATTACTTCTTTGTATGTAGGTCCCTGTTTTTACGCAAATAGGAAAGTATTGATTCGAACCAACCTCCATTAAAATTGCTGCCAAATTTAATTTATATGATTTTCCTACACCGAGTTGAAACAAATTGTTCATATATAAATTGAAATACCGTTTTTCGTAAAAATAAAGTGACATCTACATATATTGTGTTCTCGAAATGGTAACAACCGTCGTACAAACATACAGGTTCATGTTAAAGCCACAACCTCAAAAGCAAAAACATACAAGTTTAGTTAAAAAGTGAACACCCACCAGAAAAAAACTTGGTGCTCTGGAAGGGTATTGAATGCTGATTGCTATGGAATGCAAACCGATGCATGCATATTTCATACAGGATATGTTATAATATTTAGTTAACGTTACTTGTAATGGTTCCGTTCCGTTGAACAATGTTAAAACCTCTCTTTTACTTTGAAATTAATCACAAATTAACGATGATACAGACACATCAAAATCATATAATATGATAATATATATAATTTTGCAAAATTACGGTTCCAGGCTTGTTTGTACAAAGTCGTTGTTTGAGCATCTTTAGAGCGCTGGCTCACAGGCTAGTATATATCACAGGATATCATCACAAGTATAAAGTAGACATCAAAATGTGGCCTAGTGGAAGATTGCGAAGTCAGTAATATATAATACAGTAATATCAATAAAACCATCCTCGTGTTGACGTCTAGAGATGCTTAATCAAACCTTACTTAGCTAGGCCATTTTGGAACTGTCATTTGTCTATTGAATAACTGATTGAAGATGTCAAATAAAAATGGGATAATATGGTAATCGGATGTCAACGTTAGCAAATCTGTATAAAATGTGTATAAAATCACCTGGCACTTAAAATATGATAACATTGGAAGGAGTGTGCCTTATATGTCAAAGTTAAACGCGGTATATAGGGCTAAGCTGACACAATTGCAGCATAGGTATCCTTTACTAAAGAAAAGAATAAACTTGCTAAAAGCTCGCATATCAAACAACAAACATACAGTTTTAAAAAGTGAATATATGACCTCTAGGTCAAAACCCTGGCATCTGCCTCAGTCTTTGTTAATTGAGATATAGGATAAAATTATATTGTACTAAAAGAAATATATAAAACAATAAAACCACGTTGTTTGGGTGCTATCGGTGCCCACATAATGTCGGGAATTATATAATGATTGTTCTTAGATGTAGATGAATGTCTCCGTTTAAACCAGATATGATAAAGCTATTGATCGATATTTCTGTGGTACGTTTTATTTAACTCATAGAAATATTAAAAAGACTTTTCTGGAAAAAAACTGAAAAAACGCTTACCGTTCCAGAGCACCTGGCCTCACTTCCGTGGTGGTAGTCCACATTTTAAACATTTTTGTCATTTTCAAAGTTTTTACTTTGCTTCTGAATTGTCATTCAGACATGGATTAGTATGCTTGTTTTTCGTGATCAAAACCTTAACAAAATGGCCCGATTTCATTTTCTGATATTATCAATCATTCTAGTAAACGTTTCAAAAGAAGAACAAAATAACTTACAATAATCTTTAAAGCATTTTGATTGGTCAGATCTTTATTGTTTTGTTTGCATGAATGGATTGTTTTGCAGTGACGTCATCTTTTCATGGACGACACGCAGAGACATTTGAAGTTCTAAGCCATACTGATTTAATTTTTTATACTTGCTAAGGCTATATTATTGTTTAAATTGTTGATTTGTTGTTAACACATCTATAAATTCAATTATGAGAAATGAAATAATTGTTTTTTGTTATGGAAGTGTGAAAGAACTGGACGATTTAAACACGTAACTCTTTCATACTTTCATAACAAAACATAAAAATTAATTTCATTTCTATAATAACTCTAGTTCACTGGCTGTTGTATATCAGCACAGACTAAAAGCAAAAGACATAGTTGCACCGAACCGAATCTAAGATGCTTGTACATCCAGAGACATGTGATACAACAATAGTAATTAAACATCCTCTTGTTGACGTCTAGAGATGCTTAATCAAACCTTACTTAGCTAGGCCATTTTGGAACTGTCATTTGTCTATTGAATAACTGATTGAAAACGTCAAATAAAAACGGGATAATATGGTTATCAGGTGCCAACGGCAGCGAATTTGTATACAATGTGTGTAAAAATCACCTGATGCTTAAAATATGAGGACAATGGCAAATACGTTTCCTTTATATATCAAATATATACCCGACATATTGGGATTAGATAAATGTTCACACTGTTGAAACATATATATTGCAAGGAACTCAAACATGTTTTAATAAGTGAATATATTACCCTTGGGACCAAATCCTGTAGTCGGGCTAGTCCATTTCAATTGAGACGTGGGATAATAAAAATTTATTGTACTATATTATATCTCTGTATCCAAAATTACCCTAAACTTATTTGACATAGCTTAATGTCCCTTTCATTCTGAACTTTGTAGCTAGCTTAACAGGAGGTGCTTACCTATCCGGAGCACGCGCTCTCATGTCCCTGCTGAAAGGTCAGGTGGTTAACCTAATTTGCCAGTTTCAAAATTTTTTCTTTGCACTGGGATTGTGGTTCGGATATGAATTGTTATGTTTGTTTTTTGATAACTATTGAAAATATTGCGCTTGTCGAAAGCATTCTATATTTGTTTTCAAAAGAGAATAGATCACCCCTAGGTCCCAACCCTGGCTTGAGAATTGTTAATTTTTTAAAATACATATATGATATAATAAAATTATATTGTAGATAAAAATAAACAACACAAAACAATCGTCGAAGCGATGTTGAGGTACTATCGGTGTTTACGGGATATCGGGATGTATATTATGAGTGCTTTTGGATGACACCTGCACATCACTCTTCAGATGATAAAATTTTAATTAATATTTTTATTCAGTTAAACTCAATTTTAATAAAAAAAATGTTCTCTTTTATTTAATATAATTTATTCTGTGTCTCTTTTTATTCGTTTTCGGCACACAATGTGCCCGATTAACTATTTACAAAGGCAATACACAGTATTGTCAGATAAACATTGCGCATCAAATAAAAAACAAACATTCTAATTAATCTCACAATCCCAAAGCAAAGTAAACACTTTGAAACTGACAAATTAGGATAAACAAGAGGAGGGTAAGTACCTTTTGTTTATCTAGCTACATCCTCCACTGTGTTATGTGTAATCAAAATTGAGAATGAAAGGAACATGGAACTATGGGACGTCAAATATATCAAAGGTAATTCCAAACAATTGTCTGCGTCTTTAATTTTAAAATTCCTAAAAAACTTAAGACATCCTTTAGCCTTTAAAGTATTGTCGTAGATGGATTTGGTAACATACGTTTTTGTCCTTCTTTCATTTTAATTGTCTTAAGAATGTTTGGATTTCAATAATTTTAGCACTGTTTATGAGGTATTTTATTCCGAAACGGCCGTCTAGTACTGCAAAATTAAAACAGATTTTTTAATAAGTATACTGAAACAGTTTTACACTTATGAAATATCAAATCATTTTACTCGAGTTTAACATGGTTTGCTCAGATTTTAAAACTATATCAATCAAGCCATTGGATACTATTTTACCATTAGTTTCAACATAAAGCACGACGGAAATGCTCATTTTATCAGTCACGGAAATACTTTCAATTACTTCTGTGTTAAGCTGGCTAACAGTTTTTCGAAGATATTCCTAGTTTTTGGGAAAATAACAATAATGAATCTGTGAATTTATGAAAATTTATAGCAAAATGACCACATTGATTCGTGTTACATTTGGCCAAAATTGTTAAGCAATTTAAATGATACATGTGGCTACTACAACACGTGTTATTATGTGTTGTTTCTGATAGAGCATCATTCTACTTTCAAAAAGCAAAATGGTTTTCTTTTGAAATTTGCTTTTACAATTGTGTACATTAAGTGCAATTAAAGTCACAATCGGTATTTTGAAATGTCTCTCTCATCAACCTTATACAATGTAACACAATTGAAACAATATGTTTCCCAAATGAATAGAAGTAAATTAAATTCGCACTTATCAAAAGTGCAAATTCAACCATGTTTATATTTAAACCAATGTGTAGCGGTTTAATTAAATATATCCATAACGTCAATATTTTTATGATTGAGATATAAATTAAATTATCAAAATAATTGTTAATTAACTACTCTAGTTATTAAGACCTCAAAGGTAAGTTAAAAACAAAAACAATTGGAACGTCATTGTAATACGATCCTTATTTAATTTACCAGTAGGCTGTGCATGTTATACAAAGAACATTTCATCTACAAACAGCAACCCACCATTTAACAAAATTTGATTATACTAGCCTAAAATGTTATAAAATCGCAATTAAAATCTTATTTCCGATACAGTAAACATATTATACTTGAAAATAAAACCCCAAAAGTGCGAATTATATTAAATAAATCACTCTTTTATTCTATAAATGCTTTGTTCTTGCAGATAAACCACGCATCAATTAATTGCATTCAATTCCTCATGGATTACATGTGTTTTTATTACTTTCACTTTCAATATCAGTCTTTTAAAAATATTTATTTATACTCCCACACAAAAGATATAGAATCATTCACTTTGTCAAAGCGTTTCTACTTTACCAATAATGATAATTTAGCTGTGCAACCAATTAGGCTATATGAAATATGCGATATTTCTTAAGTCCTTTTCAAAAAAATTTCTTTTATCCTTTGAAATGTATTACAATTTTAAATAAGTGATTCTATTGTTGAATATAGTTGTTGTAATGGTACGAAATTTTAAGAATCCAGACACCAAAATATCTAGAGAAAGTGACAATGCTCCGTGTAATTTTCCAATCAACAGTTATATAGGTACCTCTTACTGTAATGAACGCTATGGCATTGCCTAATCAAAGAACTTTTTGGAGACGCCATTTTCTGTTATATAAGTAGCCAGCAATAGGAAGCGGCGGTTTGCTACACAGTCTGACAGTGATTATACAAATTTCTGTGTTCCAGTGATATATAGTATCATAATAGTTCTTGCTTGAGTCAAAGATTTTGCCACCTTTTTAAAATAAACCTTCAATTCACTTTCATCGACACAAAATGGAATATTACAGATGCAAAAAATGTTGTTGATCGCATTACATTGTAGCAACACATACAATTCTCGGTATGTTTTCTGTTCTTTAAAACTACTTTATGTTTTGAATTTCAAGGGAGAAAACACAGTAATTAATACCTAGTATTTGAGAAAGGTATTGTTGGTATTGGTATGGACTCGAACAAAGGATGTCAGAAATTAACTACACTTTATTAAAATATATAAGACGTAATATTGAAATTTAATTGCTTAAATAATTATCCGGCATCACTTGCCTAGTTGAAGTTCGGATGTTTAATTACTCAGCAAGTTTTCAAAGTTTTACTCGCTTTTAGGATTATGATTTAAACATGAACGTATGTCTTTAAAAACTGAATTAAAATGCAAATACAAATTTTGTTTAAAAATATAAGAGCATGATAAAAATGAGTAAATGTTTACAATTACAGCGAGTGTTCTTAAAACACTAATATCTTTAAAAGGTTCTGAATTCAAACATAGAATTATTCTTTTATATTATTAATTTGGTTTGTGTTTTGTATTGTGAGTTGTCGCAATTATATTTGTGTTCGAAAACACCGTCGTTTTTGCTTATAGTCTTTATATTACAATTAAGCATTGATTAATAAAAATAATGCAACCATCAAGACTAAAAATAACTGGTATAGTTTTGTTTTAGAACATAAATTGAATAAATAAAAACTTTCAACTAAATCAAAGCATCTTTAGCAACCAAAACGCCTCACAATAACAACAGAAATAGACAAACAAAACAAAACTAAGTCAGACAAACATATTTTACGACCATTATTATTTTCTAAAATATAATTATTTTATATTGCAATAAATGGTTAAACAGCTCATTCGGCACATTTGTTATTGTTTAAAGTCACGTAAGACAGGATACGTAACTATATATTCACAGGAGAAAAAAAAGTACATGTTTCGCATCAACACACATTTGTATAGATACTGTCAAATGCTTTACAACATTAAAGAAATTGCAATAGATCTATCTTTACAGCTGATGAACTCAACATTAAATTATATCTGTATCTAAATCAATAAAGAAGCATATGCCAAACATCAATTTGATCACACTAAAACAATTTGTTATTTACATCTCTATCCTAATGTCATATTGTATCTGACAATCGGCTATTAAATTTTATTTGTCTGCATTTGAAATGATTTCATTTTTTAAATAAAGTGCACCGGTCCAACAAGATAATGTATTTCCTTTGCGGTTTTAATACTTATCAAATATTTTTATATGAGGGAAACGGCTATGATTTAAAATACCACTTTTCCTGATAATCAAATCAAAATATACTCTACAGTAGATTTTGTTCCCACAACGGGAACTTTATTCAGTAGAGCAAAGGAATTCGTGACTTGGGGATTATGAAAGCCTAAGTTTATAAGGACCGTCATTAAGGTTTTTGCCTTCATCATAGCGTTGATGATAAGTGTGATGTCTTTTTTTTCTGTAATGTATGTTTTTTATTGTCCCAGACATTAAATAGGGATGGTCAAGTGCCAGGGTTGGGACCACTGGGTTCACATGCCGGGTTACAAAAGGACAATTTTACAAGACATATACATATATATAATTGTACAAATTTTAATACTACATTCTAGGGATTAATCTAGGTTTTGTAATAAGGCGCATTTCCGATTATGGGGGTGTCTTATTCCGGTAACTATTAAATGAGTATCACTTAAGCTTTAAAGATAAGTTTACCAGAGTATTTAAAAAATATAGCAATGCAATCATTTAAAAAAAGGTTATTAAAATTGAGATTTTCAAAAATGTCAGTAGAAAGACATCAATAATGTCAGGTGAACAGCTAGATTAATCCCTTCCTTTACAAGTATACTTTGTATATGATGACAAATTAGCGTTTTGTAAGTTATAAGTGTGATGTTTTTGTATTCAAACTTATCCTTTGGATATATTTGACGTTCCATAGTTAAATGGTAATGCCATCCTCAATTTTGACTACACACGTAGCTAGCTAGTCAGATGGTGCTTACGCTTCTAAACCAACCGATCTCACGATTCTGGGGCAGGTTGGTGTGCTTTATTTGCTTTGATGCACTTTTAATAATTCTCCAATTTCAAGAACAAGCTGGATCACGTTTCTCGTTGTTTTATGCATATTCTCCTTTTTGAGCACCCAATATATTTGATATTGTTTTTTTCTACAAGTGCGCTATTGGCGACCTCAAGACTTCTAACTCTCTCGTTAGAAATATTACAGATAAAACTTTCATATATGAAGGTGTTTTTTCTGCAAGTGCTCGATTGGCGACCTTATAAACTTCTGAATCTAGCGCTATAAATATTGCAGATAAAACATCACGCACCAACCAACCGCATTATAATGGTTAAGAGTACATATGATATAGTAATATTGAAATCAAAGATGCCTTGTTGTAATTACATGTTGTTGACGTCTAGCCAGAGATAATAAAACAGCTAACCTAGTAGAGACATTTTGATTCTGTCATTTGTCTATTGAGTTACAGACGGGAAATGTGAAGTAAATAATCTGATAATCAGACATAGAGTTTGATGATGTGATGAAATTTTATATAGATACTTAAAATTATGTGTAGCTGTAAATACGGTGATCAATGTTAGATGTCGGTGTTATATAATATAGGCTAGCAATGTAATCTCTTACTGAGGATTTCTTTACAAAACTGCATTCATTTTTACACAGAACTATTATTTACATGATAAAATCAAATCTTATATTGATATTGAAATATATTGTTGATTTTTCTTGTTAAGCCCTGCCTGCTTTAAGTGTTATTTTATTTATTCTAAATTTCCTGCAAGTTAAAATTTGAAATTTCTCAAAAAACTAAGGTATGCTACCTCATGCTAAGTATTTCCTTAGGTTAATTTGGTAAAACATATTTTGGTCCTTTGGGTAGCTTTTCAACATCTTCAAAATAATTTTGGTTTCATAATTTTGGTCTAAGCAGTACTGATGCGGAATTGTATTCCGAAACGGCCGTCTAGTTCTGTAAAATTAAAACTTGGTATAATATGTAATTTATTTATTTGAAATTATTTCAACATCTTAAAAATATTTTGTTCTCTACAGTTTAAGTCCCAGCACTACTTATGAGACATTTTATTTCGAAACAGCCGTCTAGTGCTGCGTGTAGAATTGTTGATTAGTGTCGAGAAATACTAACAATTTTAAATAAAATGGACACGTTAAGCATAGCATTACACAAAATGTTAACAATTAAACATATAGGTCTTATTTCCCAATAACAATCCTAAAAGCAAAGTAAAAGCTTTGAAAACGGCCAAATTAAGTTTAACACGTGAACTTCTATATAAAAGAATGTAATGGTGTGGAAAATCGACCACAAATTTAGCATAAATCATTTAAAAGTAATCAAATTATTTCTCAGAACCACCAGAATCTTTTGCAACAATTCATTCAATATTGATCGTAGTTTTTATACGACCACGCTAATAGCAACGAAGTCGTGCCTTTTTGCACACTTGAAATCATCACCAAATAAATCATCGGGACATCGCTATTCCTCAGATAATGCAATTAATGGGTGTATACATTGTAATTTTGGTCAATTTACAGTTTAAGATCTTTTTATTTCACAATAATAGAACGGTCTATCTAATAACTACTCCTTGCATTGTACCGGCATCCACTATAAGGGTATATTAAATACTGTGTTTATCTTCAATTTCTTGGTGTGAAGAATTCGATTGTCTGATTGACACTTTCTTAATTGTCTAGATTAAGTAGTTGTGAATATTTTTACAGGAAATGCGATCATCACTTTATCCATTACTTGTAATGTGTAGTCACCTTATATGCTGTTTTTATTCATTAGTCAATAAAGCACTATGTATCACAAATGTGTGTCAAATATATGCTGTTTTAATGTTTAACTACCTATATGGAGACGGCTATTGTACATGTATAACGTTCACTTTATTTAAATAAAAACAAACATACTGATCCATGTTCGAATCACAATCCAGAAGCAAAGTAAAAAGTTAGGTTAAACATGTGAACTTCCACCAGGGTAGTGAGGCTGGGTGTTCCGGCAGCTTCTGTTTTGCTAGCAACACCCAACATGTGTAATGAAGATTGAGCGAAAGGAACATGGAACTACGAGTCGTAAAATATATCAAGGCCAACTATGGACACAGAGATATCAAATTTATCAAAAGTACTGTCAATCTAAAGTTGCTGATTCTGGTCAAAGCATTTACTTGTAAGATTGAACTCGTGTTTAAGATTAAGTAGCTTTTGCAGGTGACAATTTGTGTAAGACGATGTCGATAACATCATTATTACAAACTTTTCAAATATATAACAAACGCTTATACTAAATAAATAAATAAATAAATAAATAAATAAATAAATAAATCACGTGAACCATCAATGGGAAAGTGACAGTGTGAACGGTTACTACGGAAGTTTGAACCTCCAGTCTATTAGCTACACCAGGTACACGTGAAATCAAAATTGAGAATTAGTTAACTTTTTCATAGTTGGAACAAGTTCTTCCATAGCGTATTATTTTAGAAACAAATACACCGTTAGTAGGAGAAACTGGTATATTGCTGCATAGAAAAGGGAAGTTTAAAGATAGAAAATTCCAAGTTTGTAATTCGCTTCAAATGTAGTCTTTCGTGGGCGTCATGATTGAGATACAATCTTAATATGAAGCAGAACTTGACGAATCTGTCGTTTCCTTTTTTCAAGACCACTGCTAACATAGTCTCAAAAGTTAAGATTAGTAAAAGATAGAATGTCATCTATATATCGTGTGATCTAGCGACAATGGTCTCTTCGGATTTAATAATGTTCTGCATAAATTCTATTTCAAGCAAATAAACAAATCAAGCAGTGGAGCAAAGAATGTGTAAAATGAACACATAAGAAAGTTATATAATGTTTTATGATAACTGATCTACTTGCTAGTTGGTTTATATTTTAGTTTATCGTTCAGTAGGACGTTTAAATGTTGATTGAGTTGTGTCTACGCATTAACAATAGCCAATATCCACGATGGAAAGAACAAAGTTGTCTATATGGCTATAAGTTTGATTTATTATTCAATACATAAGAAGCATGAAGGCGACGAATCCGGCGAAAATTAAAAAAAAATCGTATTGCTTGTATTCCGATAAATAAATCACAAAATTAGGATATAAAAATAAACAAAGACATGAGTAACTGAAGAAGCAAACTATCTTTTGTGGTAGCATTTGCGATGTATATTGAAACCTTCATTACTGTTTTGTCATAATATAGATATTGTATATTGCCTGTTTATGTTGAAAAAGGTTTGATGGTTTACGTTTTCGTTTGTTTATTTATTACTCTTACATCATACCTAATTAAAGTTATGTAATGAAGATATTGTAGATGTGACAAGGACTTGTCAGTAAGATACTGCCTAAATATGTCAAATAAAAAGGAACGATATAATAACGTATACCATTTTTCAAATTCTAAATTTTCTAAAATTTTAAAATGGTTTAACCAACTGCATAAAGAATATCACCCGATTAAGATTTTCTTTAAAAAAATCGACCTCGATAACACAGAACAAAGAACTGTTAGTTATCTTATAAGTTGTGAAATGGAATAAAAAATAACCTACCAAAGACAATACCACATTAAATAGTTATAGCTTTATCTAAATGTACTTCATGATTCCTTGTCATCAAATCAGCTTGTTGATGTCTAGAGATGCTAAAAGTAACATACTTAGCAAGGACATCTCTCTATCGTATTACTGATAGGAAATGTTAATTAAAAAGACACAACTTGACGATCATAGTGACTTTGACCCGTTAAACAAATTCTAGTTGTATATACAATACAGTTCAAACTTGAGATTCATCGTGATCAAAATAAAACACTCAAGATATAAGCATCACAAAAACTATTTAATTGATTCCTGTACAGAACAATGTAAGAGATTGTCTTCTCACTTATCAGTTAGATCTATAAAATGCCTAAATTAAATAATTATAAAAATTCCTGGAAATAAAGCATTTAATACTGTGCCATTCTGTTTTGTGTCAGTCCAAAATGTGGAACTTTAAAATCGATGGACTCGACATGTATTAATTGGGCATGTCCAATTCCTTAATATAATGCGCTGCATTAGTTCTGTTTATGTAATTTCTAAGAGTCCATGATTTGCTCACAAGTGTCTCCAGTTCATTGCCTGTTTTGAAAGTTTTTATCTTGAATTTGGAAATGGGTGGGTATCTTTGTGTTTCATTTATATAATATTCAATACCACGCAATACCAGGAACGTTCAACTGAAGGATTTTTTTAAGGATCAAATACCTCTTTTCTGTGTGTAGCTAGCTGAAAAAGTAGACGTTAATCCATCCGGAGCATCTAGTCTCACTTCCCTAATGGAAGTTCATGTGTTCTTTTGGATTTTGATTTAGACATGGATACGTTTGTTTGTTTTTGATGATATACAAAATCTGAGAGAGATTTCTCCTTCTACATATTTTAGATCAGATAATGAACCTATATGCAATTAAAAAAGACTAAGACAAATAAAATCATGCCCATCTATGTTTGAATCGCAATCCTTAAAGGAAAGTAAATAAAAAAAAAAAACAGAAAAAGTAGGGAAACACGAGAATTTCACACGAAAACTAACACCTTGTGATCCGTTAAAATACGTAATAATATTTTCAGCCAACAAATAATCAGAAAAAATTCTTGTAATTCTACTTGTTCTATTCTGTTCGTTTCTTGCTTGATGCGTAACTACTTATTTAGAGAATTAACGTGTATATAAACGTAATTTCACATACTATTATAAAAAATATACTGACTTGGACTAGATGTATACTCCATTATTCCATTCACATTTTTTAGAAACTTAATATTTCAATAAAAGTATTCGTTTATACACAAAATATGATAAAAATTTTAACAATATCAATAGTTGCATCATAAAGTAGGTTCTTTAGTATCTCTAGCCGTCAAAACATAAAACATACTTTGATATGTAGTGTCATTGTCACCAGAATTTGAGATCATCTGCTTATTAGTTCTGATTTGTTTGCTCAGTACTACACGTAACAAAAGTATATAAAGTATATAGATCAATAAAGTATCATGTTATGGCCAATTACTTGGCCTGAAGTGTTTATTAGGCTGATTGACACTTCCTAAATTGCCTAAATTAAGAACTTTTGAATCTTGTACCAGCAAAACATTACTTCAAATTTGCTTATTGTTTGTAAATATTAGTCTCCTTTTTTGCTATTTCTATATCCATGAACCAATAACTACCGACACGCATACGCCTAAATACAATATTTTCAAACTAAAATAGTTTCATTTTCGTGCTTCAAGAGATCATTGCATCTTTGGAATAATGATAAATTAGTGCATCTCTGTGATTGCCCTGATTAATCGAACGTAACAAGTGAATATTTCAGACTACCATGTTACTTGAAAAGGCTAAAAAGAACAATATAGGCTATAGAGTCTTTCATTAAACCATTAAACACTAAATGAAAACTAAATGGACATTAAAGAAAGATTCGATATTTTGAAATGACCAAAAAGAAAAAAATAATAATGCAGGTTGATTGGTTGATTTCTGAAATTTCATCTCCATATAGAATCATATTGCCACAATAGCTTTTAACATTGCTAGTGCACACCAATAGTACCATTGAACAGTTATTTCAGTAACCCACAAAAGTTAGTTATTTTATAATCAGTGCTCTCAATATGTCTTATCTCATCTTGCCCTGTTTCATTGTTTAATCATTTACTTTTATTGAATCATTCTTGGTTGCTTTGGCTGTTACAGTTGCATTTTATTTTAACAAAAGACTTTACCAGAATTTATAAATTAAGGTCGAAACTGCATTAAATTGTTATATATTCTTATTATTTGAACCTGTATATAAATACCACTGCCCCATTTAGGTCACTTTTGATGTTTCCCTTGGGTGGCATTTATATACAGAATTGAATGTATATAAGGTAATATATGCCGAATCAACTTTTAAAAACCCAGGATTTTTGTCTTTTACATTTATTTTGTGAATTTCATAGATCCAACAGATTAAAAAGTAATTATTTTTTTTACTTTGTCCTACAAATAAATTAAAATACTTTCAGACTAAACTGATGTACAATTTGATCTTGTTGACATCTTTAAGTATTTGAAATTGTAAATCAAATAAAACTTTGTCGTAAAATGTTTTCATTATTGCAACATGTTTTAATCGCTAAATAAATTAAATTAGGAACACCATCAAAGTGCCAAACAAAATAATTCTCAATTACCGACCCTGGTTCCAATAATATTAAAGTGAATTCTATACCAAAAATCTATTAAAACACCATTACAGTGTGTGTCTCAATTTACTTAAATACTAATATATCCTATCGAGTAATTCAAAGAGCTTTTAAGCATTCGACGCTTTGAAGAGTCAGCAACTATCCATTTGGACAAACTTGATTATACGGGAAAAATGACAAGTAGACATCTTCAATAAGTATAGAATTATCGAACGGGAACTATATATACCATGGTAGTGAGCAAGTACTTCGGACGGGTAAGCACCTTCTCGTCTGCAAGCCACACTCGCCAAGTGTGAAATAAAATTGAGAATAAAAGGAATATGAAACTATAGGATGTCAAATATATACATGATAATTAATCAAATAACACCTACCGTATTAATTGTATTACAAGATTGTGGTTTATGAAAAAAGATAAACGTGTAGTACGGCCTGTATATCTAAATTAATAAATTAAACATAACAAGAGAATTAATGCTCATTTTTTCGGTGTAACTGTTTCTGTTTCATCTCCATATTCGAATTCATCACAGGAACTTCATGAAAGAAAACACACAATAAAACTGAAGCAATTTTTGATTTCCTACTTAATACTGTGACTTAAAATTCTTTTAGAATGATCTCAAGTTCTTGATCAATGCAATATCTTCGCGTATTAGTAATTCTTTACTAAAAATCTATCAAAGCTACTATTATATTGTAGGTAATATTTTACTTTATACTAACATAATACCGAATGATTAAAAATGTTTCAAGCACTAAACACTATATAACAACATCCTATTTGGGCAAACTTGATGATACATAAAAACGACAGAAAAGATTCTTCGATACGTATTGAAAACGACGGAAAAAGTATATGGTGGTCTTAAATGATGTGGAATCGAATAAAAATGTAATTTTTGATAATGTAAACAACATTGAATTGTTACCGTAATCTCAAAAGTGAGAAATAAAATAAATCATATTGCTATATGGAATAAAGATTTTGTTCTCGTAGATAAACATGCATCAATTGCTTTCAATGCCTTGTGGAATCAACAATTTATAATGTTTACCATTAAACATGAATCTTTGAAACACGTTTTAATATTTGTATTTGATTTGGCTTTTAAAATTATTTTTCTCCGTTTCAAACCTTTCAACTGTGACAAGCACTAGATATATACATCTGTCATGTGAAAGGCAATGTGCTACAGTCTACTAGTGCAGTTATCCTATATCAGTTATCTCTGAATGACTAAACTACAATAAAGTTGTTTTATTACCACAAAAGGGGTGTACTTCTAGCCAAATTTGATGAAACAGAAACAGAATTTTAGGATTTATTATTTTTGGTGTAATATCAACAAAAACTTAATTTCGCAAATTACTTCTCCAAGGTCAAACTGTATACTGATTAACTATGATAAAAGAAGCTCTGTAAATATATATCTCATGAAAAGAAGAATTATATCGAAGAAAATTAATATATAATCTATAATTTATTGTTTCTGTTCCAATAAGACATTATTTTTACAACAGATTAGAGTCCCTTTATTGCAAATTTATATTTGCATAGTACCATCTAGAAATAAATTGCTTATTAGGATTTGGGTTGTTTTAAATCTATAGGCAATATGTTTTGTTTGGTTCCAAAGACACAGTGACATTTTTACGATAAAGTCATCTTAATTTTTATTATTAAATAATTCTATTACTTGTATGGTTCCGGGCTATCAGACATCTTCTGAAGTTTATGTTAGCAATCGTATTAACTCTGTTAATTTAAAATAAAACGTTAAAAACAAAAAGCGCTCAGTATGGTAAAAATTGTGATTCATTGAAAACTATTTAATGTTATAAATTGTAATATATTGATTTTTTGCATATATGTAACATCAGTTAAGCAATTTCTGCGGAGATATACAGTATTCTTATGAAACCAACTTTATTTCTATTAAAAGTTCTAAAGTTATACTCTTGACCAGTGCGAGTTGTTGGGAATGGTAATAGTACTTAATGATTAACAACATCGGTGACGTGTGAAATCAAAATAGAGAATAATAAGAAAATTGAAATATGAGTCTTCAAATATATCCAGGATATTTAAGGATACATCAAACGCATCAATAGTATCGGGTAACTTCTATGAAACTATGATGAGCATAAGCTTTCAGTATCCCTGCGCCAAGAATTTATTTGTAAACATTTTTTGTCGTTGTGTAAAGTGCTGAAAGCGAGAACTAGTTTTACCAAAGCGTATTAATTGTGAAAGAAAAACACCATAAGCAGGAGAGACAGGTATATAGCTGCATAGAAAAGGGAAATTCACGAAAGAACATTTTAAGTGTGTGATTCGCTTCAAATGTAGTCTTTCGTAGGCTTCATTGTTGAGATATAATCTTAACATAAAGCAATACTTGACGGATTAGTCGTTTCTTTTATTTCAAGACCATTGCCATTTACTTAGTCTCCAAAGTTAAGATAAGTAAGAGATATAACGTCATCTATATATCTGTATAAGGAGTTGTGTGATTTAGCGACAATAGTCTCTCTAGATTTAATAGTGTTCTGTATAAATTCTATTTCATGCAAATAAATAAACAAATCATCAAGCAGTGGTGCAGGCTGTGCAACATTAAAACATAACTTAATAAGCATGGTTTATAATTATATATATGATACCTGATCTGCACTCTAGTTGTTTTATATTTAGGTTTATCCTTCAGTAGGACGTTTAAATCTTGATTGAGTCGTGTCTACGCATAAACATTAGCCAATATTAACGATGGAAAGAACAAAGTTGTCTATATAATCATATTGTTTGATTTATGATTCAATACAAGGAAAGCATGAAGGCGGCGAATCATCAACATTAACAGTGAAAATGTAACTATACAGCGTATTCCGATTATATTTTCTTGTGATGTCAAAAATTGTTTGATGCATATTGGTTTACGTCTTCTTTTAGTTATTTATTACATCATACGCAATTTTATGTTATGTAATAGACAAAAATCATGCAGACATTGTAGATATGACAGTGACTTATAATACATTGAGAGATGTAAAAAGTCAGTAGTACACCGCATTTTCCTAGAAAATACGGGAGAATATGTCAAATAAAGGGGAAGATATAATAATCAGGCGTCAGTTTTGGTCCAGTAAGTAAATATGTACGCACAGTGTATTTAAATATATTTTATGATGCCAATGTGAATGTCAGAGTTTGCCATCTATTAAGGACGACACTTTAATGATACAAGATAAACATAACCTCAATGTTGAGGTTAGAATGTATGCATAACTACATTGTTTATTTACTTTTAAAAATATTTTAATCATGTTAATCATGCATATGGATACAACGCACGTTATTTTGGTAGGTTCGCTCTTTTTCGTTTATCTTTGATTTATTTCTGATTTCATTCATCTTTATTCTATGCAATTTAGTTGCTTCTAATGTTGCAAAATACTGTAAATGTATAGAATAGTATTTGTATATTCGTAAATTAGACAATATTGAATAATTTGTGCGACGTTTGATACATTTTGTATCTTGTATCAAATAACACAAATCCCTGGTTGATGTTCACGTGGTAAACATAATTTGCAAGCTTTAACGTTTTACTTTGCTTTGGGACTGTGGTTTGGACATGGATTGCTTTGATGTTTTGGGTGCTAACAAAGTGTCCTATATTAGAGCAAAATCAAATTTAATTCAAATACATATACTAAAATCGACCTGGATATTAAAGAAAAACGATTAGTAATCTGATAAGTTGTGAAATGGAACAAGAATAACCTGCCGAAAACAATACCACATTAAATAGTTATAGCTTTATCTAGATGTACTTCGTGATTCCTTCTTGTCATAAACTCAGCTTGTTGATGTCTAGATATGCTAAAAGTAACGTAGTTAGTAAGGGCATCTTTATATTGTATTACTGATAGAAAATGTTAATTAAAAAGATACACATTGACGATCAAGGTGACTTTGACTCGCTAATCAAAGTCTAGTAGTATGTACAAAAACAGCTAATAGTTCAAAATTAAGGGCCATCATGATCGAAATAAAACACTCAAGACATAAGCATTACAAACTCTATTTAATTGATTTCTGTACAGAACGTTGTAAGAGATTGCATTCTCACTTATCAGTTAGATCTATAAAATGACCAAAATGATTTATTATAAAAATTCCTGGAAATAAAGCATTTATATATTTGTACCATTCTGTTTTGTGTCAGTCCAAAGTCTGGAACTCTAAAATCGATGAATTCGACATGTATTAATTCGGTAAATCCAATTCCTTAATATAATGCGCTGCATTAGTTCTGTTGTAATTGTAATTTGTAAGAGTCCATAATTTACTCACAACTTTCATTTGTTCATTGCCAGTTTTAAAAGTTTTCATCTTAGACTTGGAAATGGATTGGTATATTTGTGTTTAATTTTGATAATACTTAATATCCTACCTCTCACTAGTTTCTGTGAATTTCATTCGACGATGCTGGTCACGTGGTGACCTAATATAATCCATATCGGGTCAGGTCTGTTCATATCCAGTCAGTATGAGAGTTATTTCCCCTGACCAACGTAATGGCGCCCGCCTCGTAGTAAACACGTCATATTTATCACAAGTATTTACGGCAAATACAGACACTAGTAAAGGTGTTGTGATATTGAAACAAAATATTTGATGTCCAAAGATAAAAGTGCAATTAAATTTCTTTGACGGAAGTTGCTAGTAAGTCAAATTCATTATTATTTTTAATATTTTGTCAGACAGAATGTCAAACGATGGTATTTCTAACTCAGTCACCATTCACATGTCGCTGTATCCACCATTCAAATTGGTTTTGTAAATTATTTATTGATATGATCGGTATGATATAATAGTTACACAGTGTTTTAGGGACATAATATGATATATAAAGGGTTTGTTTGGAGCTATAGGTTACTAAAACATACAGCAATGTCTCATCCTGAACTTCTCTCCGGTCTCCGTATCCGTGTACTGTATGTTTGTTTCAAGGTATCCACCGTGGGTCTTCAGGGTGATCGGTAGGATATAATCGTTACACAGTCTGTTGGTGACCTAATATGGTTTATACAGGGTCAGTAAATTCCATATCTGGTCTCGGGCTTCGCCCTCGCCCGATATGGAATTTACTGACCCTGTATAAACCATATTAGGTCACCAATAGACTGTGTAACTAATAATACCATGCAATACTAAGAACGTTAAACTGAAGGATGTTTTAAGCATCATTTACCTCTGTTCACAATATTGGTGTAACTAGCTGAAAATAGAGAAATAAATCCATCCAGAGCACTACGTCTCAGTTCCCTAGTAGAAGCTGACGTGTTCTTCTTATGGATTTTGATTTGGACAAGGATATGTATGTTTGTTTTTGTTTTTATACAAAATCTGAGAGAGAGTTCTCTTTCTACATGTATTAGACCAGATAATAAACCTATATGCAATTTAAAAAGTCTAAGACAAATAAAATCATGCTGATTCATGTTCGAATTACAATCCTTAAACTTAAGGAAAGTAAATAAAAACAGAAAAAGTAGGGAAACACGTGAATTGTCACCAGAAAACTAACACCTTGTGATCCGTTAAAATACGTAATAATTAAGAAATATTCTCAGCCAGCAATTAATCAGAAAAAAATCTTGTAATTCTACTTGTTCTATACTGTTCGCTTCTTGCTTGATGCGTTACTACTTATTTGGAGAATTAACGTGTATAGAAACGTAATTTCACACACTATTATAAAAAATATACTGACATGGACCAGATGTATACTTGTTTTCCATTATTCCATTCAACATTTTTCAGAAACTTAATATTTCAATAAAAGTATTAGATTATACACAAAATATGACAAAAATTTTATAGTAACAATATCATTAATGACATCACAAAGTAGGTTCTTTAGTATCTCTAGATATGTAGTGCCATTGTCACCAAATTCGAGATCATCTGCTTATTAGTTCTGATTAGTCTGCCACGTACAACACGTTATAAAAGTATATAGATCAATAAAGTATCATGTTATGGCCAATTACTTGGCCTGAATTGTTTATTAGGCTGATTGACACTTCCTAAATTGCCTAGATTAAGAATTGCTGAATCTTGTACCAGCAAAACACAAAATCTGTTTATTGTTTGTAAATATTAGTCTCCTTCTTTGCTATTTTGATATCTGTTAACCAATAACTACCGACACGCATAAGCCTAAATACAACATTTTTAAACTGAAATAGCTTCATTTTCGTGCTTCAAAAATAATTGCATCTTTGGAATAATGTTAAAATAGTGCATCTCTGTGAATGCCCTCATTAATCGAACGTAACAAGTGAATATTTCAGACTACCATGTTACTTGAAAAGGCCAAATAGAACAAAATAGGCTATAGAGTCTTTCATTAAACCATTAAACATTAAATGAAAACTAAATGGACATTAAAGAAAAATTCCATATTTTGAAATGACCATAGAAAATAAGGCAGGTTAATTTCTGAAATTTCATCTCCATTCATAAAGGCAGTTATGGCTATGATTAAAAGAGTCATATTGCCACAATAGCTTTTAACATGGCTAGTGCTCACCCATAGTACTATAGGCATCATTGAACAGTTATTTCAGTAACCGACATAAGTTAGTCTGGAATTTTATAATCAGTGCTCTCAATATTGCTCTCAATATGTCTTTTCTCATCTTGTCTTGTTTCGCCATTTACTTTTTTGAATTATTCTTAGTTGCTTTGGCTGTTACAGTTGCATTTTAAAAAAACTTTACCAGAATGTATAAATTAAAGTCGAAACTGCATTAAATTGTTATATATTCTCATTATTTGAACCTGTATATAAAAGCCACTGTCCAATTTAGGCCACTTTTAAAGTTTCCCTTTGGTTCCATTTATATACAGGTTTGAATGTATATAAGGTAATATATGCCGAATAAACATTTCAAGAAAAACAGGATTTTTGCCTTTTTGTCTACTGTGTTTACATTTATTTTTTGAATTCCATAGATCCCATAGATAAAAAAGTTATTCATTTTTTTTAACTTTTTTCTACAAGTAAATTAAAATACTTCAAACTAAACTGATGTACAATTTGATCTTGTTGACATCTTTAAGTATTTGAAATTGTAAAGCAAATAAAACTTTGTCGTAAAAAGTTTTCATTATTGTAAAATGTTTAAATCGCTAAATAAATTAAATTAGGAAAACCATCAAAGTGCCAAAACAAAATAATTCTCAATTACCGACCCTGGTTCCAATATTATTAAAGTGAATTCTATACCAAAAATCTATTAAAACATCATTACAGTGTGTATCTTAATTTACTTAAATACTGATATATCCTATCGAGTAATTCAAAGAGCTTTTAAGCATTCGACGCTTTGAAAGGTCAGCAACTATCCATACTTTATTATACGGGAAAAAATGCAAGTAGACATCTTCAATAAGTATAAAAATCAACGGAAGCTATATATACCATGGTAGTGAGTAAGTACTTGGGAAGGGTAGGCACCTTCTCGTCTGCAAGCCACACTCGACACGTGTGAAATAAAATTGAGAATGAAAGGAATATGAAACTACAGGATGTCAAAATTAATCAAATGACACCTACAGTATTAATTGTATCACAAGACTGTAGTACGAGCTGTATATATATTAATTAATTAATTAATTAATTAAACATACCAAGACAATTAATGCTCATCTTTTTGATGTAACTGTTTCTGCTTCCGCTCTATATTCGAATTCAACACAGGAACTTCATAAAAGAAAACAAAAGATAAAACTGAAACAAATTTTGATTTCCTACTTAATACTATTACTAAAAATTGTTTTAGAATGATCTCAAGTTCAGTTAAGATTCTTGATCAATGTAATACCTTCGCGTATAAGTAATTCTTACTAAGAATCTATCATAACTACCATTATATTGTATGTAATATTTTACTTTATACAAACATAATACCGAATGATTCAAAATGTTTCAAGCACTTAACACTATATAACAACATCCCATTTCGGCAAACTTGATTGTACATAACAATGACAAAAGATTCATCGATATGTATTGAAAACGACGGAAAAAGTATATGGTGGTCTTAAATGTTGTGAAATCGAATAAAAATGTAATTTCTGATAAGGTAAACAGCATTGAATTGTAACCGTTATCTCAATAGTGAGAAATAATATAAATCATATTGCTATATGGAATAAAGGTTTTGTTCTCGTAGATAAAAATGCATCAATTGCTTAAAATGTAAAATCTTGTAAAATCAACAATTTATAATGTTTATCATTATACATGAATCTTTGAAACACGTTTTAATATTTGTACTTGATGTGGCTTTCAAACTGATTTTTCTCCGTTTTAAACCTATCAACTGTGACAAGCACTAGATATATATATCTGCCACGTGTAAGGCAATGTGCTACAGTCTACTAGTGCAGTTATCCTATATCAGTTATCTCTGGATGACTAAACTACAATAAAGTTGTTTTATTACCACAAAAGTTGGTGTAATTCTAGCCAAATTTGATGAAACAGAAACAGAATTATAGGATTTATAATGTTTGGTGTAATATCAACAAAAACTTAATTTCGCAAATTATTTCTCCAAGGTCAAACTGTATACTGCTTAACTATGATAAAAGGAGCGCTGTAAATGAATATCTCATAAAAAGAAGAATGCTATCGAATAAATTAATATAATCTATATTAATTTATTGTTTCTGTTGTAATAAAACATTATGTTTTACAACGGATTTAAGTTCTTTTATTGCAAATTTATATTTGTGTAGTACCATCTAGAAATAAATTGCTTATTAGCATTTGGATTGTTTTATTCTATAGGCAATATGTTTTGTTTGGTTCCAAAGACACAGTGACATATTTGACGATACAGTAATCTTGATTTTTAATTAAATATTTTAATTACTTGTATGGTTCCGGGCTATCAGGCATCTTCTGAAGTTTTTGTATCGTATTAACTCTGTAAATTAAAGAAAAATCGGTAAAAAGTGTGTTTCATTGAAAACTATTTAATCTGTTATAAGTTGTAATATATTAATTTGTTGCATATATGTAACATCAGTTAAGCAATTTTCACAAAGATATACAGTATTTTATGAAACCAACTTTATTTCTATTAAAAGTTCTAAAGTTATACTCTTGACCAGTGCGAGTTGTTGGGAATGGTAATAGTACTTAATGATTAACTACATCGGTCATTTGTGAAATCAAAATAGAGAATAATAAGAAAATTGAAATATGAGACTTTAAATATATCCAGGATATTTAAGGATACATCAAACTCATCAATAGTATCGGGTAACTTCTATGAAACTATGATGAGCATAAGCTTTCAGTATCCCTGCGCCAAGAATTTATTTGTAAACAGCTTTCGTTTTTGTATAAATTGCTCATAGCTCTACCAAAACGTTTTAATTGTGAAAGAAAAAAGCACCATAAGCAGGAGGGACAGGTATATTGCTGCATAGAAAAGGAAAATTTTAAGTGTGTGATTCGCTTAAAATGTAGTCTTTCGTGGGCGTCATAACTGAGATATAATCGTAATATAAAGCAATACTTGACGGATCATTCGTTTGTTTTATTTCAAGACAATTGCTATTCACTTAGTCTCCAATGTTAAGATAAGTAAGAGAACGTCATCTATAATTCTGTATAAGGAGTTGCGTGATTTAGCGACAATCGTCTCTTTGAATTTAATACTGTTCTGTATAAATTCTGTTTCATGCAAATAAATTTATTTAGCAATTCATCAAGCAATAGTGCAGGGTGTGCAACATGAAAATATAACTTTATAAGCATGGTTTATAATAATGTAAATGATACCTGTTCTGCATTCTAGTTGATTTACATTTAGGATTATCCTTCAGTAGGACGTTTAAATCTTGATTGAGTCGTGTCTACGCATAAACAATG
This sequence comes from Anadara kagoshimensis, assembly GCA_021292105.1. Classification (NCBI taxonomy): domain Eukaryota; kingdom Metazoa; phylum Mollusca; class Bivalvia; order Arcoida; family Arcidae; genus Anadara; species Anadara kagoshimensis. The sequence continues at coordinate 69,994,534 of CM037861.1, read as the reverse complement.
GCCAATATTGACGATGGTAAGAACAAAGTTGTCTATATAATCATATGTTTGATTTATGATTCAATACAAGGGAAGCATGGAGGCGGCGAATCTTCAACATTAACAACAAAAATGTAATTATACAGCGTATTCCGATAGATAAATCACAAGATTAGGACATAAATAAAGCCATGCATAGCTGAAAAAGCAAACTATGTTTATTGGTATATTGAAACTTTCATTACTGTTTGGATATAAAATAGATGCATTTTATATTTTCTTGTGATGTCAAAAATTGTTTGATGCATATTGGTTTACGTCTTCTTTTGTTTATTTATTACTCTTACATCATACGTAATTAATGTTATGTAATGGAAAAGAAATGCAGATATTGTAGATATTGCAATAACGTATGATACACTTATGTCTAGAGATATAAAATTTTAGTAAGATACTGTCATTTATCTTAAAAATACGGAACTATATGTGTATTAAAAAGGACAATATAATAACCAGGCGTCGGTTTTGTCCAGTTAGTAAAACAATGTACGCAAAAATGTATATAAATACATCCTATGATGCAAATGTGAATGTCAGAGTTTGACATGTGTTAATGACGGCACCTGGATGTTGAGGTTAGGATGTATGCATAACTAAATCTGTCAATTTACTTTAAAAGTACTTAAATGATGCACTATGTTTTGGTAGGCTCGCTGTTATTTGTTTATCTTTGATTTATTTCTGATTCCATTCATTTTCGTTCTATGTAATTTAGTTGCTTCTAATGTTGCAAATATAACTCATAGTATTTCAATATTCGTAAGTTAGACAATATCGAATAATTCGCGCGACGTTTAATACATTCTGCCACTTTTATCAAATAATAAAAATTCCTGGTTGATATTCACGTGTAAAACCTAATTTGCAAACTTAAAAGATTTACTGTGCTTTTGGATTGTGGTTTGGACATGGATTGCTATGTATCTTTTCGATGCTAACAAAATGTCCCGTGTTACTGAAAAATCAAATACAAACACTCGATCCACGTCAGGATCTAAATAGCAAAGTAAAAACTGTTGAAACTTGAAAATAAAGCTAAGCTGAATAATTTTGCCGTTTAATGAGTACCATGAAAGAAATAAATGCGAAAAATAATTTGTCTCTTTCCAGCAAGGGGCTTTTTAACTACGTGTATAATCATTTTTTTCAAACTCTAACTTCTCTTTCAATTTATAAAGGTATAAACAATAGCATGAAGAACATCATCCGATTGAGATTTTCTTGAATATATATATGTACGAAAGCTGGATATTATTGGATATTAAAGAAAATAATTAATAGTGATCTAATAAGTTGTAAAATGGAATAAAAATAATCTACCAAAGACAATACTCTCATTAAATAGTTATAGCTGAAACTAGATGTACTTCGTGATTCCTTGTCATCAAATCAGCTTGTTGATGTCTAGAGATGCTAAAAGTAACGTAGGTAGTAAGGACATCTTTCTATCGTAATACTGATAGGAAATGTTAATTAAAAGGATACAAATTAACGATCAAGCTGACGTTGACCCGTTAATCAAATTGTATATACAAATATAGCTAACAATTCAATCTTGAGGGTCATCGTGATCGAAATAAACACTCAAAATGTAAGCATTACAAACTCTATGTAATTGATTTCTGTACAGAACGTTGTAAGAGATTGTCTTCTCACTTATCAGTAAGATCTATAAAATGACCAAAATGAATTTATTATAAAAAATATAGAAATAAAGCATTTAATACTATTGTGCCATTCTGTTTTGTGTCAGTCCAAAGTCTGGAGCTTTAAAAATCGATGGTTTTGACATGTAATATTTGTGTCCTGTTCCTTAATATAGTGCGTTTGGCTTGGTTAGTTTTTGCATATGCAAGAAACCGTAATTCCCTTGCAAGGTTTTATTGTTCATTGTCACTATGTAATTTCACATAGCAATGGTTTTATAAAAATATAATAATATAGATAATTTAATGAGCCGGACTCTTTAGATTACAGAACTAGCTGTATACGTGTCTTCCATAATTCGATTGAACATTTTTCAGAAACGTTATATTTTTTTAAATACACAAAAACTGACATCATTTTGTAATGACAGTATCATCAATGACATCACAAAGTATGTTTCTTTAGTATCTCTAGTCATTAAAACATAAAGTATACTTTGATATATAGTGTCATTGTCCCAAAAGTCGAGATCATCTGCTTATTAGTTCTGATTTGCTTGCTCAGTACTACACGTAACGAAAGTATATAGATCAATATAGTACCATCTTATGGCCAATTACATGACCTGATATGTTCATTAGGCTGATTGACACTTCCTAAATTGCCTAGATTAAGAACCTCTAAATTTTGTACCAGCAAAACACTACTACAAATTTCCTTATTGTTTGTAAATATTAGTTTCCTTCTTTGCTATACATTTACCAATAACCACCGACACGCAGACGCATAAATGCAACATTTTCGTACTTCAAGCGATGATTGTAGCTTTCGAATAATAATAAAATAGTATGCACTGATTATTCGAACGTAACAAGTAAATATTTTAGCCTACCGTGTTACTTGACAAGCCCAAAAAGGTCTAGATAGGCTATAGAGAGTCTGTCATTAAATATTTTTAAAAGAACTAAATGTGTGCTACAGAAAGATTCCAAAGGTTATGTAAATACGATTTGATAAAAAACAAGTTTAAAGGTTTTGTATTTCGAAACGACCATCTAGTGCTGTAAAATTGATACTGGTATAATAATAATAATAGTTATAGTAATAATAAGGATGATGATGATGATGATAATGATGATGATGAAATCAAACTATTTTGCAAAAAAGATAATAAATTTAAAAAAATAAATTAAAAGAATGTCGTTAGGGCAGGTTGGTCGGCTGATTTTTCAAATTATCTTCGATTCATTAAGGCATGCATGACTATGATTTATAGAGTCATGTTGCCACAATAACTATTAACATGGCTAGCGGTTACCCATAGTACTACAATAGCACCATTGAACAGTTATTTCAGAAATTGACAAACGTCAGTCTGGAAATGTATAATCAGTGATCTTAATATCTTTTTGTATTTTATTATCATGTCTTGTTTGTTTGTTTTATCATTTATTTTTATTGTGTCGCATTATTCTTAATTACATTTGTCTTTGTCTTTGCAATTTGTAAAAACATCCTTATTAGAACTTATAAATAAAAGTATATAAGGAACATACAGTTGACTCCGGATACAACGAAGTTGAAGGGGGTTAATAATTTATCTCGTTATAAGCGATCTTCGTTGTATCCAGAGCCGGAAGTAGTAGGTCACGGAAATGACCGGAATTTCCCGGCCATGTATAAATAAGAAAATGCAATACTTATAAATGTTACTTACTTTATATAATTAACGTGAACTTATTCTATAAAAAAGTTTATTCCATTTTTTCTCAAATAATGATAGCAAAGTTAAAATCCATAAATTAATTCTTTATAATTAGTCGAAGTTAAAATCAATGACATCCAGATAAAAATCGAACTGTACAGCACATTTCATTTTTAAAAAAGTCTGTAATTCGTATATAAGGAACATACATGTATATACCAAATAGAGTTTCAAATATAAAAGGAACTTTATCCTTGGTCTAAAGTGTTTGTATTTATTTTTTTATTTTCACAGATTAAAAAGGAATTAATTTTGTTTTACTTTTTTCTTCTAGTTGATTAAAATACTGTCAGACTAAACTCATGCAGAATTTGATTTTTTGACATCTTTTAGTATTTCTATTTGTAAATGAAATAAACTTTATCGTAAAATCGTTAAATAAATCAAATTAAAACCACTATCAAAGTGCCAAACAAAATAATTCTCAATTAACGATCCTGGATCCAATAACATCAAAGTGAATTCTAAACCTCAAATCTATTAAAACATCATTACATTGAGTGTCTCAATTTACTCAAATACTACATACTAATATCCTATCGAGTGATTTAAAAGGCTTTTAAGCACTCGACGCTTTGAACAATTAGTCAGCAACTATCCATTCAAACAAACTTCATTATACGGGAAAAATGACAAGAAGACATTTTCAATAAGTATAAAAATTTCGAACGGAAGATATTTATACTTTTGAACCCTAACATGGTATTGTGGCAAGTGCCCCTTGAAGGGTAAGCACCTCCTGGTCTGCAAGCGACACTCGCCACGTATTAATTAAAATTGATTCAAAGGAACGTAAAACTATAGGATGTTAAATATAATCGTGGTAATTAATTAAGTAACGCATATCTTATCAACTTTATCAGAATTTTGATTGGCGAAAAAGAAATTTTAGGATATACATGTAGTATATAATAACAAACTTAATATTCTAAGACAATAAATGCTTATTTTTGCATAGTACCTGTAACTCTTTTACCCTCTTCTTAATATTCAACACAGGAATTTTATGAGAAACAAAATTTACTGAAACAATTTTTGAATTTCCTACTTAATGCTTTGACTCAAACTTCTTACAGACTGAACTCAATCAAAAGTCCATTATACAACTCGACCTCCAAGCCTCCAATCACGTTATTTTAAACGATATCATCATGTTCTATACTGGATGGAGAAATCAATCGTCTATGACATCAAAGTGACAAGACGCACTAAAAAATTGAGTTAAACCAATTTCTATAACCTGGTTAATAGATCTTTCTTCTTTTAATTCAGTGTGAGCCAGTGTATATTTTGCATAGGTTTTAAAAAAACCAAAAAAAAAAACCCCGTAAATGACGCTGTATCTATGTACATAGATGACAGGTAAACATTGAAACTTGGCAAATTAAGTAAAAAAACGTTATATAGCGAGGCTGTATACCCTGTCCAGCTAGCTACTCCCGCCATATGTACAATTAAAAGAACAGTCAAATATGTCGAAGATAATTTTGGATATAGATAACAATATTGTGATGAGTAATAGAAAATTTTTTCGAGGCCTTTGTTAGATTTAGAGAGCCTGTCATAAAGTCATTTGTAGCGGCATGCTTCGTTTTATAAAGTTCTCGTAGCGGGAACAAAGCTCTACTATAGCATATTTACTATGAAATAAAAACACTATAACCAGGTGAAACAGGTATATTGCTGCAGAGAAAAAAGAAAGTTTATAATAGAAAAACTTGAAGTCATTACGTTTATCACATAGCTCCAAATGTAGTTTTTCTTGAGTGTCGTAATTGAGGTATGAAGTGTAATTTGAAGTGTCACTGTCAGCATCTTTTATTTTAAGATCACTAGAATGGATAAAATTCACATATAGTGATATGCAATTGGCTTATCTTTAAGAATTATTAAGAAATAGGACGTGTTCTATATATCTAAGCAGTATCTGTACGTGAAGTTAGATGATGTGTCGACTGGTTTCCCTCCAGATTTATCAAGGTTCTGCATAAATTCTTATTCGATCGAATACAAATACAAACACTGGCTTTCAACAACGGTATTCTTATTGATTGTCGGAAAATTATTATGCCAAAAGCTGTAACATTTTGTTGAAGGTCTCATCAGTGTATTTTGGTTTGGAGTCTTTATGCTTTTTGACAAAATAATCAGAATCCCTCAATTATACTAGTTATTTCTACCTTCTCTTACTGTTCATGTAACAGTGACAAGTAACTGATTTGTATAAGACGTTGCTTCAGTTAAAAATTAGTAATGCTATTTTAAGTTGCAAATAAGCGAATATTGTATACTTTATTACTCGAGATAAAGTTTTAGAAGCAATGTTTTGAAGATTTGTTTAAAAAATGTTTTAGAATTCCCTTTCGGTTAAGTCAAGATGAAGAATACATTTTATCTCAAAGAAAAGAAATTTGAAAGAATTACTGAATATGATTTGGTGGTACATTTAGAAAAACGTTTAGAAAGACATATTTCTTGGATGTTCTTCTGAACTTTTGGGAATCCAGTATAAGTAAAGGAACGTCAAGTTCTTTTTTAAATTGATATCTGAAAGCTTAAGAACTTTGCTATGGTTGGAAAGAATATAATCTTTGTAGTTCTTAATGTCCGATATGCTGTCAAAGTCAATTTACCAAATATAATATTCAATGAAGAATTAAATACTAGTTTTTTCCTATTGATGTTAAATAAAGTATTTGGACTATACAGCTATTTTAGTAACGAATAAAATAAGTAAAACTATATGTAGATGAGTCCGTGACAAGTTAGCATATTCAACGGTTTGTGTGTTAAATGTTATCATACTTCAGAAGACTGTAAGAAAACATGTGTAAATCAATATTGATATTGTTTAGTAATCAATTTTACATTTTTCTTTTAAAAAATGCCAATGTTCCGATAACGATATAAATTTAATAAAAAAAGTATCTCAATATAATTTCACTAACCGCCACTAAGTTTTATCGATCAACATACGATTATTTTTTAAATAAAATTACTGTTGTTATACAGAGCCATTTGAGATCAAATTATTTATTCTACTTGTCTCTTTTCTGAAGGTATCTTATGTTACATACATCTAATTGTCCCCTGGGAAATACGCCTCATATATCAGTTTCCGACAGTGTTGATAACCGCTCTTAACATGGCGACTAAAATAACACCGTCGCAGATTTTGAATACCCTGTGCAATTGGACATTTTTCTGCAATGTTGTCATACAATATGCCATTTACTTTTTCCATTAAGAATGTTAAATATTAGTACAATGGAATCAATATCTTCCTATAGCGTCCTACAACAGTGTCGAAGTTACCTTTCTAGATGCGTAAAAGGGTTCATTGCCTTGTGTTTAGGAGTCACAGGGGACGAGAGTGTAATTTAGAGACACATCACTTCTTCGTCTTATTTATATCCTATAATTGATTAAATTCCATTGAGACAAATGTCCTTACACTATTTTGGATTAAATATTAAGAATGGTCTTTAGTTGTTTTATTCCATTATAATACAACAAAAAGTCTCTCAAACATTCAAACTGAAAGGTGTTTGTAAAATATTTTTCCCCGGAGCACCTGACCCACTTCTTGTGAAAGTCTTTAACTTAATTTGCTACTTTTCAATGTTCCTTAGAAATTGTGATTTGAGCATAAATCAGTATGTTTGTGTTTGATTTTCGACTATCAAAATGAAATTAAATTCAAACTTAATTTCTTCATGGGGCTGGAAAAAGGTTCCAATTTTGAGAAAATAAAGTCATATCCATAAGCGTAACCTATTGCATGTAAAAAGATCGCAGTTCATGTTAATCAGTTATTTTTAATGTTAACTAGTAAAGATAAATCACTTTGTTGATACATGGCATGTTTCTTAATCTTAATGTTGATTTTTAAATTAGAAAATTGCAATTGAGTTCCTGTACATCTTGGCATGTTTGCTAGACAAAACTTACATGAAGAATCAATCCCCTCTATCGAATCTGAAATCACATCATTTCAATGAAATTGTTAACGATAAACTCCATAATATAGCTTATATCTTCAATATAATAAATATATTTAGACTGTTCTAAGCTTTCAGACAGAATTTTCTTACATAGTATGATACCAAAGAATTATTATTTACTAGTCGCCATCTTTTCTGATTATATAGATTACATAATGTATTATTTCATATATATTCATGAAAAATGTGTTGGTATAGACTGTGATTTTTGTAATATCGTTTCATTATCAATGCTCTCGTGGTTTATGGTTTATGAATGTAATCACTATATTGGAAATAACGCCTCTGTATCCAAAATTATCCTGGATATATTTGACGTCGCATAAATCCGTGTTCCCTGCATTCTAATTTTATATACACACGCGGTGGTTGTAGCTACGAGTACCTAAACAAGAGGTGCTTACCCTGCCAAATCACTATTCCTCATGTTTCTGCTAAAAGTGCACATGTGTAACTTGGTTTTGCAGTTTTCAAAGTATTTGCTTAGCTTTGGAGTTTTCATATATCCATAGATTGATATGTTTATTATTGAATGTACTAAAGGAAAAACGTTTTAAAAAATTAAAATGTTTGAATTTTTTAAAATTTCTGATGTGTATGATGTATCCAAGTGGTAAAGACGTCATGTCGGTGTGAGACTGATACCGGTCGACCGCATGCACTCAGAACTTTTTCGGCCTCTACTTGTTCATTTGGTTCAAATATAATGACTGAGTGGGTTGGTAAAAATGTTTCACTTTGCAAAGGTAATATTTTCAGTTATTTTCGATAAAATATTATAACATTGCAAAAATATCTGTTAAAGACTTTCGAAATCCAATAACTAAACTTACCACAAATTTGTGTGGTGTTAGAGTTTCCGCTTTCCTTTGTACTACTACATACATATAGTAACCATTTAATTGCTAGAAAACTGGTCAACTGCGCCGCACATGCACATACAATCGAAAACAAATATACCAACCCATGTCCAAATCACTATCCAAAAACAAAGTAAAATATTCGAAAATTAAAAATACTTAAGCGATGTTAATAATACGCAACAAACATTATATTACAATTGATAATACATAAATTACTTTCAGAAAAAAAAATTTTTGTCATACAAGCGCTGTCGTTCAGATTAATAAGATTGCTGACATAAAATTCTGTAAATGTCTGATGGTCCGGAACCATACAAACAATTAAATTTTTTAATTAAGAATTAAAATTACTTCATCGTCATAAATGCCAATGTGTCTTTAGAAACAAACAAAACACATTGCCTATAGATCTAAAACAATCCAATGAATAATAAGCAATGTGTTTCTGGTATGGTCCAACAGAAGTATAAATTTGCTATAAAGGACCTCTAATCCGTTGTAAAACACAATATATTATTGCAACAGGCACAATAAATTAATATAGATTACACCAATATATTTTGGTAACTTTTTTATGAGATAACAAATTACAGCTGTTCCTGGGGGAAATATCATACGAAAAATAAGTTTTATTGATATTCTTAAAAAACAATTAATCATAAAATAATGTTCCTGTTTGTCCAAATTTAACTAGAAATACACCCCATGTTGCAACAAATTGATTGTGGTTTTGTCATTAAGAGATTGCTGTTATGTTTTACCTGTACTACTACTAGACTGTAGCACATTACCTTACAAGTTATCTGCACCTGTCGGATGTAAATATCTAGACAGGAGTGCTTAGTCTTCCTAACCCTACCTCACTTACTTGGTAGAAATATTATTTGATTTTTCAGATTTTAAAACATTTACCTTGCTCATGACTTTAACATAAACTGATATTTTTGTGCTTGATTAAAAACATATGCATGTCTCCATCCCTAGCTCAACTCTTCAATACATTTACATAAAATTTTGTTCAAACATTCGTTAGTAAAATTACTAGTAGTTAAATTAATCAAACATTTTGTATTTTATTGAATTATTCAATGTTTTTAATTACACAAATTATGAATGTATAACTGTTATCTCGATTATTTTATCTACAGAATATTATTATGTGTTAATTTTGTACAGTAAATTGTATTCAAATTGACGGAGAAGACGGTTTTCAAATTCATTTAGTGGCAGCATTTTTTTTACTTCATCAGCTTTAATTTAAAAAAAAAACATTTCATCGGACGTTTAGCTACACTAATACAGTTTTTAGATCCAACGATGGTGCTGCATATATTTTAAAATTGTTTTTGATGTAACACACCGATCCATGTCCTTATCAAAATCCCATAATAAGGTAAAACTTTCAATTTAACGGAAAATAACCACCTGTTCAGGTATCTACATCAACCACAATAAAATAACAAAGTGAAAAAGATAGCAAAGGATTTTAAATAATATACACATTTATAAATCCCATTTATAAATAGATTTATGGCAGATTGCCTCCTGTCCTAACAGTGGTAATTAACATTTTTGCTTGTTGCTATACAGGATTCGCGCATGCGTTAGAACAAATTTTTAACAGCATCTTTTAGCTTACACAATGTTTTAATAATCTGAATTTTCAGATACTATAAAAAAGTGATTATTATTGGCTGCAAGGTTTGTTTTTTATATACATCATGTGGATTTTTGTTGTTCGTTTTGAGGTTTATTACTTATCTCAAAGATTTATACTGGACACTCCATGCTCATTATGTTTTTCTTCTCACACGGAAAATTTGGTTACGACAGGAGACAGTACAGAAGTAATATGGTATTTCAATTAAATGCGCATTAATGACATTATTTGTGTTTTCTGGATTTTATTTCTACTAAGTGCAGTACTTTATAATATTTATTTTAAGAACAAGTTAGATAACAAAATTTATGTTATATTTTCAATGGAAGTGTTATAAGTTTAAAAAGACCTACTTCAATACACAATTATATCAGGTCAAGCTTGTTTAACTAGTACAACTCGGTCATCAATGGTCCTGGACGGGTGTTCTACTGACCCATGACCTAGTGAACTATGGTCAAATCTCCAATCAATAGGAAGTTCGTATGGACTGACCACCCGGATACTTCACACCTGGATATTTTTGGACACAACAATAACTGTTATTTAGATGGTTAAGTGGAAGTCGGCTTTATGACTATTTACATTTGATAGTGTTTAAAACGCTGTGCTACAATTATCCGACCCGATGTTTTAACGGCAGTGCTACTAAGACCCAGACGTTGAAGAACCGTTACTTAGGACCCTTTGTGTCGACACATTAATGGAGAGAACGTCATACGCCATTTATTTACAGACAATGCACCAGTGTGTTTCCTGTCTCCCCTTTTCAATAATTTTCTATTTAACATATCAACTGACATATTTATCACGTCCGTTTATAAAATATCTCTCGGATTGTAACATTTATGCTGACAACCGTTTTATTTAAGATAATTTAACCATTCGAGGAGTATTTCAATGGTTTTTTATACATTTTCATGACTTTTCTTACCTTTGTTATGTTTCGATTAGCAGCCGATAATTATCGTTTATTATACATTCATTATATACCCATATTATACATATATCATTTGTGTTGGCTAAATTTATTATTATTATTATTTACTTCTTCCGAAGCAGTGAAGCGTCTAGTTTTGGTATATTTCTATGCGTTAGTGGTTTTACTTACCTCCTTAGATGTGTTTTTCCGCATTAGAGGAATTTTTCATCCCCCCTCTCCCCGTTTTGGGGACCGATTTGTCGAGTTTGTGGTGTTTCCTGCCTATTTAGGTAGTATTTTCTCCATTTTGGTGGCATTTTTATCCTTGTTTTGATCATATGTTGCAACGTTCCAAATTTGTGAATTTTCATTCCTGTTTTGAGGGAATTTGCCACGTTTTGTGGTATTACTTTGGCACGTTTTGTGGTATTACTTTGCCACGTTTTGTGGTATTACTCTGCCACGTTTTGTGGTATTACTCTGCCACGTTTTGTGGTATTACTTGCCACGTTTTTTGTGGTATTACTCTGCCACGTTTTGTGGTATTACTCTGCCACGTTTTGTGGTATTATTTTGCCACGTTTTGTGGTATTACTTTGCCACGTTTTGTGGTATTACTCTGCCACGTTTTGTGGTATTACTCTGCCACGTTTTGTGGTATTACTTGTCACGTTTTGTGGTATTACTTTGCCACGTTTTGTGGTATTACTCTGCCACGTTTTGTGGTATTACTTGCCACGTTTTGTGGTATTACTTGCCACGTTTTTTGTGGTATTACTTTGCCACGTTTAGTTTTTGTGGTATTTTTTCCCCACATTTGTGGACTTTCTATCCCTGTTTTGGAAATACGTTGCAACGTTGATTGTATTTATTTGCCACGTTTTTGTGGTATGTTTTTAACTTGGTTGACTGTTCTCCATTTTTGTGGCAATTTTGCCACGTTTGTGGTATTCAATTGCCACGTTGGTAGCGTTTCTACATATACTTCGAATTTTTGCCACATTGGTGGTAGTTCTTTGCTCTGCTTAGTTTTTCCGAGTTAGTCATTTTACTTTTTTGTTTTTGGGAATAATAAGCCACGTTTGTGGTATTTTCTCCACTTTAGTGGTATTTTCTCCCCGTCACCACATAAATGGTAGGGCGGACGCTTCTTTCGAGTTATTTTGTCATATTTTAGTACGGATGTATCCCGCTTGTTTTTATTAGTCATTGCAATAGATGTTTCCGTTTTACAAATTGGATATTTTCGTCATTTCAGGATAATGTCTCAAAGGCAATCTGGCTCACCACCAAAGAAATCCAGGCGGATATCGACAGCACGTCAGCAACGTACCACATCTCATACACAGGCTACGTTTACCCATTCTTTAGGCGACATACAGCGGATGATTGGGGACCGAATAACAGCAGTGATCCCCGAAATTACTGGGTCCATACTTTCGGCGATACAGGCACAACTGTCACCAGAGTTCCTACCGATGTCGTCCAGAAATTCTACAGACACAGCGGGTGCTTCAGTTTCCATAGCATTGCGCCCAATAATCCAGGGACACAAACTGTTACGTCAGCGGCGCTGATGAAGCACCAATTGTATCCCATTTTTCCGGTCAGCGACGACAGCCTCGTCTGATGCTAATACCCACGTCAGAACCACAATACAAGGCAATGTGCTCCAGGGGATTATAGAGTCCAATACAGGTATACCGGAAACAGAACCAAACGTTGGGGTACCCTCTTTTTATACACTAACTATAGCTGCTCCCTAAGCATGGGAATTGATTCAAAACTTAAATCAAAAATTTGGTCTAATGAGTACATCGATTTGGGTTTACTTATTCACCCCAAATTTCAAAGAAACAAATTCACTTTAGCGGATTCCGATACGCTTGGCATAACCTTTGTAAGGCAAGCCACAACCAAATGATTACAAGTTTGCTTCGGTGGCACACTGGGAATCGGCCTTTCACATTTTTTGTGCCATTTACTGCGAAAAATTTCCATTGGAATCTTCAAATTGCACAAATATGCCCATATTATTGAAACATTAGGCAAGACGTCATGTGATACTGCAGCCTTTACTACGATCGAAAATTTCGACAGAGGCGTCAAATTGACCCTCCTAATTATCAGTGGACCGTGTGGATACAGAATTGTATCACGAAGCCTTAGCCACAGCATTAGCTTTAAATTGAGAGGAGAAACCCGTCATCAGCCCTTTCGTGCAAAATCACCTAAGCAAGACCAAGTGTTTCCGCTAAGTTCTGCTACAGTTTTAACAACACCTATGGTCAGTGTGTCCGGGGTAATGATTGCTCCTTCCCACATGTCTGTCAACGCTGTGGTGGACCCCATAGTAGGAAATCTTGCACACGACAGCAGCAATTGCAACCTGCAGTCGTTCCACAGCAACAGTCAATACATCCAAACGCCCACAGCTGCAACTTGCCAGCTTAGAAATAACACCAGTCCTTCCCTGGATCTTCAAGCAAACATATGGGATAATACTCATGTCACCTGTTCAAGTGTTGTTACACCAGTTTTTGCTATAAAAAACTTTCTGTTTGGTTGGATGGTTATCCCTAAGGCTACGGCAATTTCTAGTTAGTGGATTTAAGCATGGCTTCAGAATTCCTATTTTGGTTCCCGTGCTCACCGCGTAAGTAAAAATTTAAAATCGGTGGACACAAATGTTTCATTTTTACGGGAATAATAGCTAATGAAGTTTCAGCAAGCAGGCTAGCTGGTCCATTTCCCCAACTTCCCCACCAAATTTGCAGGTCTCACCACTCGGTCTAGTTCCTAAAAAGCAAGTAGGCAAATATCGCATAATACACCATTTGTCATTTCCTGAGGGTCAGTCTGTTAACGATGTATACCTAGGTCACTTTGTGTCGTTCATTATCAAACTATAGACGATGCTGTTCGTTTGATACGCAAATTCGGTCCCGGTACGTTGATGGCCAAGGTAGACATTGAACATGCTTTCAAAATTATCCCTATACACCCGTTAGATCAGACTTTGACGGGATTCTTTTTTGAAGGTAATTTTTACTATGACCGGACCCTTGCTATGGGCCTTAGTTATTCTTGCAAACTTTTCGAGTCTTTTAGTTGGGCTCTTCATTGGATCTTGGAAAAGCGTCTAAAAGCGGATGGTTGTGTTCATGTCCTTGACGATTTTTTATTTATTGGTCCTGCCGATAGTATTGTGTTGCCACAATACTGTGGCGGAATTTTGTCCCCATCTTTGATGGTGGAATTGATTACATATGATTATGCAATGGTATGTAATTTTGTATAACTGTCATTTAATAATAAATGGCCTTTTCAAAGTTCAAACATGTGTTTGATCTTATTTACTAATTCCCCACCATCAAACTGAGCACAACCTTGTATATGCTGCCATAAATACACATTTATAAATCCCATTTATAAATAGATTTATGGCAGATTGCCTCCTGTCCTAACAGTGGTAATTAACATTTTTGCTTGTTGCTATACAGGATTCGCGCATGCGTTAGAACAAATTTTTAACAGCATCTTTTAGCTTACACAATGTTTTAATAATCTGAATTTTCAGATACTATAAAAAAGTGATTACCCTCCCACCCACCCAGGTTTTGGTATTGTATTTAAGTTCTTATATACTTTTATGATTTAGTCGATTACAGTATGTAGACGGTGTTATTACGTTAAGCACGATAATATATTAGTTTGAGACCTTCGTTCTATCTTAGAGCACTTGTTTGTCATGCGCTGTAGTTATTACTATGTTGTTATTACATTTCCTTGCTGTATGGTAATATTATTAATTTGTTTTATGTTCACCTTATTAGTTCTTTGATACAATGATTTGAGGACATTTTGTCGTCTGTTTTTCCATCGTTTGTTGTATGGGTATCCTAATGTAGTTTAAGCATTTAGTTCTTTTTATGTGATGTACTTATTTTGTTATTTTTAGGTATTTACATATAGTTGCTATATCCGGTCATATAATTATTTTGTATTCTTTTCAACGTAAGCTCGTTGATTCTATGGTTTGAGGGCCTTTTGTCCTCTGTTTTACATCGTTTGTTATATGGTTGTACCATATGTAGTTTTCGCTTTTCGTTATAATTTGTGTGTGTGTGTGCGTGTGATGTAATTAATTTTCTTGCTATGAGGATGTTGTTACATCTAGTTGCTATATCTAGTGATATGATTGTTTGTGTTACACTTTATAGTATGTGGATACCGTGAATTGGGGACCTTTTGTCCTCTTATTTTACACCGTTTGTTATATGGTTGTATCCTAATGTAGTTTTAGCTTTTTGTTATTATAATTTTTATATAATTATTTGTGTTACTTTGATGCTGTTATTACATAGTTTGTTGATACATTGGTTTTAGGACTTTTTAGATTCCTCATGTTCTGCTTCATATTTAGACTTATACCTGAATTATGACGCACAAGAAAGGCTACATTTGAAACTTTATGACAAACGTGATGACTTCAATTTTTCTATTGTCAACTTTCCTTTTTTATGCAGCAATATACCTGCTTCTCCTGCTTATGGTGTATTTGTTTCCCAATTAATACGCTATGTAGAGCTTGTTCCACTACGGGGACTTTGTACAACGAAGTAGGCTGCTTGCAAATAAATTGTTGACTCAGGGATATTGCAAGCCTAGGCTTATCAAGGCCCTCAAAAAGTTTTATGGCCGTCATCACAGTATTGTTGATAAGTTTGATGTCTCTGTGTCCAGGATTGCCTTGGATATATTTGACGTCTCATAGTTCCATGTTCCTTTCACACAATTTTGATTACACACGTGACGGGTGTAGCTAGCTAAACAGGAGGTGCTTACCCTTCCGGAGCACCCGGCCTCACTTCCCTGGTGGAGGTTCACGTGTCTAACCTAACTTGTCAGTTCCAAAGTTTTTACTTTGCTTCTGGATTGTGATTCGGAAATGGATAAGTATGTTTGTTTTTGATTACATCGATTTATATATTGTTGTATCTAGATTTAGTTTTAGCTTTTCGTTAATAATTTTTGTAATACCGTCGATGGCGGAATTTTGTCCCCATCTTTGATGGTGGAATTGATTACATATGATTATGCAATGGTATGTAATTTTGTATAACTGTCATTTAATAATAAATGGCCTTTTCAAAGTTCAAACATGTGTTTGATCTTATTTACTAATTCCCCACCATCAAACTGAGCACAACCTTGTATATGCTGCCATAAAAATATTTAATAATAACATTTTATACAATGACACTATCTATTGACCAACAAGAACAACGGTACAAAACTGGTATAAATTGTACAAAGATATCAATACCGAAACAGAATAACATCAATATACATAAAAACATTAAGTGGAAATCATTTGGCTTCAACACATGGTTCCTTCTATCTTGTCACAGTTTATAGGTTTAAAATGAAGAATGAACCATTTTAAAAGCCAAATCAAATTTAAATATGAAAACGTGTTTTAATGATTGATGTTTAATGGTGGACGTCATTATAAATTGTTGATTCCACAAGGCATTTAAAGCAATTGATGCATGTTTAATTTCGAGAATAAAACCTTTATTCCATATTGCAATTTGATTTATTTTATTTATTTCACTTTTGAAATTGTGGTTACAATTCAATGCGGTTTACATGATCAAAAATAAGATTGTTATTCGATTTCACAACATATGTGGCCAACACATATATTATTCCGTTGATTTTTAATACGATTGAAGAATCTTTTTATATGTCAGTTTTATGTATGATCGAGTTTGTCCAAATTCGATGTTGCTGTATAGTGTTAAGTGCTTGAAAACACTTTATATCATTCAGTATTATGCTAGTATTAAGTTAAATATTACGTAAAACATAATGATAGTTTTGATAGATTCTTGGGTGGAATTACTAATACTCAAGATATTACATTGATTAAGAAGCAAAACTGTAGCAGCGTCGGATTTTTAGGTTCGCGTTGCGAATATTGAAGTTTTTGAGAGACCTCCAGTTTCCTCTGACATGACACAACTGACATCATCTGATATAAGAAATACGATTTTGATTTGGGCGTAAATCATCATTATCCCCTCCACTTTCAACATTTATATTGGCAAGAAATGTTCATTTTATAAAAAAAAAATAAATAAATTGATCGTCCAGTTGCTGCTGGTGCCAACTAAACATGAATACTACTTGATCGCCTGTTACTGCTACATTTGATGTTTATGCGTTCATAAATAAATAAATAAATAAATAAATAAATAAATAAATAAATAAATAAAAAATAAAGCTATTCTAAAATAGTATATTTCTTTTAGTAAAGCTTTTAAGTTGCAGATATGTATATATTGTGGTATATCACTAAATAGTTGGTATGAATATTTATTATATAGCAATGTATGATCGCATGGAAATTAAAGGATAAGTCCCGAGTTCGTGCAATATCGAGTCAACTCGGGACAATATTTCTCAATATCAGTTCAATAACCCATAATATTGTATAAAAGTGGTTACAAGTTGGTTAGAGACACAGTATTAAGATTTATTCATGTGATTTACTAGTAGTAGATATAATTATTGCTAACAAACGAACCAGAATTAAACCATTCCAACAGGGACAGGTTTGTTCTGATTGCTTATTGACTTAGTGCTCCAATGGGATTATATCAGACCACTTAGGCGAGTGATGTACAGTGTCAGTTAATAAAAAGTTGCATCAAAATGATTAACATATTTGGCAATAGTTAAAGCCGCAATAACACGCAACACCAACATATTTCAGATAGGGGATGCAACATTGCAAGTAAAATACTTCTTATTCTTTGCCTAGTTAGTGGTAAGATTCAAGATCAAAGCAGCGTCTTCGTTCACGTGACATTCAATAGCTCTCAAAACGAAAAAACAGGAATTCTTACCGAGTCGGTAAAATATGTGATTTTGGCGAGTTGAGATCCATCACCGGAGTAATTAATTGGATGTGACTTATAATTGCTTAAATAAATCGGATAAACCAACATTTATAGATATGTGACACATTCGTCTATTTACGAGAATAAAAGTTTTAAATGTCTGAATTTAGTTAAATATATTTTGGTCCTTATATTTTTTCATTCAAAATTTAAATTTTTTTTGATTTCCACAATGTTGGTGAGAGCACTACTATCGAGGAATTTGATTTGACAGCAACTTACAAGTCCTGAATTATAAGACTTTAGTGGTCGCTTAATTGGAGTAAAGTGCTGCAAAGTTAAACGGGTTTTAGTAATGATATCTTCAAGCTTTCAAAACCTTTCACTACAATTTGTGAAGCATTAATTTTTGTTTTAAAGAATAAAGAAACAATGTAATGAATGTTCCATTTAACATTAATTTGAATGAGTTCAGTAATGAATGGTCTCCCAATTATGATTCATTATAATAAAAAAATTGTTTATATATGGAAACGTTTTGTTTTTAATCGTCTGGAAATTGAATTGCAACTTCACTATAACTTATATGTAGAAATCGTTAAGCTAAACAAATGTATAATTGTTCTTTTACATTGTCCTTTGCAATATTTAGAAAAAATAGAGACATTTAAAAACTTGATATTTAAAAGGTACTAGAATGACAATATTAAAGTCAATTTATTTAACTCGGCATTCCATCTATCTGTGATCACAAAAATAAAGTATACTATAAAATATATAAAATATTGAACAGATATCGTTTCCAAGGATATAAAATAGCATTCCGTTTTCTTCATTTTCTGTTTAATTTGAAATGAAATACTTTATGTTCTGATGTACACATCGACTATAAAATTTGGTGTATTTGTCTGTGGTGATAAAGATAGCTTGATGTAATTATTTGGGACGGACGACGACACTGAATCAATAAATAGCGGCTTGTTTGATATTTAATAACAATGGTGTTATATTCCAGCATCAAATTTGAGATACATAAGAACACATATTATTGGAGTTTATAGTCTCCTTTTATTCCGCAGTGGTTTTCGAGAAAGCATCACTTTGATATTTTTATATAAACATGAATTAAAGCATGTGTACGAGTAATGGGAAATGGTTAAAAGAATTTTCGAATAATCGATATATATATACACTCCTACGTATCTACAAAACTTGGACCTCATGTATGATTTTGATATATATGAAGAAAGATAAAGCTTTAAAAATTCTATTTTAGTGATGTTCTGTGCTAGTAGTTAAGCCTGGAACTGTTTAAGTAACGGTTTTTACGTTCTGAATAATATGATCAATACCTTCTATTGCGTACAAAAAACTCCTCATAACTCGGTCTATATTTCTAGGTTTATCTACTCTGTATGCAGTCTGCTTAGTTGTTAAAAAACTCACATAAAAGGTCTCACTCTCAAGATCATAATGCGAGATTCCATTTTCAGTATTCTAAAACTGACAGTCCATTCTTTTAAGGTGTAATAGCGCGTAGATTTGCCGGGAAAACATATTACCTCCGAACACACCATTCACACGTTGGAGTTATAAAAAGTATATAGTGAATCATTACAGTACAGCGATAGGCCGCATTGGGTTTAGACGTGAACATATCAGTATTGTATAAAGGGTGATGCTTGACCATAAAAAATATATCAAGAATTGATCCAGGAATGAAGACACGTAAGGCTTGGGATGGTTGTGAAGGGGGTATACGATGGCGATTTCAGTGCTATAGAAGAGGGGAGATATTATGACGATATAAATATATAAAATATATTTGTGCTTTGGAAGATTGAGATACTGTTATACAGTATTACCAAAGGTTAGACAAGATCCAATATTAATGGAATTACAATAGAAGATTATATTGATGAGGCGATAATGAGAGAAGAAGCTATGTTAAAAGACTTTTGTATTTACCCGATCATCATTAGTGTAGTAATAGCACGCTAAAACACAACATGAGAGAGCAATTAAAATTGTTTGTTCTCGGGATCTTTTTACAGCATAGCCAAAGTTGTTTAAGTTAGTGTTTGGAGAGATAAATGACACAACATTACATTGACTATCAAATAGGCAAAGTGTTTATCCTTTTGAATTTCCAAAGGTTTATGGATATAGACTTTTTACTGTTTTATATTTCATATGGAAGTATATAGTATATATAGTAGTAGTTGTTTCTTTGATTATATAGCAAATGGATTATACAAGGGATAATACATTCTTAATGGGATCTTAATACTTTACCATCGAATGGTTCTATGAAATTTCTTTGAAATATTTATAGCTGTAATAATAATCAACGGCTTGATTTTCACGAAAAGTACCGATATTTCAATTACAAGGCCAAAAGTTTGTTTGAAACCTTCTATATTTATTGGAAAATCTTCAATATTGCAGTAGTTCAGCTGATTTATTAGCAATCCTAATTGGACATTAAGTGTTTAATATCATGCATTGTGGGCCAAAGTTGATGGCGATAACTTCGCTATTTCTAGGAGCTATTGCAGTGGGAGTCTTATCTTTGTCTGTAGCTACAGATGCTTGGGTATATCTGACCGAAATGGTACCCTTTGACACTGAGAATGGAACTCAAAGTTATCGTATACAGTCCCGATCTGGATTGTGGAGAGTATGTACCATCTATGAAATAGGTAAGCATGTTATATAAAATTCAATGTCTCAGTTATAGCTGTCATCACACTATTGTTGATAAACATGATGTCTTTGTATCCAGGATTATCCTGGATGTATTTATCGTACCGTAGTTTGATGTTCCTTTCACTCTAAATTTTCATAGTAGACCTTATTAGTGTTGGAGGTGCTTATCCTTCCGGAGCATCTGATCTCACTTCCCTTGTAGAAGTTAACGTGTTTAACCTCATTTGTCAATTTCAAAGTTTATAATTTGGCTTCGGGATTGTGATTTGGACATGAATTAGTATGCCTGTTCTTGATTTTACATAACAGCTTCTTTATTTATTTTGATATCTACATGAGGTTTGAAATAACAGTATGCGGGTAATATTGTAATACGTTTAATCCCGTTATGTCATATAAATACCATTTATTTGCAAATTTGAAAATATAATTTTATAAAACAACAACAGAATGATCCAAGAACACACGTAACTGACATTTATCTTTTTCACACGTCTTTTCAGTGTGATCCTCTTCAATAGGCTTAAATGCTATATATTCACTGTCTTCGCACGATCTCTATACGCTAACAACAGACTGTGTTTCGATTTTTAATTAGTTGGAATATTAAACTGCTAGTTTAAGCAAGGTTTTTTTAAATAGTTAATTAAGCAACTAGACTTAATACATACTAAACTCTCTATCTTTCTCTCTCTCTCTCTCTCTCTCGCTTTTAACAAACGCAGCAATTTTAATAAATATGAAAATAAATGAGCAGGAATTCAGTGACTGTTGTGGATAAAACAGCAGAACTCCCACGCTCGTGTTATATTCTACTATAAGAATGTTTTTTTTCAGTTTGTTTGCTATAGGTAGGCGATTTTCTTTTGGCATTCAGAATTTCTCCACCATCTAATAATTGACAACCTCAATACAAATGAACTTCTTGACAAGGTCGTTAACACTCAAACCAAGTCTTTATATAAGCATGATTTTATTGTTTGTCTTCTTTGTGTTTATAAGCAGACTTAGAGGTTATGATGTTGTTTTACTACAGTTTCTTTTTCTCGATCAATGTCAACGAAAATGTCAGTATATAACCAATAGTGGTCTATTATGAAGAACATCAAAAGTTGAAGAAAGACGTCATTGAATATCGCCAGTTCAATTACAACCCCACGCTTATCAAAGTGTAATGGCCGTCATCAAAATATTGTTGATATGTATGATAGATTGACGTTCCATGGCATTTTCTATTTTAAAGTTTGATTGCACTAGTGGCGGGTAAAAAGTAGGTACTAATCCTTCAGGAGAACCCGGCCTCAATTCCTTGGTGGCAGTTTACATGGTAGTTACACAATTTTTATTTTGCTTTGTAGTTGTCATTTGAACATAGATTGGTGTGTGTTTTTGGATTGTTTATAATTACAATAACATACACAACTAATACAAAAACACCTAATGCATACATATCGAAATATATCGAAATGCATAGCTTTACCACATCGAATGAAGAACCTCTTTGAACAATGGATGTTAGATAAGAGTCTTTAATTCTAATATCTTGATAATTGTTGTTTGTTAAGGTTTACAGACAAAATGGTTTACAAAACGTTTGAATCGATCTATGTCTGGGTCATTTGTGATCAAAAACATGTCCAAATCACAATCCCATAGGAAAATAAAAACTTTAAAACTGACAAATTAGATAAAATCACATGAGCTTCCACCAGGGAAGTGAGGTCTGGTGCTCTGGAAGGGTAAGCATCTATACGAATGCAGAAAATCATAAAATAATTTATCACAGTGACGATATAATATACATTAGCGTAAACATGTCTATTATCACTAAGATATTATGTTATACTTTTTCACAAACATATTATCTATTATCACACTGAATTTGTCCATTATCACAGTGACAATACAATATACATTTGCACAAACTTATTCAAAGCAGATGAACGTTTTTTCGACTTAATATAAACTCTTTATTTCATCTTAAACACGATTTTGTGCCCACAGATTAGGCGAACTCTTTAAAATCGTCTTTTTCTCTTAGGATAAAACTAATTTCCTTTTCTAGGTGATATGTCTGGATATCTGGAAATCAAATGAATTACTATAGTCTATTTACCTTTGCGAAATCGACCCAAAATTAATTCAGAGATTACCACCGTTTCTCTAGGGATATTTATATATAGGGAATTATTGATATATTTAGAAGGAAATTCTAATCATTCCTTCACACAACCGTTCACAATCATGACAGTTGTTGTTACTGAGTTTGACTTCATTTCTTTTAAATCAATGGTTCTTCCCTTCTTACCAATTCAAATCAATTGTTTAGTCCCGGATTACTAGATTTTTATATATTTCCTTCCCTATCTATTTAGAGTGTTATCATTTAATGATCCCGTTTAGTAAAATCGTTAACGATCCACGATTCAGCAACGATCACGCTATGGCTATTTGGTTAGTTTATGTCTAGAAAACATCCGTATTGGTTTCTTAAGTAACGTTTGTGTTATTGCGTCCAAATCGTTTTTTAATCCTTAAATCTTATACAAAGTATATAATTTCATTTAGGCCTACACAAATATTAGATACGTAATCCGAGATAATACAGGGCACCACATGTCTTTACTGTTAATATGTCTAGGTCAAATGAACTGCTTAAATTTCGAAATTTTAATCAAAACATTTATATTGTTTTGCGTCTTCTCTGTTTGGATGTTCTTACTCAGTATCTATATCGGCTATTGTTTTTCTTTATTCAATTGCTTCATTCATTCATTTTTTATTGTTCTTGGTTACATTGGTTATGACAAAGTACACGTTTTGTCTTGTCTTTTTATACAACTGGTAGATTCGACTTTTACCTATATCTGTTACTTTTAAAACATAAATAAGCAAGTTTTTCTTTGCATTTGCTGATTGTGTTTTGGATAATGCCTGAAATGTTGGTTTAATGTTTAAACGTATTAATGGTACTTCGTAATATAATATTGTTTCACTCTTTACGAGTTTTATGTGTATTAGCCCGATTTTTATACCCCCACGGAAACGAAGTTTATGGGGGTATAAAGGAATTACCCTGTCTTTTCCGTCTGGTTATCCGTCTCAATATCGCGTCCACTCCATACTTCTATGTCGATGGATGGATTTCAATTTAACTTTGCTCAAATGTAAACCAACAAGAGACGATGAGTCGCATACCAAATATGTGCATAAGTTAAAAGTCAAAGTCAGGACGTCAATGTTGGGTGTCGGGGGCGACAACTCTAGTTATATTTAGTATCAACATCACTGCAATAACTCATTTAGCACGACGATTACTTTTAAAACGTTTAGTAAAAAGCGGTTAGTCGTTAAGCAATGTCTTATATAAATACTTTCCTGTCGTTGACATTTTTACACTGAACTAGACCTATACGATATATAAGGAATCTTGCTGTCATCGTAAAATTAAGCTTTCCCTAAGAGATTACAAGTTACAGATTAGGTTTTAAAAAGTCGAACATTAGTGATGTATATAATATACTATTATAGTTAACAAATTGACACATTGGATTTTAGTATCTGAACACAGTAACCCATAACGCCGCGGATTAACATCCGGTTTCACATTTGCTTTAACTCTGTCAACCATCGATTAACATTGCAAACTACTACATGTATATACCATTAGGGTGACATCAACAACATTAGAAATGAGTTGCTTCTTTTTCTCGTCAAGGATCAGAGTATTGGTGTCAAAACCTCTGTCTAGGTTGTTTCACTTATATCGAAGAGGTCAGTTCTGGCATTGTGGAGAAAACCGTGGCAAATTGCTCGGGCAAAACTTCCTACATTCAGCAAAAGAACTGAAACCTTTCTAACACTAGGATCTGCCCAGCGTGGGATTCGAACCTAGCTATAGGTGATGGGAGGGGTGTGACCCGTAAGCGCTCCTTTCTCACCTAGGATTAGATTCTGGATTTGAATATAATCATTTGGGTACCACAACATATTGCTATCTAATCGTATTTCTCTTCGCATTTTATCTTTGCCGAACCATATAAAATTGATATGGATAGCATTGAAAATTGCTGACTATGGATAAATAAATCACCAGAGATGTTTTTAACACGCACGTCTTATTCGGTATTATAAACTTGTATTCTGTGAAAGTCATAATATCAAGTAATTACAAATATCCCATTACCACATGCCCTTATATTGCCTGTAATTCAAATTTTCTGTTATAGCTAAGGAAAAAAACGAAATAATGATTAGAACAATTACTAGATCCTTCAGACAATGTTCTAGATATGTAAGTATATGTTCCGTCAAGGGGATATTGTTTCTTACTGACTGTTAGTTACATAAACGAATTAAGAAATGTCGTAAATGCCAGGTCTTCAGGGATATTATATCGGCAGTGATAAATTAACAAGCTCTGATAGTGTTCCTAAGTTCGTGACAAAATCACATTTATAGACATAAAACATTAACATGACGTATCTGGCTGACTGTCTCTAATGCATTTTATACTCAGAAAAAGCACTTTAACTCACTACTCGCGAATTTCCTATTGTTTAATTCTAATGATATTCAAAGAGTTTCCGATAATTATCCGTTGAGTACAATCTCAAAATTACAAAACGATAAAAAGATTGATTGAACGAGGTGTTATGCCCTAGTAAAGACTATATCACTTATATCGAGACATGACCAGCTACATGAATGGGTGAAGCGACAGAAATATATACCTTTGTTGTGCGCTTAAAGGAATCTGCAGGGATGGTTCTTTGACGTGTCACGGGAGGCGTGACACGGGGAATCGGTGTTTTTACCTTTCCGTGAAAAAACTGTAGCTATTTATTTTCACTCTATCAATTAAGCTACCGTGGTGATAAACGACAGAAACGAAGAAAATATTCTAACAAATGAATAGAATTGAAAAGTTTTTTTTTCTCTTTTCTTCATTTTTGCTTAACTAGATTTTCAGATATGCCATATCTTTGTTAATTTTATGAATGTTGCAATACTAGCTGGTTCTATTTTGTTTTACTCTGCAATGAAATAAGCTGTTACATGATTTGTTTTGTTTGCTCAGAGGTGTACTTTCGTTTCCAGTATCAAATCCCAACCCAACTGTTAATTCTATATTGTTGCGTGAGTTTTAGTCTTGTCAAATGTGTGTTAGTTGACTTACAGTTTTAATATCCAGATTTATTGGATTTTAAAGAAATATCATATAATTTAATCTTGTGAAAGGGCTCCATGCGTAAAATTAATAATTTTTTTTTATTAAAATAATTATGACTACAATGCGTATGAAATAACCATAGAAAACATTAATTTTGTTAACAACTTTCATTATGACAACTGGAACTTTTTAATTTCAGTTTTATAATTCGGATTCCGAATAGAATCCTAAATCATGAACCGGAAATGAAACATGAAAATAAATCATAAATCATACACAAACATACCAGTTCATATCAAAATTACAAAGGCAAAGTGAAGATGTTTAAAAACTGATAAATTAAGTGAAAAACGTTAACTTCCACCAGTGAAAGGTGCTTCGGAAGGGCAAGAACCTCCTCTCGAGCTAACTACACCCATCATATGTGAAGTCAATACTGATCATAGAATGAACATGGTTTTTAGACATTGAATATGTCATATACCATTTTTTAAAATTTAATCCGCATAAAAAACATTAAAAAATGGTACATGACATAATTAAATTCAAAAAATGGTATATGACAAATATATCAAGGATAATTTAGAATACATATTGTTATATATGCATTATAAAACAATACGATATAACGAAATTGACATTATAATACTTATATTTTTTGCTTTGTTTCACGATAATAGTACTATCGTAATTTATTACCAAAAAGTATGGTAGAAGTATAAAATAGTTGAGAATATTTTTCAAAAAGGTTAACGTCTCGAATCTTGTTTACATTGTTCGTCAAGTCAACGGGACATAGTGTTTAAGGCCCTGTGAAGGTCCTCATTCATACCGTTATGGTTACAGAATTATTTTCTGCTAGTTTTATGCATATTCTCTGTTAACCAGAATTGGGAATATTTGATTTGCATGTGTTTTACATCGTTAGTCTGAGTTTCTCAGCTCTGGAATGTAACTTAAACTTTTATAACCCACGTATTTTGTTTGCGTACTACAAATCCTCAATTTGTCAATTTATTTTTGAAACATGCTCACTTTGCTTTGGGATTTGAGCACAATTTCTGAAAAAAATTGCGAATCGCCACACACACACAGAGAGAGAGAGAGAGAGAGAGAGAGAGAGAGAGAGAGAGAGAGAGAGAGATATCATATCCAAGATTACATCAAGATTGCTATCATGATTAATTACATTATAAAATCATATTAGAGCAAATATTAATCAACAGACTATTTATCATACAAATTGAGACTGTCAAGAAGGGGCTTGATGTTGATATGGAGAACCGTGCTGATATGAAGATTGATTAAACAATAAATATATGTATAAAGAAGAATGCCAGATTTCCATATGCTCTCATAAATATCATTTTTACCAATTATGGTATGTACAGTTAAGCGCGAAAACTCTCCCTATAGAATACTTCATTCACATGTCGATGAACCTAAATTATCCTTTATTCAAATAATTTTGACATTTGGGATTTTGTTGTTCATCATTAACTTATTTATTGCATGTTATTATGGTTGTGTTTTGTGTATTTGTATAAACCCTGATTTTATTCTTTCTCTGTTTTTGTTAAATATGACTGTTTTGAGGAATTAATATTGTTTGTTTAAGTGTCCCCTCTTGAAATATTAATATAAACGTTTATTAGTTGCATGGTGTTGGTACCATTTTTAGAATATGAGTGATTCTGTGTGGTCTATTTGAGTCTTGTCTATACTAGTGTATTTGTGCACATCACTGCATTTGATTTACACTATGTACAATAAAAAGGCACCCATCTATGTCTTAAACAATCCCAAAGTAAACAATTTGTAAAACTGGCAAAACAAGTGAAACACATGAATTTCCACTAGGGAAGTGAGGTCAAGTGCTCAAATGTAAAAACAGAAACATAGCGGTCCATACTAGGTTTACAATCCCGAAAGCAAAGCAATGCAAATTCTGACAAATAAGTGATATGTGTTTAGTTTCACTGGTGATCCCCGTGAAAAGTCAATTAGGGAATTCATGGATATTGATTGTCAACAATAACAAAAATATAAGAATTTCTGATGACACTGCTGGTATTCCATCAAAACACTGTTTAAAAATGATAATGTTTGGAATGGTGAATACATTGTTTAGTTTTGTTTTAAAGAAACAAAATGTGAAGGCGATAATGACAAAATAATACATTTGAGTAAATAGAATAATACAACTCACAAAATCGTTTCAATGAAGATTTTGGACACTTGACATGTTTTGTCATTGGACTACGCTCGAATATGTCTTTAAAATAAAATGAAAAGCAAAGCAAAACAGCACAACCTTCAAAATACACCAGTAAAATAAATGGTACTAGGACTGATTGATTGTATAGGATTGTTTCATTTTGCACTCAAGAATATATTAATTCGCCTTAATTTGGCATGCCACATGCTATAGGTAGAAGCATTTTTTTCACCTCTGTAGTTTTCTCAGGATAATGTGTCATGAGGGTTACGTTCTTTAGCATGCCACATCCAAAAGACCTTAATTTTCATTTCTTAATCCCAAAGAGCGTCGTGACTACCTGGTAGGACATGTTCAGTGGTCGAATCCTTCCCATCTTTTACATTTGAGAACTCAACGAACTTAGCAACATTAGCGGTAAGAAGGTTAAAAAGAATAATTGCTTAAAACAAAAGGAACTCAAAAAAAAAATTATTGTCAAAACACATTTAAACAAACTAATAAAACCATATAACCACTAGTGATCACTTATGCACACTGGTATAAAACACAGACTTATATTTAAGTCTCATTTATCCGATAAACATAGATACAGTACCGGTTTGTCAAAAGTCTAACACTTAGCTAACAAATTAGTGCCAAATCGACAGGTCATCTCGGCACATAGTTATATATTGACAGCTAATCGGCAGCTGTTATCTATCTCACAGCAGTTCTTCACTTACTAGCTAGCAATATCTCAGCTACTAGTCAGACAGACCCATTATTCTTTCGACCAATGTTAAACTTTCGACATGTTTGTACCAGATTTTATAACTTGGTACAATAGCATTAACAGATATATTCCTTATAATGGTATCTGCCAAGAAGATTTCTTAACCAATCCTTATATGAGTGCAAAGTAATTCAATGTCTTAAAGAACCTGTATTAAATTGAATTGTTATATTTTTTAACCAACAATAAACAGAAGCTCCACTCCTCTGAGAGATGTTAATGTTTTAGTTTTAATGACGACAAAAATACCCTTCAACAAAAGGGTTGGGTATATATCATAATAAGTCAGTACATATCGAAAGAAGAACTATAGTTCTATAGAGCAATATTTTTATATTGTGATATAAAAATTGTATTTGTAGATGAAATACGAGTTGGAAGTAAATGGGATGTATTTTGGCATATAATAAAATGGTTATTGAACTGTTTTGTTTATTTAATCGGTTCTAAATCCAATTTTTGTTTTAATGAAATAAATAGTTATCGGAAGATTTTTTTATTTCAAGTAGAATTAAAGTTCGGGAGAATAAAACAATATACAATTTATTACATTTTATTCTTTACATAATTATTATTATTATTGTATTGTTCTAACTTGACCTGTAATTGTGGCAATAGTGACGATGCGTTTACTTGAATTTAAAGTCGTTATAACGTTAATACAACTCCGTGTTTCTTTCATTTCAACTTTTGAGTTTATACATGGAGGGTGTAGTTCGTTAACAGGAGGCGCTTGCCCTTCACAAGCACCCGGTCTCACTTTCCTGGTGGAAGTTAATGTGTTAAACATATATTTAGAAGTTTTTAAAATCCTTTTTTCGCTTTTGGAGTTGTCCTATGAACACAAACCGGTATGTTTGACGTCGTCGTCTTGTACATGACATAAATGCAGTTATCACAGAAATTATCAAAAAACAAAGAATAACCCGCCATAGTAAACGATGGCAGTGGGGACCAATGTGTTTAATGACAAAACATATCAAGTAATGTGGCCCAAGCATTTATATAAATTTTCAAGATTCATATTCCATTTGCAACATATTTTAGCGTAAGATTTATCAATGTGCTTGCCATAGGTCATTGGTTTTATCCGCGCATTCTGGTTTCCTCCACCATTCGTGAGCAGACATCGATATAAGTGGAAGAATCTGGACTGAGGTGTAAAACTATCACCCAATTTATCCCGATTAATTTTTACAGTCAGTTACAATTCTTGGAATCTGGGCTAAAATGACTAAATATGCAATATTGTATTCAGTCAGCATAGTAAGAGTCCTTATACTGTGTAGCATTTCTTCTTTAGGTCTGAACAAAGATAAATGTTCTTAATCAATAAGTATCCTAGTTTCGATAATTTGTTAACGGAAAAGCAGATGCTCATTGCTGACTATTGTTGTGTGAAAAATATATTTCATATTGGTATTGATATTCGATTAAACTAATTCGTTGCGCTTTAGGCTAAAATACGCTCTCAAAATAGACCAAAGTACGTGTGTGGATATGTAGGCCTACTGCAAATTTAATGTTACCATTGGGATGTACAAAATTGAGAAAGTTAATTTCATCTTGAAATGAAACATGCGATGGTATTAAATTAGAGCTGGGCTTCTGTTACTGATTTTGAATAAAATGAATTAACTGAGAATAAAAAAGTCAAATATACTGACCTTGATAGGGCACGCTTTTAAGACAATTGAAATATTTGAAGGACCAGAACAATAGGTAATTATGTATCGCCTCCAGTTTGATTGAATTGATTGAATGGGATTTTACGTCCAAGTCAGGAATATTTCATACGTCATTAGCTATGGAATGAAAGATATTTTGAAATTTGCACGCGCGTCCAGTGCAATATGCAAGTTCTTTAACGTGCAACGCCTGCTTTGACACTTGGCATCGGATTGTAGTGCCTATTCCAAAGGATCCCGTGCCTTTCATTTCACCTTTCACATACTAACGGTGCGTTTAAAATTGATATGTAAATTAGTTAATAATTATGAAATCTTAGTTTCAGTTTTATCATTTGGCTTGCATTAAAACGATAATCTAATATTAGAATAAAAATGCCAATGGTATTATTATCTATATATCTAAATTATCTAAATATCTAAATACTCAAAGTAAAAAAAAGAATGGTGTC
Source organism: Anadara kagoshimensis (assembly GCA_021292105.1). NCBI lineage: Eukaryota > Metazoa > Mollusca > Bivalvia > Arcoida > Arcidae > Anadara > Anadara kagoshimensis. Next base: position 69,963,708 of record CM037861.1, on the reverse strand, counting down.
GTAATTCCATGGACAGTAGCGCATATGGTTACTGGCACTGAATATTTGTTAAAACTTTGTCATTGATCCCGTGTAGTCATCTCTTCAGTCTGCATTTGTTTATAAAATTAATAAGAATCCCAATATTCTGGTTAAAGATCTCTACAATTCTTTGACTCAATAGAATCTCAAGGAATTAAAGCAAAGTAAAAACATTGAAACTGGCAAGTTAGGTTGAATACGTGAACTTTCATCAGAGAAGTGAGGCCGGGTTTTCCGGTAGGATAAGCACCTCCTATTATTGAAAAATCTTTGATGGTAGTTATTGTACAGAAAATAAAATAATCGTATATATACCGGTATAAACTTTCAATTCGTTCTACTTTTTTTATTTTAAGGTATCTGAGCCAACGTATTTTTCTCCACTTGCATTTTATGCTTTCTTATATGCTTTTCTTGCACCCCAGATAGAAAAATTCATAAAAAGAGAGGTGGGAGATATCTCCATCTTGTACCCCCCCTGTGAAAGATAGCCTACATGCTATTTTCTGGAAAAAGTTTAACCAACAAAACCAGAGGTGAATCGAAAGTTCAAATTGATTTTAAATTGTAAAAATTGTACTTTCTGGTGCAAGAAATAGAATCAATCACTACTTGTAGTGCCAGATAAGGAAATCTCAACCCTTGTTGTAATATATTTGGTCCAGAGCTCGGGTTGAGATTTCCCTATCTTGCACCGCAAGTTGTGATAGATTCTATTATTATATTACTTTTGACTGAATGTGAATCTCACTATATTCCTGGAGTTCAAGTTAATCCTGATTTTTATTAATTGCTACGATGATCGATTTCTGAGCATTCCCAAATCTACAAATGGAGTAATGTATCTTCCTAACAAGCTTTATTGACGATAATCTGACTTTAAGATCAGAAATGTATCAGATATTATGTAACTTCTAAATATGTGGATTATAAATACGCTTAGTGTCAGAAAAATATTTCATAATACACTTTTTAAAGAAATTAATAATTTAAGAAATTGAACCATAAATCAAAATTTGAAAATTATGATCAGTTAAATGTCACATATAAAATTCTGTCAAGTAATATAATGCAGTATATTTACTTCATACCAAGTCCAAAAACAATAATGGAAAGAAGAACCTTTATCTGTCCCATAGTAGGCCAGTTACTCTGTAATTGGAAGATCGGGGTTAGAATCCTGGTTTGATCAGACCGAGAATTGAAAATAGGTATCGGCATTTAGATTGTATCGTATGAATTGAGGTTTGAAAATTACATTTACTTTTATGGTGCCATGTTACAGATTGCATATAAAACATTAAAAGTATGGAACATTACACCATGTTCTAATTTAGAACTTCTCTTCAACAATCGCTATAACACATTGATACGAAATTTATATTTCCCGATTCAAAACGTGATAATTCTAATTAACAAGCACAAATGTGATGTTTTGAAATATTACGAAGCCATTAACTGTCTTTAACTTTGTAGCTCTTAATTGTTTCTAAATTTCCTAATTGTTTTATGGTCTTGGTAGTTATAGTTATGAGCTGTTATAGATAGTGTTTTGTGAGTTTTGCTAGTGTCAATGGCGACGAAAACTAGGTATACAATACACACTAATTGTGAATTATGTCCTTGCTTACTCTTGAGAATATTACCATGTTTAACGAGGTCATTTTAAGTTTTACAACGTTTAGTTTTTCAAAATGGGATCTTGATAATTAGACCGGGGACATTAAAAAGTAAATGAGGTGTAAATAAAAACATATGTGCTGTGTTGCTATACTTTTTCTAAGCTAATTAATTTTTTATTGGTTTGTCGTACCCTAGAACAATTAAACAATTTAAAAAATATAATGCACACCGTTTAATATACCTCTAAGAATACATTAAATTTGTATTGAATTTTAAAATACGTTTCATTTTAAATGAAAATTAAAATCCAATGTTCGTAGTTGGGTTTTTGTTTTTACAATCGCGCTTTACTCTGTAAGTACAATTGCATGAGTGTTCCTTTGTCCGGGATATTTTTAATCCTCCACGGAAAGAAGATTCATACTTTTATAAGTACTAGTATCACTCATTGTTCCTATCTACGACCTTTCGACCTTCAATTTCACTGTATAATTTAATGTTAGAGTTTTATAATTACTTTAACGGTCACAATGTATAGATAATATATAAAACATGGAACATTACGCCATTTTTTTTCGTAATTTGTGCCTTTAATAGTCCTGTATAATCAATAGATACGAAATTTATACATCCCGATTTCTAATTAATAAGCAAATTGTGATGTTTTGTAATACAACGAAGCCATTATAAGGTCATTTATGATTTGTGATTCCTAATTGTTACTAAATTTGTTCTTTGATCTTAGTAATTATGGTTATGGACTAATATAAATAACGCTTTGCAAGTTCTGCGATGATGTACACTAATTTGTGAACTATAACTTTTATTACTCTAGAAAAGCTTACCATGTTTTACGAGGTCATTTTAATCTTTACAACGTTTGGTAGTTTAAAATTGGACTCCTGATAGTTAGGGGAAATTTAAAAAAACCTAAGTAAGCTGTATAACAAAAAATATGTGCTGTGTTGGTATACTTCTTCTAAGTTTAATTAAATTCTTGTATTGTGACACCCCAGAACAATTGGACAGCTTACAAGTATAATGAACACCGTTTTTTAGACTTCTATTTAAGGACATGGCTAAATTTGTCTTAACTTTTTTTTAAAAGTTTCATTTTTAAGGAAAGTAAAAATCATTGTTCTTAGTTGGATTTTTTAATGGTGCTTTCTACGGAAAGAAAATTCATAGTATTTCAAGTAGTAGAAGAAGGCATATTCCTATGTTGAACCTTGATAATTCACTTTTCACTGTATGGATAACTTTCGAAGAATCATTGATCAGAAATTGATATATCCTGATTCAAGCAATAAACTTCTAATCCACAATCTAAACTGTGATGTTTTGTCATATAAAGAAGTCATTACGCGACCAATAACTATCTCATTTGTGACTTTTCATTGTTTCTAAATCTGTTATATGGTCTTCGTGATCATAATTATAAAAAGCGCTTTAAAGGTACTGCTAGTGCTAATGGCGATGAGAACTCGGTCTACGATACAAGCTCATTGTGAGCTATATCTTTGATTACTCTAGAGAAGCTTACTGTGTTTTAGGAGGTCAATTTAATCTTTACAGCACAACGTTCGGATGTTTGAAATTGGACTCTTGATGGTAAGACAGGGGAAATTAAACAAACCCCCGCCCAAAAAAACTAAATAAGTTGTATTACAAAAACAATGTGTTATATAGGTATAGTTCTTTTAAGTTTAATTGAATTTTCTTTGCATTGTTACACCCCAGAACAATTGACCAGTCTACAAGTATAATGCACACCGTTTTATAGACTTCTTTTTAAAAACATTGTTTCATTGCCAATTTTGTCTAAATTTTTTAAAAAAGGTGTCATTTTGAAGTATAAAAAAATTTCAATGTTCTTTGTTGGGTTTTTTTTTCAAAGGCGCTTTACTCTGTAAGTACAATTGTGCGAGTGTTCCGTTGTCCGGAATACCGGTATATTTGCAATCTTCTACGGAAAAAAATTCATAGTTTTTTTAAGTAGTAGTTAAAATTAATTAGGGAAATTTAAAAACTACTAAACCAGCTGTATTACAAAAACTATGTGCTGTGTTGGTATAGTTTCTTTACGTTTAATTTAAATTTCTTCTACGGAAAGAAAATTCATAGTTTTTTTAAGTAGTAGTTGAAATTAGAGATATTATGTAACTAATTAACATGCACCAATGTGATGTTTTGTAAAATAAACAAGTTATTACACGACCAATAACTATCTCATTTGTGACTTCTCATTGTTTCTAAATCGGTTTCATGGTCTTCGTAATCATAATTATAAAAAGCGCTTTAAAAGTACTGCTAGTGCTAATGGCGATGAGAACTCGGTCTACGATACAAGCTCATTGTGAGCTATATCTTTGATTACTCTAGAGAAGCTTACTGTGTTTTAGGAGGTCAATTTAATCTTTACAGCACAACGTTCGGATGTTTGAAATTGGACTCTTGATGGTAAGACAGGGGAAATTAAACAAACCCCCCCCCAAATAAAAAAAACTAAATAAGTTGTATTACAAAAACAATGTGCTGTATTCGTATAGTTCTTTTAAGTTTAATTAAATTTCATTGCATTGTTAAACCCCAGAACAATTGACCAGTCTACAAGTATAATGCACACCGTTTTATAGACTTCTAATTAAGGACACGGCTAAATTTGTCTTGAATTTTTAAAAAGGTTTCATTTTTAAGGAAAAGAAAAATTCAATGTTCTTAGCTGAATTTTTGTTACTTACTCTGTAAGTACAATTGCACGAGTGTTCCGTTGTCCGGGATACCGGTATATGTGCAATCTTCTACGGAAGGAAAATTAATAGTTTAAGTAGTAGAAGATGGCATATTCCTATGTGGACTTTGATCTTCACATTTCACTGTATAAATTACGTTCGAGTATTATAATTACCTTTACAGTCACATTTTACAGACAATGTATAAAAAGAACTTTCGTAGCATATCTCTTTAATAGTCCTCTATAAATCATTGATCGGAAGTTCATATATCCTGATTAGAGAGATTATATTTCTAATTAACATGCAAAATTATTATGTTTTGTAATATAAAAAGTCATTACGCGACCATTAACTATCTTATTTTTGACTTTTATTGTTTTTAAATTTGTTTTATGGTCTTAGTAATTATGGTTATTGACTGGTATAAATAGATCTTTGTAAATTCTGCTAGTTCTAATGGCGATAAGAACTCCGTCTGCGATACAAGCTAATTGTGAACTATAAGTTTGATTATTCTAGAGAAGCCTACTATGTTTTACGAGGTCATTTTAAGTTTACTATGGGATCTTTGTTTGTTAGACACGGGGAACTAAAAAAACTAAATGAGTTTTATAACTTTAACAAAAAAATATATGCAGTGCTGTGTCGTCCTAGTTATTCTTGGTTTAATTAGATTTTCTTTGGGTTGTTATGCCACAGAACAATTAAGCAATTTACTATTGCACGCATTTTTTTCTTTTATTTATGGACACAGTTAAATTTGTCAAACATATGCAAATACGTTGCATTTATTGGTCAATAAAAATTCAGTGTTCGTAGTAGGATTTCTTCAATTATTTATGGCGTTTTGATTTATTGAGAGCATGTGACATCCCAGCATAGACTACTAAACGCGTATGTCATTTTTCCACGTTCCCTGTTATTTTCGGGTTTGATGATTCACGTGGTGTTATCAGCTAAACAAGAGGAGCTCACAATTTCGGAGTACCGGCCTCCCTATCTTAATGGAAGATCGCATTTTAACCGGGTTGCCAGTTTGTACTTCGATTAAGTAATGTGATTTAGTCATGAATTGGTTTGTATATTTTGATTTACTATCTTCTACAGAGATACGTACTTTGCAGAAAGCTAAAATTACAAACATTTAGCCTGCCTTACCATCTCTGATTTTTTGTTTGAGACTTACAGAAAAGTAAAATTTTGTTCTCCGTTTTCAGATAAAGATATCTTACAATTATGTATTGCAACGATAGAGGGAGCATAGTACTTTTTAGAGGAAAGTTGAAAGTCTTCCGTTATCCGAGATATTTTCATGATCACCTTCAATAATACTGAATACAAACCTGGATTATTCTAATTTGAATACCGAATTTACAGAGAAATTAATCTGTTTTGGTCAACAGATTCACACTAGTAATATCGTGTTCTCCGTCCCTAACTGTCTTCAGAATCACCATCTCCCTTACAATTATAGTTATTTTAACGTTATATAATCTTGTAAGAACTGCGACCTAAGTGGTCTGCTGTCGGAGTTATTTCCATGACTGATTAAATTATCATCTTCAATAAGACCAGAAACAAACACCGTGGTGGATGTACTGTTAGACTAATTATAAATCATTCAACATTTTGTGAAGTTTAAATATATACTTTGTGAACTATATATTTGATTACATGTGAGATACTTATCAAGTTTTATATCATGTTTATGATGCTTTTTAATTAATATCTTAATATATTTTAATATTTCATACGATGAATGTTGTTGTTTTTATGGGGATTTAGAATTATTATGAACATTAAAACAATTATGTATTTTAGAAGACAAATTACAAATACTGTACATTGTGACGTCTACAGTCGTAGACACGGTTCGTGTGTACTTACTATGGCATCGTATATCTCGATGGGATATCAAATATTGAATCGGACTACAATTCAAAATAGGGTTATATAAGTTAGGTAAGGATGCCATCAATTTTGATATTAATTTTGTGATCAGCATTAAAACATGCAACGATATATTATACCTGGAACGAAAATGAAAACGCTAGAGTTTCAAGAATATGTATATATAGAAGTTACGTTGAATTATGGAGTTCATGCTGCTTTTCCTCGGTCCTTGGTGGCCTAAAGCTCCGGTCTATGGATCATGAATCACATTCGGACACACTGTGAGAAAAGTAAATTCGCTTTTCTGGGATTCTTTGGGTAATTCAGTTTCCTTAACATCTCAGAATTGACCATTTTGATTTGAAGAAAAGGATATGGACGGGTAGAACAATATTACTTCACTCGACTTAGCTTGTTCTTTATATGTATAAAGCGAGTCAAGATAAATACCTGTGATTTTTGCATTCAGAATACATGTAAGTTGACAAACGGAAACTAAAAAAGGTATCATTTTAACAATATCCGCTACAACTGATATGATGCAGACTTTACAGGAACGTCAATTTATTTTTTATAATATTGTTACTAAAATGTGAGTGAATATAGAAAGTTATTTGGTAGAGTGTTCGCACCGCAAAGGTAACAATTTCTGTCACTTTACCTAAAGCTAGCGTCATCTCAATTAAAAATTCCATTCAATAATCCAGTATATAGTAAGTTGAGGCGTGGTCTTGTTGGTTGTCTTTTCTTTGTATGTTTATACTTTCAGTATACAAGCACCATTTATGGAAATTATTCTATAATACGTTTTAGAAGATAATCATTATTATGATCCGTGATGTTACATAAATAGTCTAAATCTAAAAAACGTGACACTTGGCAAGTAAAAGATGCCATTCACTTTAACCATTTTAATGTGGTTATGGCTTATCATTTGAATTGATAGATATATGTGTTTCATGATCAGTTAGTAATAATGGACATATGGAAAACAAACTTACGAATCCATGTCTCAATAACAATCCTAAATCGAAGTGAAACATTTAGAATTGCAAATTAAGTGAAACAAGTGAATTTCCACCCAAGAAGTGCGGTCTAGTTAAATAGCTTTTACGGCCTAGGCAAAAGGTTTTTACTTATATCGATGCCGTAAGTTCTAGAATTACGGAAGAAACCTTCGATATAAGACCTTCGGTGAGCTAACTGACTATTGAGGAATTTTATTCCGAAATGGCCGTCCAGTGGTGCAAAATTAAAATAGACAAAGAAATAATTATGAGTTCCCCAACAGGGTTTTTGGTTGTTCATATGTGGTATAACCAAATCTTGTCACCAAGGATTACGCCATAATTTAATTTGTTAAGAATGTTTTCTTGATATTTAAAGTCGATAAAGTAGATGTAAAAAGGTAACAAAATGCACATATAATGTAATGCCAAAGTATTACCTAGTTTATATTCGACTTCTATTACGTCTAGACCCCTTTCACTCTCAATTTTATTACACACGTGATGGGTTTATATAGCTAAGTAAAAAGAGCGGACCCTTCCGAAGCACCCGGTCTTATGTCAATGGTTGAAGTTCACATCTTTAAGTTAATTTTTCAGATTCAAAGTTTCCAATTTGCTTTAAGATTATGATTTAGACATAGACTAATATTTTTGTTTTGGTTTATATTGTTTTCAAGTTCTACTTACGATTGACTACATATACCAATCCATTCAATGCTGTATTTATTTTTCTTTCTGTTTGAGTTTTCTTTAAGTATCTATTTTGGTGTTAGATCAATGTATGGCGTACAGCGAGACTCAATATATGAGAAAAATTGACTTATTTTGAACTTTGACTTGTAAACCGTTGTCTCAGTAGGAATGGTTGATATGTCTAGATAGATGCACTGACAGTTCTATAACATGATCAAATTAGCGTCACGAGTTCTTGTACAAATACATCAGTTTTCCAGTAAGTATAGATAATGGCCTCTATGTACTATTTTGATGGGGTTGAAATGTGGAGTTTTAAGACATTGAGCAGTATGCTTATGAAGCTGAAGCAAGTTTTGGACATCTATATCTGACGGGATGGTGATTGAATTGAATTGAAGAAATCAAATCTCAACTCAATTTGTATAAATAAAAGTCCAGTCAGAAAGTCAAAATTTGTTAAAGGAAACCCGTGGATAAACCTAATCAAAAGAGTAGAGTCGAAAAAGGGTGTTAAACCAAAGTACGCGCAGTTCACTTGCATTTAGAATATTTTTGAGATGTTTGAGATGTTGGAAACTTGAGTACTCAGATAGCAAGAAAACTTCGACAAATCAACTGACAGAATTTCTTATTCTATGATATTTGCTTATAAATTATAAAATTGGCAGTAAGAGGTGCTAGATCATTGGTGTCCTGTTGTATTATAAAATCAGAAAATCAATACATGCAACAGGGTAATTAAAGTCAAGTGATTTTATAACTTATACTTGCTCAAACAATCGTTAAATGTTCCAAATGTTTTCAACTGTGAAAATTAAGTTTTTTTGTGGAATATGTTATATATCAAGAACAAACATACTAATCGATGTCCGAATCCATATTTAATGAATATATATATAAATTTGTAAGAATGATGATGACATTGTTTCATCCATTTTCAAATACGGTAGGAAGGAAATAGAAATACAGCAATATTCATCGAATGCAATGATCTTTTTTCAAAATATGAGATTGTGTAATGATGTCTGCATAATTGTGAATGCAATTGACATAATCGTAATACAACATGCAAAACACCAGTTGTTATAACAATTCAATCTGTCGACTAAGACAATGCATATTGGAATTTCATTATTCTTCCGAAAAATATTGTATGCAGCAATTTTGCTTTAATTGTGTAGCGGAATTGTTAAGTTGATAACGGAAATTAACACTCCTCAGAATGTCATGAAGTTATGTAATAAACAAACTGCAAGTGATTATTTATAATATTCTTTGTGAGGTTTTGATAAAACTTTGTAAAACATTTTATGTGAATGGAATTCAAACAATGAAACGAGAAAGCTATCAAAGGACCAGGATCGTATCTGATATCTAAATAAGGATCGAAGATGTTCATCTAGTCAATCACTAGAAAAAACGTCAGTGCATTCAAGTGTATCCCATAGTGAGTGTCTAGACGTCCCTAGTCATGAAAGTTAAAAACTTGAAACTTCAGAAAATCCTTAAAATTACTGAGCTGCTGATAAGACATAGACTCTTCGAGAAGTAACACGCTAACACTGAATATATAGGATCAACAACTAACTTACATTTTAATAAGTTTGAGAACAAATCTGAAAGTGTTTCTTTTTATCTAGAATTTACCGTATGACAGATATAAAAAGAAATTGTTCTTTTTAAAAATACTCTATCATACATTTGGTTTCTAACCCTTGTTTTGTTATTTTTCACCAATTGTTCAAACACACTTCATTGAAGGCTTTTCTGTGACTCACAATCAAGATCACCTCCAATAAGCCAGAGGTTTTTTAGGTTTGGAAAAACCTAATTATATGTTCTGCGCTGTCCATTTTCTAGACAGCTCTATTTTTTTTCTCAATGTATCTACATATCCAATAAACTAACAGATTAGCAGATGGTTAGTTAGGAAAAAACTTAAAATCTTAAACACTTAAAATATTTTCTTAGCTAAATTTGGTAAAATATATTTTTGTCCTTCGAATTTTTTAAACCTCTTGGTAAAATATTTTGGTTTCGCAATTTTGTCCAAGGACTACTGATGAGATAATGTATCCCCAAACGACCGTCTAGTGCTGTAAAATTAAAACTGGTAAATGTGTTATTATAATTTCTTTTCTGTTAATTGTGGACTTTGTTATTCCAAGTATAAAGTAACTAAATATATTTTCGTTAACATTTCATACCAATTTCTTTCAATAATGCCCTTATCGATTTCATTGACCTTTGTGTGCATAAGTAAATAAACAATACCATAAACTGACAAACTGTCAAGATATATCAGAGTTATACAACCAATTAAATGAAGTAGCAGTTCAATAAACCACAGAACAAGTCATCTGGTAAAATTGGGTCTCGTATTTTACGCATACGAAGCGTGTGTATAGAAGGAAATCAAGGATAAATACTGTTCAAGGATAATGCTTCACAAAAATATAAGTATATGTTGAATATCCGTTCGTTGTCCGTGGTACTTCAATTGAAAAACTGGAAGTTGCAATTTTAAAACTAAGCTTTACTAGCTGATTAAAGCTTTACTACACATAATTTAACATGTAACTACATATTATACCAGTTTTAATATTACAGCACTAGACGGCCGTTTCGGAATACAATTTCTCATCAGTAGTGCTTGGATCAAAATTGTGAAACGAATTTTTTTAAGATGTTGAAACATAGCCAAGGGACCAAAAATATTTTATCAAATTTAGCTAAGGAAATATTTTGCATGAGGTAATATACCTCAGTTTTTTAGGAATGTTAACTAAGATATTGCTTTAGTTTCCAATCTTTATTTAAAGTATTTAGGTATTTTATTTTAGATTTGAATGAATTACATTCTGAACCGACCGTCTAGTGCTATATAATTTAAACTTGTATAATATGTAATTGAAATCGGGTCATTGACCTTGGCTGTTATTGGTGCATTTTGGTGTATTTTGTACGTACCAAATAGGGTGTATGGGAGTGTTTCATTGATGTATTTGTCATCTCAATGCTGAGTATGCTAACTAAGTTGCTGAACATTTCGAAAAACCGAAGATATTCTCTTTATGTTTTTTTTTATTATTAAAACATTATTTTAGCCCAAGTGAGCTAAAACGCATTTGGGATAAAGTGACGTCATCTGGTGAATTATATTTGATTTAGAATGAATGCACTGATGAAGCTGCTAAATGGAGAATTCATCGTGATCATAGTAAATTGTCCTATGCTGTTTCAGCAACTACAGTAATTAAATCAACAGGTCAAGTCTTACTGGCCAGTAAAATAAATGCACGGAGTTCTGATACCAATAATCATACAGTAGTCAATACATCAGAACCTTCACTAGATATCAAATAGGTACATCATCGATACACAATTTTCAGATATCGCCCATCTAAGGAATTTAGGATCATACTTCTGGTATGCCTCACACGTAATTACAAGCACATAAATATACCACACACTTTAGCTCTGACAATCCTTTAAGAATATACATAGCTCATGCAGTCGTATCAACTTCAGAAAAAAGGATTATATCACATTTCACAGTATAGGTTTGTTGCATATTTTAAACAAAAATGCATCTTGTCTATAATTAAAATATGTGCGATCCCTGTTAGAATAAAAATACATATATATATTAAAGGTACAAACATGCGCATAAAGTACACTTTAATTGTGAAAACAACCAGGAAAGTAGTTTTTATTGATATACAGCTGTATTTAAATTAATACAAATATACTAATTTTAAAGTCATTGCGATATATTCTTAATAAATTTAATTTTGCTATCTTGTAAATTAAAATATAATGCGTGTCATATTTGTCATGAAGTCGTAACCTCATTATGTTAAGAATTATCAACAAATTACATCATTTGCTATCTTGAATACAACGTGTTAAGTTTTATTTCTAATTAAATCAAATATTTTAATACAGTTTATACGATATGGTAGAGCTTGTTAATTCTTGGGGAACTTAATACAAGCAAGCTGCTCATAAATATTTTTTTTCAATCAGGGTCAAGACTTACCAAGGCCCTGAAACATTTTAATTTTCCGTCATCAGAAGTAAAATTACATTGGTCCAAATAATGTCCACCTAATACTAGTTAGACTTTTAATTGCTAAACTAAAGAAAAAATGTAATAGTTAAATGCTTGCAAAGGGTACAGATTCATATATCGCATGAAAATAGTCACCAGGTGGCGCTTCAGAGCTTCTAAAGTAAGGTGGAAATATATCCTGAAGTTTTGAAATGTTATTTAGTTAAGGTCCATATACAACAAGAAAAATTCAATAATGTTTTCAGGCAATTTAAAATATTGGATCTACCTAAAGAAATTATACCAATTTCAAAATCTAAAAAGATAATTCTAATTCAATTTTATCAACTTGTAAATCAACTTAGGGACACGTTGTGCGTTTGTTATAGAGTTCTAACCTCATTGCGTTTTAAACCATTAACAAATGACATCATTCGCTATATTAAATACAATCGTGCTTAATTGTATGTTTCTATTAAGGAAACTTGAATCTTATTATAAAATTGAACACTTAATACGCTATAATATATCAGGAACTTTATACAACGAAGCACAATGCTAACAAATAAATTGTTGACTTGGGGATTAAATACAAGGCCTTCAAAAATTCATTTGGTTGTCATCACATTGTTATTGATTATAACGATGTACCTATAATTATTAATTTTGATATTACACACGAGAGATGTAGCTAGCTCGACAGGAGGTGCTTACTCTTTCAGAGTAGACCATAACTAATAAAATGTTAAAAGTTTTAACTTACTATTTAAATTAAATTTGTCCATGGACTGATAGGTTTTTTTTATTCCATATTCACGTGTTTATGTTTTCATGGATATACTAGAAAAAACATTTGAATTAAATTTGAAAAACTTGTAAATCAAATTATTTACACGTGGCTCGTTTTTTATGAAATCTTAACTTCATTACGTTTAAAACCATCAACTCATTTATTTCTTACGCTATTTTAGACACAGCTATGTTTAGTTTTATGTCTATGAGAAACGCGCGAATCTAATTATTCTTCTGCTCCTTTTTGCAGTTAGTGCTACAAGGTAAAACGTTTTCCGAAACATTAAGATTTCTTTTTGGTAACCGTTTTCTTAAAATTATATATATATATATATATATATATATATATATATATAAAGAGAGGGTATTAGCTCAACAATATGTACATGATCATAAACAGAACAATGTACACAATCTAGATATAGAGAACAGAGGTAAGATTAACCAATCATACATTTCCATTAACACGTTATCAATAATTTGTGAACCTGTCCACAGTGAAGCACTTTTTCTTATACGTTTAGAAACAAGAACAGTAAGAAAAGTAAAAATCAATAACTATATTTAGTTAAGGTCGGTAATGAAAACGTCGACTGCATATACTCAAAATCTGATTAATTTGCTCAAATACATTGTTTGAAAACAATTTTTCAAACTTTTCACCTTTGGATTGTGATTTTAGCATGGCTTGGTATGTTTGTTTGTTAATTACATTTGAATTAAAATCCACAGATTTAAAGTTTAATAATAGGTTTGACTTCTATTAAATGTGTATGTTGGTAATAATATTGTATTTTCTATTGCATTGCCTATTATATATTTCCAATATGAAACCTCTATATTCTATATGAAGAGATCATAGATCTTTTTAAAACACTTTTAAAAGCGTAAAAAATATAACATTTGGTTTGCCATTGAACCACTTCTTAAGCGATTTGTAAATTATGTTTAATGCTGGTGAAAGACCGGAAGTAGAGGGTTTATACTATTAATATAATATTATAGAAGGGAAACAGTCAAGCCGAAAAGGAACATGTGGCGGTTTAATCCACCTAACACAGAAGGCATTTAACTTTCCGGAGCACCCGAACTTATTTCCGTCGTGGAAGTTTACGTGTTTAACATAATTTGTCAGTGTCAAAGTTTTTACTTTGCTTGTGGGTTGTAATTCTGATATGGAATATATTGTTTGTTTTTCATTTTGATAGAAATACATGTCATGTATACGTATGTAAATCTAAAATAAAACACGGATAATACGACTTATCTCGGAACTGGCAAATAGTCCATTGTAATATATGTAATGTCCAAGATTCATCATGAATAATTTTGTTGTCAAATGTTGGGTGTATCTTCCTCTTTTAAACGAAAGAGGAAGATAAGACAGCAAAATCAATAAAAGGTTAAAGTTTTGTAAAACACAAAATAATACTTACAATGCAAAGGTTAGAGTTATCGAACAATGTAAAGTGTTTAGTATCCTTTATTGTCTTTATTATTACTGTCTGTAATACTCTAATTTCATTTTTTCGCCATTATCTTTGACAAGGAGATTAGTTTAGAATTATGTTGCTTCATCTGTATGCTGAACCTAAATGTAACCTGCAGGAACAGCACGATATATAATTCAATATGTTGTGTATAATTATGTTTCGGTATGTGTTCATTATGTCAGTAAATAGAGAAAACAACCATAAAATATATTTGCATGCTTAAAGGTCAAAACTAAACGGCGAATTTTCAGCATCAGTTAAATGTTTAAACATGACCAGTTTTAATTATGTGTTTTCTTAGAATAAACGTTTCATAAAATAAGTCAATTAAAATGCGGGTAATTTTAACAAAGCTAAATATTTATCTTCTCAAGAATAATAGAACATATCATGCAAGAATGTCATAAAGGGGTAAAAACAAATAAATAGGTAATAAAAATGCATTATGTGCAACAGATAAATGCAATATGAGATATCTGTCACGCGATAAACTATTGTTTACATAATTTAAAATAGTTATATATTCTGATTTAAAGGCATATATGCAACAAACCAATCAAAATGCGAAAAGTAAGAAAAATATAGATATCTTGTGAATTTTCAGGATCTACAGCTGTTCTCCTCTCTCAAGGGACTGCTGTTGTATGTGCTTTTGACCAATTTACCAGACACTTTATATATAATTCATAAAAATATTGAGCACAATTATTTTAAAATGTATAATGACACTATTATATGTGTTACCATGCCGAAATCATTATAATTCAACCCACATCCCACATTGTTGTGCCATGCGACGTCCTTGAAAGGTCAATATTCCAGTGCCTTTTAACTTGTTTTTATTCACGTGATCTCGGCTACGTTAACTTTTGAAGTAATTGTAAAGTTCATCCCTTAAAGCTTGTTTCATATATTCATTTGCTTTATTATTATTTTGACGAAATACTGAAATCATAAAAAACTTGGTGTTTATTTTATTTTCGTGTCATACTTTTCTTTCATTTACACTAACTTTCATTCTCCGACGCGAAAATAAAAATACCTTGAAATGACAACACTCGCAAAACTAACCGACACAAAATTTCCTGATTTACAGTATATGTGCTTTATATGCATTACGATTTTCAAGGTGCTTACCTTTCCGGACCACCCGGCCTCACTACCCTGGTGGAAGTTCACGTGTCTAACCTAACTTGTCAGTTCCAAAGTTTTCACTTTGCTTCTGGATATAATTCGGATATGGATACGTATGTTTGTTTTTGATTATTACGTTTTGTAGGCACTTGTTGTAGTAACATAGTTTAAGTGGATTGATGATCAATTATCTTCAATTATTTATTTTATTTTACAGAAGTACATTGTTTACCAGTGTATTTTGAGCCAGATGCAGAGAGAGTCGAAGGACAAGAAACGTCAATGGCTATAATTCGTAAGAATAATAACTCACATCTTATGTCACAGCAAACATCTAACAAAATTATAGAAGAATATTTAGTCACAATGCCTTAAATTTTACATTGTATGTCAATCAGGTTTATTTAGCGATTTGGTATAATATGTATAGTACGTGTCAGAGCCACGTCTACCACTGAAAATCGATATGACATTGTCTGACGTTTTCAAACGAAGCAAGTTGCATAAGTGATGGTTTCAATATATGTACACTACGTGTCATGTATTTCAAAGTTAATTAATTTTTGTTCAATATGACTATTTCAGAGTATTTTTTATTTATAAAAAGCTTGCTTAATTGATTTTTCTGTATCTTCAGGAGCTAACAGAGTAGCTGTATTATTTCCTGTGGCTGCTTTAATGTTATTGATAGTAGGGTCAATTTTAAGTGTACTTGGAAACCTTCGTCAAGATTGTAAGACATTAGTTGCAGCTGTGATTTTCATTTTATCAGGTAAATATATAAAATATAATTTCGGTTGTACAACATATACAACCCAGCAATAAAGAATCTTTTTCCCAATTCTTAACATTTTAATCCATTTAACGGGGTCGAAATGGAAAAGGGAAGTATTTGCGTTTGCAAGTTTTGAATGTCTAATTTTGTGGATAAAATAAAATCTTTAGGCTGTGTAATCATTTCTTTGAAAAGGGGAGCAACAAATTCACTCCATACCAGTCTCGGTACTGGAATATAGTACTGCTTTCACATCACAATACTTATCAACTCGCATCGCCTCTAGCTCAACTTCCGATCGGAATATATATTTTTGTGATAATGTTTGTAAGTTGGTTAAAAGAAAAGCAGACCTTTTGATCTGATACGCCAATAACATTCACTATAAGCCAACTATTTTATGAGAAAAGCGACATTGTATCATTTGATATCCCCTAAGATAAATAAATGTATCGTTATGATGATTACCATTTAAATGATTCAAGCATAATGATTTAATAACCAATTTAAACTAAAGCATGTAGAAGCGTTAGCTAAAACCATATGGTATAGGATTGAATTGGTTTATGTTCTACATGGATTGATCAAATTATGAAATCATCCAAACTTGGGAGGGCACTTGATATCAAAAATAAATATATATATTCACTTGGTGGTTTAAGTACTTTTGTGGGGCCATAATTTTACAGTCAAATGGCATCTCAACAATCAAAAGTTTAACTTTGTTTATTTTTGTTTTGAAGGTTTAGCAGTTGCAGTTGGAATAATTCTGTATATATCAGCTATAAACGACGAAGTCGGACATCGATTAAGTAAGAAAAGTGACGATAAAGACGCTATGTTTACTTACAATTATGGCTGGTCATTTTACTTCGCAGGACTTTCATTTCTCTTTAGTATGTTAACTGCAGTAACGTTAGTGTCTCTATATCTTCAACGAAACGCAAAAACTGAAGATATGATAAGGATTATTCCTGGTTTAGAAGATTTATTAGAAGTTGAAACTAGTAATGAAAATGGAGTTGACCACAAGGATACGCCGTCAAAAGCTACAATAATAATATAGGGAATGTTTCTTAAGGAAGTGGTTGTCATATATGCAAATAACTATACAACGCAAAGTATAAAACCGTCATTTTGGATTTAGCGGAAAGGTTAATCTGTTTGATGTTTAAATAATCAAAAGTTTATTGCATGAAACATTCATCTTCATTATCATACTAGGATTCCAAATCGTTGTTATATGGCATTGGTAATAAGAGTCAAATGTCTGACCATAATGGTTGGAAGAAAGCAAATGGGAGCTCACACGTTCAATAACTGACCTGAACAAAAATCTTAATTGTCCAGTCACAGAACATATTCGGATGAAAACTCACGAGTCACGAAATACCAAAACCCATGGCAAATATCCATTGATATATTGTCAATTGTATTTGAATGAATTCCTTTTAATAGAGTTTAACGGCGTGAGCTTTATTAGGTTAAACCATTAGCCTGTCCGCTTGACCTTTCAATTGGAACAGTCATATAAAATGATCCAACCAATAAATTGACAGTTTTTGGAATTGCAGTTGATACATTATCAATGGACGTTCCTGATGATGTAGACAAAATACAAACATGTTATCCTTATACATAAATGAACTGGTCCATAAACATAAACAATAATAAAAGTCAAGAGGACAGGTTAGTGAGCCATATAGGTGATTTTACTCAACATAATGCCAATAGGAAAAAATAATTACCTTATAATGATCCTGATTATTCATTAAAAGCAAAACTACAGAATGATGGATTGAGAGAAGTGTCCGAAACATATAATTCTTAATACAATATACTAAACAATATAAATTGACTTTTTTATTAAAGACTTTTTGTGAGTAAGATTTAAAGTCCAAAATTCCTAACAGAAATCTTTAGTTTTAGCAGTTAAAACAACATAACGAAATGCATCTTTTTTATTTGAGTTTTGTTTTAGTTCCGAATATGCAATGTTCCCGAAAGAGATATAGCTTATACCGAAAGTAAGAACGTGTTGAAACAAAAAGGATATGCAAAATATGTTTCCTGATGCAATGGAATATTTGGAATATTTGTTTGCCGCATCAAATATAGCTGTGAACTGTCGGAATTTTTGCACAAAATAATGGATAGATACATATACTTGAGGTGTTTGTAGCCAATTGTATTTCAGGAATGAATGCATATTTAAGTAGTAGAAAATTAAGTTTAAATGTATAATACATGTTAAATGACCTTTCTTTAAAGATCTTGGCTTCAGTATATGGAATTGAATTTTGAAAACCCATTT
This sequence comes from Anadara kagoshimensis, assembly GCA_021292105.1. Taxonomy (NCBI): domain Eukaryota; kingdom Metazoa; phylum Mollusca; class Bivalvia; order Arcoida; family Arcidae; genus Anadara; species Anadara kagoshimensis. The sequence goes on along the minus strand of CM037861.1, from coordinate 69,945,168 downwards.
TTTATATTTATTATATATATTTAGAGAGGTATCTTCAATACTGTATCTCTCTTCAATGGATACTTGGTGTCATGCTTTATCAGGGATACTTCTTACAATGAACAGCTGGTTGCGTTCGAAATTGTTTACAATTTTTGTGAACGTGCACATTTTTCATCATGGTTATTTTTGTTTTAATAACGCATATCATAGAACGGCGAAGTTATTTACATGGGGCAAGTGAGCCAAGTCTCCGGATTTGCAGAAAACGATGGTTCAGGGTAAATACAGTACATTTGACATTTATTAGTTTTGTCTACATACGTATCTGCTGCTAAGGCATGTGTAATTTAAGAAGTTGACAATTTGTCAATATATTCATTTAATCAATTAAATCTTGAAATCATACCATTTTGCACACATATCTGCTCAATTTCAATTACAGCAAATATTTTTCATTGCTTTCCTGCATAAATATTCTCGCACATGTGTAATACATTATTGATAATCACAATGAAAGAATATTCTTAGATTCTTGAATAATTATCTGTCATTACATGACTGTTTTGAATTTTGTGAATTTAAAAACTACCAATGAAGCCACTTTAGCAGTTTGCCTCGTATGGTGATTGAATAATCTTCTAAAAGGGATTTTTAATGTTAATTATGTGTACACGATTTCTAAGCTACCAATTTCGCAATTTTTTTATTTATATATTTTAGGGTGTAGAAACAAGAAATAAGTATGGATCAAGATATAAAAATGTTTACTTTTTATGATATATTAAATGTTCCAGAAAGTTTACACTGAGTGTTTAAAATTTTAATATTGACAAAATTAATTGAACAGTTGTTACATGTCAAATTTCAACTTTATGTGTTATTTTGGGTGTATTGTTTATATTTTAACATGATGAATAGAATGCTTAAGTGTTTTGCCATAGCAAGCTTACTTTGAATGTAAAATTAAGCTTTGAAATTCGAAGTACAAAATGTGATCGAAAAAGATAAATTGGGTATCTGCAATCTCAATTGGTTCCACTGAATTAGATGGATAGAGTGCCAAAAACCACGACATATTAATTTTGATGTTAATTAAGTGTTGGTACGATTCCAATTACAAATATATTATGAAGTCTTAACTCTACAATGTCATTTTAAAATGTAACATACTAGTTTTTTCAACTTTCTGTGATTCTGATATTGTTAATGTTTTATACTTTGAAATGAATTTTACTTATTAAATTTCTTTGTATAAATTATTTTTACTTATTACATAATAAATACGTTATAATAGAAATTGTTCCCATTGTGGGAACTTTATACAACGACGCAGGCTACTTACTAAAACATTAATGACACCGGAATATTACAAGCCTATGCTTATCAAGACCCTCAACAAATTTGTTATATAGTAATATTTTTGATAAGCATGATGGTTAAAAAAAACCCACTAGATATAATTGACGTAATATATAGCCATGTTCCTTTTATTCTAAGGTTTAGTTATACACGTGGTGGGTATACTTAGCTAGACAGCTAAACTTTTCCGGAGCAACCGACCTCAATTCCTCGGTAGAAACCACCGTGTTTAACTTAATTTGCCAATTTCTAAAGTTCTCACTTTACCTTGGAATTGTGACTGGGACATGGATTGATATATTTGATTTTATGATTATTCTTTCTGTATCTATATGTTAACAGAAAACCATTTTGGTTTCATAATTTCAAAATTCCAAGCACTACTGACGGGGAATGGAACGACCGTCTAGTGCTGTAAAATTAAAACTGGTAAAATATGTTATGAACAAGTGTTGTTCAAGTATAAGCTGTTAGAAAGTTTCAAATGTGGGAATTTAACATCACTTTTCTTGGCCAGAAGCTTACAAATTGGTACTAAGTTAACGAATAAATAGTAAGCGCGATAACGACTAAAACACACATGATAATAACCAAACGAATGCATGGAGTATTAACAAAATAATCAAATAGAGAAAAAACTCTTCTTGAAAGCAGTTCACACGCGTTTAACATGATTTGTCAGTTTTCATAGTTTTGACTTTGTTTTTGGATTGGGATTTGAACATGGATCGGTATGTTTTATTGTTCGACTTTGTATGGCACTATGGATATGTACATTATACTTTTTGATTTGTTGCAAGTATTTGGTACTTTTATGGAAGCAGTCGTTTCAAAACATGTTTAAAAGCCTCTTTATATGCCTATCCAGAGCCAATCGTCATTAAAGACAGTTAAATCGCAAACACATTCTTTTGTCTGCATCATGTCCTTAAAATCAATCGTCAAAGTTCTCAATTACTCGAAACTTGACTGTCATATTTGCGTGGTCATTCTTTTTGAAAAAACATATCATTGTACCATGTCTAAGGACATATGTGACTAAAGTAACGCATCTCAAATAAAAATGTTTGATTATAATATTGGTGATGACACCATTAGTCAGTAGATTTATATCTCTTGATGTACCGGTTTAAAAAATGTCATAATCAAAATAAATAACACATAAATCCACGCCCAAAGCACACTCACAAAGCATGTAAAGAGAGGCGTAAGGACGTCATTTGGTACAACCACGGAAATATTTCGTAATAGAAATACTCGGATCATTAGCAGTCAATGACGTTGGTAAAACAGGATCTATATTCCAAATGGATGTTTTTACGGACATAAGTCTAAATTGATTAGGTTTTAGAGCTACTTAATCATTGTAATGTTTAGTTCATTTTAGGCTTATTCACTTCTTAGTTTACTCACTAATAAGATAAATAGTGAACAAATTGATCTAAAAAGGTCTGACGCTAAAATCTATATTCTGCAGGTTATTCTGACACGACTTGTTATGAGGGATATTTTTAATCAATATTATATCCTGTATGCTTGACCACATTTCCCCTTAACATTTCCCTTATTTGTGATAACAAATTGCTTCTGAGTTAGCTTAATATACTACTGTTGGCAAAATGCGAACATTTGATGTTAGCTATCTGACGGTTGTTTTCTTATAGAATCAGAGTCATCAAGTGAATGTGGAATTGGACGTTTTGACAATCAACCGTTATTGCCTTCCAGAAAAATTAACACACTACATCGGTTCTTTTCACCTTATGTTAAATGACTGCGATTTCCACAAAGCAATGATTCTTAATGTAGACGTTTTTTTCTTAACGTAGTCGTTGGTGTCAGTTTGATGAATGGAATTCAATACCGTTTTGATGCTTTACGAGAAGAAGACTAAATGAAGATTTTAATCTTGAGAAATTATTATTTAAACAAACGCTGCCATAGATTTTGTTGTATTATCTTGAGATGTCGTGTATGTCTAAACTTTTGCTAGGTTTTAGATACAAAACATTAGAAAATAGAATTTTTCAGTTAATTAGATAATTTGTAAATACATTAATTGTATTGCCATTTTAACACCTCATATATAGTTTTTTAAAATCCCAAGATGCTGGATACTGAATATTATAGATTACTTTTATTGCGCAAGGGATTTACAATTTCGTATTTTTGGGAATTTTGTGATTTCAACTTCAATATAACATCATTGGTATCATGAATGAGCCCTATTGTGTTGAATTGTATAAGGAAGCAAATGTTAGTTTTATATTTATTTTAGCTTTTTAATCCTCAACATCATTATAAACGCCAATAAAAGAAAAACCAGAGATATCACTCCTAAAGCCACGATATTCTGCCATTTGTCCCATGCTGTGTCAAATGGAATACCTTGACTTTTTAAATAAGCATTTCCACTCGGAGCACTGAAAATAAAGAAACTACATAAATATAAGGAGGCATGTATGTTTCATAATAAAAATTCTTGGTCTGAGCAACAATACTACATTTGCGCTTTTATTTTTTATCAATTCATTCAGTCAAATTGAAAGGCAAACATCTATTTAAAATCATAATCCCAAAGCAAGTAAATGCACCTGAACTTCAACCAGGGAAATAAGGTCAGCACCTAATGATAGGCATCTCCTATTTAGCTAGCTACATTTGTCACAAAAAGGAAATCAATAAAATATTAAAAAGGAAATGAAATGAACATTGAAGTATTGGATATAAAATTTATCAACATGGATTGGTATGCTTGTTTTTTTATTATAATTGTCGATCAAATTTTTAAATATCGGTTCCATCGTCAGTACCGTGTTTATGACATAATTCTTTGTATAATTGTATATAGTAGAATTCGTATAACATTATTAAAAGCTAGATTGGTATCACCAAAAAATAAGAGAGATGTAATATTAAGAATACTATGAAAATAACTATGCATTGGCTGAAATTCACATAACATTTTTTTAAATTGTGACAATGGAAATACTTGTACTATTCTGAACAATATGTAAGCCAAAAACAGTCATACCAAGTACATATGTTTAAACAAGTTCACAATAAAAAGGTTAAAAGTGAAAATTGCGTTAACATGCAAGTAAGTAAAAGTTACAAAATTTACCATTGTACTCCAGATGAGTTGTAAAATTTAAAATTCTTCAGTTCATTGATTACCAGTGCCTAAAATAAAAACTATATATATATATATATATATATATATATAAACTAATATACAAACGATGAGCTGGTCATCCCAATAAAAACGCAATTTTCAATACTTTAGAAGTGTCGTTAGTAACTATGTATATATAAATGGGTGAAGATAAAATTGTATACATTTTGCAAAAAACATATGGTATTCAATTCTGAAGAATATTTTTGAACAAAGATTATTAAGGAAAGAACTGCACTATAAGACAAAACAGCAAAATATGACCCACATGTAATTGTTACATTCCGGTGTGTTTTCTGGTTAATCACTCATCCCAGACTGACATCTCGATGTAAGTGAAAAGATTACCATAACCATACTCGAATTCCTTGTTAACACAGCATAGGTGTAAGGGGTCAGAACCCGTACAGACAACTTTATACCACAACTAAGTTATAGCATAAACTAATTCAACAATTTAAGTAAGCCTTGCATGTAACTGCATATAACTCTTTTCTATTTCAAAAATGTTAATTTTCTTTTTAGTCACGGTCGACATAGGGCGAGTCAAACAATATTCAGCACTGTAACACTAATATACAGTAGTATCAATGATGAGTAAAGTGATCAGAATAAACCTTTTTACAAGTGTTTGATGCCAATACCAACAAAATTGAAAAAAAAATCTACTGAATGTTAGAACATGGGATCACAGCAACAGTGTCTCTTACTCTCTAGGTTTTAAAACTATTTATCAGTTTCGTGTAAAAACTCTTTAAATTCGCTTGACAGTGCCTGTGGTAGTTTTTAACCGTTCCATAATTTATCGTATTGATAACAATAATACACTATTGCACCCCACGTGCATTTTATGTGTCATAGAGACCTTTCTAATACAATTGTTAGAACACTTACTTTCAAACCATATCTGAAGATACTTAACCATTTAATCCACTCCAACCAATCTGGTATCGAATCAGTGTTGACGAATACGCCACCGAACACCTACAAAAATTAACAAGATTAAAATGCAATATACATTAATCTACATTAAGAAAAATGCGTAACTCTCTCCTGTCTACTAGTATTGGGATATATATTTATAAGTGCCAATTCTAATTCAGATGATTAAATTTGATGTCATTGTAGGTTTTCGGTGTAATAAATGGCGTTTTGAATATAATCCTTTACATTACGATCTAATATTCATTCGCATGGAAAAAAAATAATCGCGATTTTCACGGTAACTTTTATCGCGAATATATCTTCTCAACTAAACTTATTATTCTTATTTCCCTTGGTACACTTTCTCTTCAGTCAGAACCGTGAAAATTCTTACCGCGAAATAGTTTAGAAGGTCAAAACTGAAAAGGTTTCTTACCGCTAACGTTTCTTCCTATACATTTATCAAAATGCTACAATGTAAACGGGCTAATGATTTTCGAAATAAGAAAGTTTGTAAAATAATATGATGATATGTTATGTTGCCAAAAACGCTTAAAGACGCCATCCTGTGTGCAAAAAATGTGAAAAAAGCTTCTTTTAACTGCCGGCGCGTCTTTTCCTAATCGTTATATGACAACCTTCTGATCGTTGTTTTATTATTGAGCCTTTTAAATAAAATTTTCTTTAGCGAGTGCAAATTCTTAATGGTCATTAGAAACTGGGGAATCTCCTCAAAAATCCTTGTATTCAACCATGTGAACCCTATTTTGTCTCGTATACGACGCTTGTAATCATCTCCTGGTCGATAGTTTGACAGTCGCAAGCGCTTATTATTGGGGCATTTGATATCAAGGACAAAATGCCAAGTTTGTACAATGCACAGATACGTACCAGCATGACCACAAAAATCGTAGCAACACATAGATGTGTAACTGCAAATACACCAATAACCGAACTGAAGAAATATGCCACACCAGCTCCAGCCATCGAGACCATAAATATAGTTAATAAAAAGAAGAAAAACTTTTCCACGTCTTTTTCAAAACCTGAAAAAGAATGTATTTTTTATCAAGCTACATTTTTGTATCTAAAATTCTTGTTTCAAATTTCAATTTTTTATGTAACATGCTTTGACATTTGTCAAGTACATGTATGTAAATTGCTTTATTTTTAACTATATATATAGATTAAAATATGATATTGGCACTTTTTACAAACAGTTTTGTACTACGTTTCAATAATTAAGTTGTACTAATAGTGTCCACTTGTGTACCATGCAATAGTCACTAACGTTGCCCAATTCTTTCTACCGGTGAAAGAAACTTTCCAGACAGATTAATTACCCTTTCCATGAAAAATCTAATAAAACATATTACTTTGAAATAATATCTATATGCACTTAAATTATACGACCTTGCAATCTTAGATAATTGGAAGTTATAACAGTTTCAGTATGTCTTTCTTGGCCAATTCCTTATCTTACTAGGGCATGTGCTTTTACAGATATAATGCTGTCCTACCAGTGTGTTTGTAAATGTTAATGCATTTTGAATTTCATACCTATCATAAAATATGCTATGACAGTAAATATAATATCTGGTACTAATCTGTTTGGTATGACATCGCAAATTATAAATGCAAAGAAATATGAAGAGACTCTATACATCCCACTTGATGACTCGTGCCTGTAAAATGAAACATAACAATGAATTAAACAAATAAAGTAAGTGAAAAATGATTTAGCTAAATGTTGTCCGTCTTCAAACAATAGTTACGGTAAGAACGCTGGAAACATATATCTTTCTGGAATTTTTTTTCGAAAAAAACATCGAAATAAAGCAATTGGTAAAGGGAAAACGTGCAAAATACAACGGCCAATGTAAGGAAGAACACGAAACTATAAATCCTTATTCCGTTTCTACAAGATCAGAAAAGTCAAAAACATATTGTGTGAAATAATTAGATTTTTTTTTAATATTTGGTTGAACACGAAGTTTTATAACATAGTAATGTTGTATGACTATATTACCCTAATATGACAATAAGTATTCCGCAAATGTTCAAAAATGAAAGAAATAAGTGTTATTTTCAAACATTGAATTCTAAAAGAACATAATTCTTTTATTATTTGAATATATCAATATTATTTTTGTAGACAATGCAGATACACAATAAAAACAGGGAAATTAACATCATGAATATCTTTATGCTTTCTGAAAATGTCACACGGAGAATATAAAATGTAAAAAAAAACCAAATCATGTGAAAACCACCAAAAATGAAACATACATTCTAAAAAGATGCATAACAGTATCGTTTCCTTAGGGAGTTATTGTTGAACTTTGTAGATAGTAAGTGGAGTGGTATTATGGTATTCACATCTTAATCAAGATTGTTTCACCGACAAGTCAATTCTGGGATGGTGGAAGAAATTTGGAGAAAGTCAGGGCGATCAGAAACCGAACTGACAAATTTCTCTCACAAAGATCTGTCAAAGTTATATTTTAAACCTAGTGGATGAGAGAAGCTTTAATCAATAAGTGGACATTTTGAGACTATTTTGAGTTTCATAAAAAACTTGCACTTCATCTAATATGATAAACTACTTACGGACATGGATTAGTATGTTTGTTTTTAATATACTACTTACATGAAAATAGTACGTTCGCTTATAAACAGTTCTATCGCTGACAAATTCGTAAAAGTTAGAAACATCAAAATGAAACACAAACCCCCAACTCTGAAAAAAATATACGCTATTAGCAAATGCTTAAATGATTGTGTGTCAATATATGAGGGTTTATTAAGTATTAAAGTAGTCTTAAAACACAAAAATATTTCTATATGCATATTTAGATAGAAGTCACTTTATTTTTGTTTTAAAAAAGATTTTATGTCTCTGTGATTTGTATATGCATTCGATAATTTTGTTTTTACGAAACTGTTTTTCATCAGGGCGTGAAATCTTTGAAACTCATTTCATGATATATTCATTACCTAATTATTAACACGTAAAATTATTAAATTAATATATATCAAAATAAAGAATTAAAAATGACCTTTTACCTATTTTGAAGTCCTGATTTACAATCTGATTCTATTTGCCAATACACGGCACCAACTAGACATGCAAATATAACCATAACAAAAACCTGAAAAATAATTAAAACTAAGATAATACATAATTATAATACTTTGGTATAATATGTCATTTCTACAATAAATCTAGTACCTGTGATAAAAAGTTTTCATTTTTTCCAAAATATATAGATATGTTGTGTCCCAGTGACATACAGGTCACAGTGCTTTCGGTAATGATTAGAATGCCTCTGTCATTCAAAAACAAGTGATAGTTCAAGACAATGTTAGTTTACTCACTACATTACAGTGGTTTTCCCCATCGTCACATAGAGGTTTTCGTATAAGGTAAGCAATCTTGATTGAGGTGCGAACTCAACTTGATATACATCTTAAACATTAATCTGTCTTCAAGCAATAGAAAATATGAATTTTTGAGTTTATAAAATAATGTAGAGTAAGAGTGTTTATATTTTCCATGGATTTCATTTTTATCATATTTCATAAAAAAATAACAAACAAACTAATTCATTTTTTATCATATTTCATTAAAAAATAACAAACAAACTAATTCATGCCCAAATCACAATCCTGATGCAAAGTAAAAACTTTGATACTAACAAGTATTCTCAAAATGTCAGTATTTAAGACGTTAAAGGAGCCAATAACATTTTAATTGCACAAAATGTTTCCAATCAAAACAAATATACTTATCTATTTAATACCGATATTTAATGATTTACCTGTGAAATAAACCCAATCGGGCTGCGTAATTTGTTCTTAAGAGTTCTGACAGCGATGATGACAAACTAAAATTAGAAAAGATAAAAATTGAGATTTAACTATAACTGTTTTGGGATTAAAATATTGCAAGATTGAAATACTGCGAGTCCTTAATCGATGCCATTTACACCGATATTTTTTTAATTTCGATTCTAAATTGATTATGACAATTTTATATCGCAATTTTTATCTAGCATATTTCTCTTGCAAAGGCCACTAATATTTATAATTTTAATAACTAACAGTTATTCAACAATTTTGCACGTTTAATAGATCAAAACTCCAATATTCTCAAATACAAACTTAACAAAACAACCCATTGTTACTACCAACACCTTTCCGCTCAAGAGCAATCCATAAATTATCTGACAGAAATATCAAGTTATATAAGCATTCTTTTTGGTTTAAGATCAGTTCATAAATACAAACCTGGCGACAAAACCCAGTTGTATAAGCAGTACTTGTTGGTTTGAGTATATCTGTTTCTTCCCTTGTCTTCTTTTCATAATCAGACATAATGTTTTTCAATGTATTTTGTAATCTACAGATATCAATGAGATTATATGCTTTTTAAAATCCATAAAGTTGCCAAAATGTGCACCATAGGAATTATAGCCAAAAGTATGTTCACATATATGTTCTTGAAGGTTGAAAATTTTAATAAATGTAAAGTTATGCATTTTATAATATTTGACTAATTTAAGACTATGTTTTTAAATATTTTTATAATTATATAAATATCGACAATCCTAGAACTAAATTAGTGGACCGATATAATATTGTAACTTAATATTAGAATTCAAGTAAATATATTTTGGATAAAAACTTTAAAATAGTGCATGCATATTTTTGCATTTGTTTTAAGAATAAACATCAATATATAATATACTTTGATCAAACGTATATAGTCAACTCTCAACGTATTAAAAGCATAATTATTGTAAGAGGGACGAATATTTCAATGATAATTTGGTTTTCTAAACGAAAACGTAAATGTTTCAAGTATTTGCATAATACTTACTTTGAACATATTGGAGATTTTTTATACCCGTCTATTAATTTAGTGTGTACCAAGTCATCTATAAGAGAAATATCAATATTATTTTGTAATCATTCGGTTGAGATAGAAATACTTTTCTATCGAATAGATAATCCCTATACAAAAAATGACAAGTATATGTGGGTAAATCATTATAATTTTAATGTCAGCAATCACAACCAAAAATTTAAGAAAGGGAAAAAAATTAGAGAGCCTTTCAACGACGCTCAATCTTCTTTGTGTTCTTGAAAATAATTGACGCATCCATTAAATTTCAATGTAGAAGACATGATGTAATTAAGCAGGGTATATTTAGCTAAACGAAAAGATCCGTGTTTTATCCAGATAATCCCGTTCCCTCTACCATCTAGAACTGACTGAGATGATATTAATGAACAAATCTTGACTCCTGCGTTCAAAACACGACACTCTACTAATAATAATAAACAAACATACTAATCCATGTACGAATCAAACTCAAGAAGCAAAGTAAAAACTTTGAAACCGACACGTGAACTTCCACCAGCGATGCCGGGTGTCTCAAAACAGTTACTAAACCAGAGTTTGGATTTACTTATGTGTAAGAAGTAAAAAAAAACTACATTAAATATTCTTTCTTTTTTACCGATACTTATTCATGACATTTTCACTACCTACACGAAAAATGTGGACTCGTTTCCATGTGACATTTTGCATATTTTGATATGGCTCCCTTCTTGTAAGAACAACATCCGTAACAATTGTCAACATGCTGGTTTTTCCTTAAACGACTATACATGAATTTGCTAATGCTGATTCATTGTAATAATTTTGTCAAACTGTTTTCTACTGTCATGTTTTATACTCACAAACTCTATCTACCTCTGAAAAATAAAGAAAAATTGAATTGAAAATACCTCATCCAAACACCAAAAACAAACATACAAATCCATGTCTAAATCATAATCAGAAAACAAAGTAAACTAGAAAAACTGTGAGCCACAAGTTCACAAAAATACCTTTCGCTCCAACAAATCCATCGGATCAAATGTTTAAATAGGAGGTGCACATCTACATTATATCACAAAGATTGTGTGAAAGTTTCATGAAAATTCATTGAAGGGTTTAAGAGGAGTTGCGGATAAGAGATAGGTACCCTAAGGTGTAACGGAAGGACGGAAGGACGGACGAACACCCCTATCACTATATACCCCCATTTTAAGCGGGGGGTATAATACCTAACTGTATTCACCGATTGAAAGGAATTCAGTTGAGGGATGTCACAGTAAAAACTCCAAAAACCATCAGTTCTATAATGCAGTTTAAATTGTGATATCAAGGACCTTTGATGATGATTTAACATATAAATACATATTTATTTGAAAAGGAAGAACGTACCTTCGTGTTCCAGTCTTTCTGCAATCTCTGATAGCATATCTACAAAACATGTATGCAATGTTATGTATGTGCAACTGAAATAATATAAAACTTACTGCAAGAAATAGTGTCATATGTATATCTATTTAACAGAAATATATTTAATTCCAATGTCATTTTTTATCCGACCGAATGATTACATTTGTTTATAATTTTTCTTTTAGTACTAAAGTTATTATATGTATGTAAGTATGGAATATTAAACGAACTTCAAAGCAAATTAAAGACAGAAAACCCAGCAGAATAAAGAGAACATTAGATCTTACCACATTTATTGGCATTGTTGTCGTAAAATGTACTTATATCTCCGTTAATTATGTCCAGGAAGAAGTCTGGAGGGTTGTTGTGCTCCTGTATGTCGTATCCTGTAAGATGTAAAATTTGTTTTTGCGTTTCTTTAAAAATGAATTCAAGAGCTTAAATCTTAGAAGTGGCAATTTACACATATCACTTGTTTATTGAACCGAATATTAACAGTTACAATCATATGAAAAAATCCCGTAGCTTGTATTGTTGGACACTTAAGCAAAAGGTGCATATCTTTCCAGAGTTATAGACCTGACTTCACTGGCAAAAATTCAAGTGATAAACTTAATTTGTCAAACATTTTCAAAATTTTTACTTTGCTTTTGAGATTGTGATTTTAACATGGATCAGCGGGGTTTTTTGTCAATAAGGGACATGCACTTTTAAAAAAAGATTAATCACATTGGTTTTCATAAATATTTAAAAACTACACGAAATGAACACGTTCGTCATAGGAAGTTGTGAATTCAAGATTTTATAAAATACTTTTAACGAGTGCACTTAAATACCGCATCAGTAGTTAATAGATTAGTATACTGTTATGGATGACGGCAGTTTTTTTTCTTAACAAAAGATTTCCATGTAATAAAACCACATCAAACAAGAATTAAATTAATCATCTGTTGTTTGCATTCACTTAAAACATTTCAACATACCTGTATAGACTTATACCTGAAATATGACGCACAGGAAAGGCTACATTTGAAACTTTATGACAAACGTGATGACTTCAATTTTTCTATTGTCAACTTTCCTTTTTTATGCAGCAATATACCTGCTTCTCCTGCTTATGGTGTATTTGTTTCCCAATTAATACGCTATGGTAGAGCTTGTTCCCACTACGGGGACTTTGTACAACGAAGTAGGCTGCTTGCAGATAAATTGTTGACTCAGGGATATTGCAAGCCTAGGCTTATCAAGGCCATCAAAAAGTTTTATGGCCGTCATCACAGTATTGTTGATAAGTTTGATGTCTCTGTGTCCAGGATTGCCTTGGATATATTTGACGTCTCATAGTTCCATGTTCCTTTCACACAATTTTGATTACACACGTGGCGGGTGTAGCTAGCTAAACAGGAGGTGCTTACCCTTCCGGAGCACCCGGCCTCACTTCCCTGGTGGAAGTTCACGTGTCTAACCTAACTTGTCAGTTCCAAAGTTTTTACTTTGCTTCTGGATTGTGATTCGGAAATGGATAAGTATGTTTGTTTTTGATTACATTAAGATTGATGACCGTGGAATGAATAAAGCACATTGCACACATCTATCACATTTACAACACCTTAATTGGTTAAGATGTATCTATGTGATATTTGGTGGACTGATCAATAACACGCGTGTTTAATTTGTTATATAAGACTAAGATTACATTCTCGGTCATTTATATATATTTTTTTAATTTCTTGATTTGAAAAAAGATCTGGTTATAGATGAGACTTTAAGTCAAGCTGGTTATAAAAATAAAGACAAAAATATCAACAATAAAAATAGCATTAGAAATTTTATTTTTATGTTTTAATGTGTTTTTTTGGTTTTTTAAATTCCAAGATCAATGTAAAATGTTTTTGTAAGTGGGTCATACCATTTGGTCGTAAAATAAAAGTGAAAGAAACATTCTAATAACCGTGCTTATCAGAACGCGTTACAACAATATATATATCAAAACCAGATTTCACTTACGAGGGAGTTTTTAAGATAAATTCCATTTAACACAGGATACTGTGGTTTAAGCTGTGTTATAAAAGATAAAAAAAAAAGAAATTTATAGGTATTAAACGTTTTCTGAACACCACCGTATAAATCACTGCTTACAAGACAGAACCCATTAAAGAAGAATAATTCACTGGCTATATGACATACAGTTGGTGTCTTGAATTAATCGAAGAATAAATCGTGAAAGGCATTTATGGATGGTACATTAAAGAGGATCTAAAATTATAGCGCTAATAAGCGAACACCTGAATACTTATACTACAAAGTAGGCATTTGAACAATCATTGGTCTTTATATATCTTGTTATTTCATAATTCGCAGTTCGCACTGTCATGATATCGGTGGTTGTTACTCCTACTATTGTAAATGGCTATTAACTGAAACATTTTTTGTATTCACGTTTAGGTGAGTCTTTAGTTTAATCAATGTAAAAATACAGACATCTCAATATCCTTATGATTATTACCGTATAAGCTCTGGCCCTGGTTTCACAATCATTCCTTAGCTAAGATTTTCCTTAACTTAAATCTTGCAAAATTTTAAATCTTTTTAATTTTGTTAATTTTTAAGATATTGAGGAATTTAAGGTGTCATTTTTAAGATGACTTCTAGATTAAAACATCTGCATTTAGTATTGACACAAATAATCAGGAGTAGTTCCAAAATGAGATAACAAAAATTTGCTAAATTTAAGTTAAGGAAAATCTTAGCTAAGGAATGATTGTGAAACTGGGGCCTGGTCTATAAGGATATATTCAACAATTTGTGCTTGACAACTTTCGTCTAGATTATAGAATAAGGGATGTTACTAAAACTGCATACAAAGTAAAAATCATGGAAAATTACAAAAAGGTTGCATACCTATGTTGTGAAAATGATCTAAAGCATTTACAGCAGGACCATGATAAACAGTCTCTCCGTGTGAAAGTAGAACCAAATGATCAAACAGTCGGTAAATAGAAAACCGTGGTTTATGTATTGAAAACACAATGGTTGTGCCTTTTAAAGATAACCTAAAATAAATAAAAAAAATTAAACAGAACAACAGTGTTTCAAACAGGTTCATTTGAAAAAAAAACATTAATATATATATATATATATATATATATATATATATATATATATATATATATATATATATATATATATATATATATATTTCCATTGTATGACTAGTATATTACGATCAAACAAAATGGTCGTGGCTTTTAAGGCTAAACTAAATCGAATAATTTTTTAACAAGATAACAATTTATTTTATACAGATACATGATCTAAAGACTAAAAACATGTATTTTAAACATATGTCTAGCATGCTATATATCTGTTCAAATTCCATAAAGGTCTTTTAAATATATAAAAAGTTCTTAAATAGTTTCAGGAATATACTTATACTAAATAACATTCCTGACAGAGAGTCCTTTTAATCCGACTTTGTAGAGCTGATTTATTTCCTTTTGATATTCCACAAGCCGTATAACTGTTCGCTGTACATCTATTTTCCATTTAAACGACACTTAATTCGATAACTATATTAGTAATGACATTTACCCTTTTAGTAGTAACATAACAGTACTAGCCGAGTTTGCATCTAATCCAGTGGTTGGTTCATCAAGAAGCAATACTTTCGGAGACATTATCAACTCCATACCAATACATGTTCTTTTCCTTTCTCCTCTAGATACACCGGGTATAACTTCATTTCCAACCTAAATGAAATTCATATTCTTTATGAAAAATAATTTTAATTGTGATTGAGAATAAAAAAAGCTTGAAAAAATTGTGATATATTGATGGATGGAAAAGGTAGAGGGACTTGACAAAAGAGACCACGAATGACATAGAACATAATTAAGATTCTGAATATGGAACTTATTTAGCAATTTGTAACTTTTTTCACAGGACTTAATATTTTATTTTTTTAAATTTTCTGTCATTCTGAATAAAAATTTCAAAAACCTTTTGTAATATTAAAACATTTTATCATTTTTCCTTTAAAATATAATATGTAAGTGGTCATAAAAGACATGGAAGGAGTTCATGATAAAAAACACTGAAAGAAATGGATGAAAGTTAGAGAGACATGACAGTCGGGATACGCACTTGAAAAAGTGATATGACAACTGAGATCATCTTTGAGTGATTAAAAAGGCAGAATTCATTGGGTATAGCTTATGCAAAACTGAATATGAATAACACTTTTGGTTTAAGAAAGACGGGACAAGTATATGCACCTTACTTTAAGTGACTATCATTTTACAAGATCACATTTTGTTACTTTGTTAACTAAATCTCTATCACCATATTGTCTAAGATCAAGTGCCTTTTGTCTTGCCTTGCTTGCTTCTTTTATTTATTTGTTCTTTCTTGTTCTTGTCGATACTTTGCTTGAGAAATTTTGATTGAGCATAGACAGATTTTAATGGCATTAACTATTGTCATGTACGTGTTCGTCTGTTACAAATAACTTTATTCTTCCTGTTTTTTAAATTTAATTATTGAATTGGGTACCAAAGTTAACACAGTATACAATGTATCCAATACCTTTGTATCTGCGCAGTGATGTAGACCGAGTTCCTGTATAATATTTTCTACTATTTTTCTTCTCTCGTCACTCTCTACTGAAGACGGTAACTTCAACGCTGCAGAAAATTCCAAATGTTCTCTAACTGTTAATGTACCCATTACTACGTCATTCTACCGAAACATATAAAATAGTGTCATTTCTATGTACATGTTAAACTAGATTAAATAACATGTGCATTGCACTTTAAGTTTACATAATATATGTGTTGCATAATAAAATTAAACTGTCAAGACATTTAGCGCAGAATAACAATTGAATTAAGAGCTTGCCGTTTGATAAAATATACAGTATATCTTATGATTGTTATAAACGCCACGCATTTCACGCGTTTTAGTTCCAAGAACGTTTTCACCCAAGAGGTCATTTTCCGCAATGAAAACATTATCTTATGAGTATAATAATTATCAAACACCGACATCACCAACATATATGTCCATATACAGTCAAGCCTGTCTGTAAAGGCCACCCAAAAGGAACGAGTAAAAGTGGCCTTGATGGGCAGGTGACCCTCATATAAAGGTTAAAAAAAAACAAGAATAAAGAACAATTGGGATAAAATTCTGCTGCTCTTTAAAATCAGTGATCCTTGTATAGAGGTGGTATTTAAGGCAGGTTTGACTATATTATTACATTTGAATGCGATATTCATCAATGGATTTATTATCCAAAAATCAAATTGCATTGGTGAATAAATTGCTTAATCATTTTATCACATCATTTCAACAACCATGTTATGATTGGTAATTAGATGGAACAACATATAATGAGTTGGATATTATTTTCTACAGCTTACTTGTACAACGTATCCAATCATGGATTTGAAATTTTCAGGAGGAGGCAATCCATCTAATAGTAATTTACCACTTAAATCGTCTGAGTCTTTTCTGCCAGCTAAGATGTCGAGGAACCTACATTAAAGCACAAAGTGTGAAATATTTTAAGACGCAAATGGTAATTTAATATGAATCAAGTTACAATCATGATCCAACAGAATAACATGACCAAAATGTTTTTTTTCTAATATTAATGTTGTATTGTTAAACAACTCTTTAAAAGTTTGAAAACTGAAAATGTATTTTAACCTTTGCGGGTTAATTTGTAAAACTTAAATAATTCTTAAACTTTTGTATAAAAAATGGAAAGTTGAGAAGATATTTCTGACCAGAAATGGTATATTATTAGCAGTTTAATATAAACGTCTATGTTTTTCTGTCCGTGTTAGGTTATCTCAAACAAATAACTGACCAAACACAAGACAATAGTAATTAGACTTAGTATAGCATAATCTAAGTTTACATTCTCTGAAGGTTAATAGGCGTCGGAACCGATTGTCTTAAAAAACTCTACTACTATTACTACTACTACTACTAGTATAAATAAATTGAAAATTTAAAAAAGATCCTAAAGTAACGATAAAGTTTTAATATATTATTTAGACAGACCAAGTTAGCATCCTTAAGCTTTCAATGTTAAGATAGGCTAAAGCTAGATTGTCTTAAACAAACCAATATCAAAATAATACAGAAAATACATTCTTGAAAGGGACATTGCGAGGTTTTATATAAAAGTAATTGAATAAAGCACTTAAAGCAAACAAGCTATAATTAATCCTGGCTTTTGGGAATTTCAGACATCTAGCCAAGACAACTCTAAATAAATTAAGGCACATGTGGGAGTGCATGGTATGGTACTCACGATGATTTTCCACTTTCAGTTGGTCCCATTATAGCATTCAATCCTGGCAGAAACATACAACTGAAATGTGTAAATGTTACATGTATGGAAATCATCAGACATTATGATAATTAGATTACCAAACAGTGGTGAATCCTTTCAACATATACGTGTAGATCAAATTGTTTGATTTGTGAATAGTTGTTTTGGTTGCAAACAAATAAATAAAATTGCGATGTTATGTGCACTTTAACACACAAGTGTCATCCTGGGTAGTAATATATTAATTTTAATGTTCGTGTGAAGCCACCGTTGATGATTCTTTGTTATTTCTGTTTTTTGGTTTTGTTGCAACATTTGTCTTTGTCAATAACTTGCCTGTCAGCTACAATGTCGATTTTTTACAATTTAATTCTAATTAAAAATTACAAATGTTCTGTTTTATGGTACATGTATAGCGCACTTTGTCTTTTTTAATATTGTAGAAAAATTGAATGCAAATAAACTGGTTTTATGCTATTATCTTCTATCAAAAAGCATGAATAGAACGCAATTGTAGGAAGGAACGCAATATACCAATGTTCGTAGTTAAATGCATGGTACATGTGATTGTAGCTTGTATCATAATATCGCCAGCTGACAGATTTCACAGACAAACAGTGGAAAACTTAATACCAATAATATCTATTAAATTTGCGTACAGTTTAATAGTCATAACATGTGTCACATTTAGAAAAAAATCAAGTATACATTCTTTCCGTCTCTGCTATCTTAGGAAGTATTTTATAATTGTAACAGAATTTTAGTGACGTCCTGCAAAAGTTTGTTTGACTTGATTGCAGTGTTGTTAAACTGATATTTTTAGTGATGCAATCCATATCCTATGATATGTAATGCATATTGTCAGCTACTACATATTAGTGCACACTTATTCTAGCGACTTCAATGCGTAGAAGAAATAAGTACAATTTTGTGTTAGCATAACTGAAAAGATCTGAATGAGTAAAAAGTTAAGATGTCGCATACATCAATAAGTAAACAAAAAAAACCGTTTTACATTCTTTTTATAAACTTTAATTGATATCATGACAGATATTTTGACATATATTTAAAACAAAACAAATACATCATGGATCCATGCTTCGTTAACGGCGTGTATCTCCAATTTAACAATAAGATATATTAGTTGTGTTTTACATAAATTTGTTGGTTTTAATTCTTGGAAATAACAAGCATTGTTATCCAGTAGGTATAACCAACAGGTATTTTTAAAATCGGAAAAGTATGATTTTAATAGCCCTTTTTAAAAATGTTAACAATGTTTTAAAATAGCAAAGGGAAAAAATCTCGTTTGCCCCAGTGTCAACGTCGGGAAACATTAAATATCTACAGAAACCAATAAAGTGACCATTCCAATTCATTAAAATATATTTGTGGATCAAGTGTGTACAGCTATAGCCTTTTGTTGAGGCCAATTCAGAGATAAAGGGATCAATTATTAAGAAGATCTTTTACCTCGATAAATTATGAAACAGATATTCAAATTCAATTCTTATTATTTGTAGCTTGTTGTAATGATTACCTTGTTGTTGTCTGTGTGCAATATTGTTAGTCATTGTATGTTTGATCGTTGCTGTTAAAATATACTGCTCACAACAGCAAAATGCACTTTAAAACATGAAATTGAAGCAGAACTGAAAATGCTAGTGCCCCCCTCTCTCTCATTATTGCAATTTATTTTCTTGTCCTCAACTTGCGAGAGCCGCCATAAAACTAGAAAAATCTGCAAACATCTTCATTCAAATAAGACATTAAACATTGAACATTATTTCTTTACATTCTTTTATCAAAAGCTCTATCTTGTGGTTTATAAAGAAAAATGTGGCAAGCTATTGTCGAATAAATTATACCTTAAATGTGAATTCAATCCTTGATTTTAGCTCTTGCCTTGTGGGCAAGTTGGGGGATTAGATGATTTGATTCTAACAATAACGATATTAAATTACAACAATTTATATTTATGTTTACGTAGGAAATAATAATTACATTATCATTATAAAAAGGCTTATTTTAATATAATGAAATGAATTATAAATAATAATAAAACAAAGAATACCGGTTCAATTTTGTGTAGGTTCTGAATGGTCAAGATTGCTAGGCGAAATAGTTATCGTTTTATTATTATTGATAAATGTTACGTAGGTTATAAGTAATTATTATGCTATCAGGATAAAGAAAATAATTAGTTAAACTTACTCTATTCCCTTTAAGATGTCTTTCATTTTACTTCTTCCAAAACACATGTTTGACCGCACGTCAACAGTATATCTGATGTCATGAGCTGTAATGGTTGATCCTGAATTACTTTGACTATTCTCTGTAAACATTTCGTCCACGCGGATATGCCTGTCTTGCCTAATCCTTATACAATCAGTGTTGGCCATTTGATTGTTCGTAGTGACTGTATGATTTTCAGCATTGTCCATGTGTCTTGTACCATTCACCATCTGACTGTCTGTGTTGACCACGTGACTGTCTGGTGTACCTATGTCTCTACCCCCGTGGTTGACTATCTGACTACATGTGTTGACCACGTGACTTACTGGTTTGACCAAGTCTATATCCCCGTTGTTGACCATCTGATTCACTGGATTTGCAAGACAAATACCTGGTTTAGCTACGTAGCCTCTGTTAGCCATGTCACTGTCTTCATAAAGAAAACCATCATATTCATCTTGTCTTACCGACGGAAACGTTGAAGCATTAAATCTCTCCAAATGTTCATTGCTGCTCAAAGCTTTATTTCTTTGAAGTTGTGGTGAAAATTGCGATGAAGTATACCAAATGTTCTTTCCATTGTAGTATCTGATTAAATTGCTTCCATCATTGGCGGGAGGATATATTCCCGAATACATGATGTGTTTATATAGAATTACACTTAACTAATGACTAAGGCAATATAAAACGGTAGAAAATATACAGGTAAAACTGAAACACAAATATAACGGGAGTGTATATGTTCAATGATCCTAACGTAAATTAGTTCCGTTGTTAACCACAGCTTAATATGTTACGTGTGAAGGTGGAAATGTGAATTTAATTTTAAGCGATAAATATCCATTTACGAGTACAATATATCTACATTCAGCATATATATATATATAATGCACATAAATAGAAATTGGCTGAATGTAGATATATTGTACTCGTAAATGGATATTTATCACAAAAAATTTAATTCACATTTCCACCTTATATATATATGTGTGTGTTTGTGTGTGTTTCCATAAATTTAAAATAATTTATATAATATAAAGCCTGTTTGTGTTTGATCTAGCAGAACCATTTCGCATATAGTTAAAAGTTATGTCCTGTTTATGGTGTATTACATATACCTATTAGTAGTTCAGTTTTGTGTGTATCTTTTTCCCCATCATTGTAAAAGTACATTTGTTGCATGCTGCATGTGTTTGTGATTCTGTAGGAGTGTATTGTCCCTTAATACTCAGATCATAAGAAAGCAACTAGACGCCCCTATTCCTAAGTTGTTAAGTTTAACAGTATTGTAAAATTATACCTGTATTGATTCGTATCTAGGTGCTGCGTAGTTTGGTGTTGTTTATCACGCTTACTTTGCTAATTACTACCCTTGACCGCCCACGCAAGAGGATTGACAGGTTAAGGTTTATCAAAAATTGGCAGATACAATTGCTTGAAGTTTACTTTAGTTGGTTTATTTGCTTCAACTTTTTATTCAACGAGAATAGTTTTTGCTGATCTTTCTACAAGTACAATATTGGCATCATTGTACTTATTATCCTAAATTGGTCCATTTATTTTAGAACTAGTGGCCCCTATGCATGCACAAATGCACTTTCAAATGTTTTATGTGATCATGAAAGACTCTATATATTTAAACAAAAGCAGATCGAAAGTAATAAACTGTATATCGTTTTCACGGAAATTGCCAATAAAATAAATTTAAGGTCAGAAAAAATTTCAGACAATATGCGAAAAATACAGGTTTGACCCAAAAAACGATACACAATAAAATGGCTCATGTGATAAACCTACATGATGAAGTGGTGATATAACTGATGTTCGAAACTGACAACTCTCTGAAAACATTATTTACGGCTTAAAATTACTATAGCACTAATGTCATGTAACCAACAAAATGAAGACAAATCTGTAATTAATGGAAATACCAGACTGAATATTTTTAAATTATTAAACAGATATTATTTTCAGAAATAAAAGCATGCTGGTACTCATACATCATCCAGTCTTAAACCTGCCTGGAAATATGTCGGAAATCTGCACGACGTTTTCATCTGTCACAAGTTTCATACAATATCCGTTTGCTGCAAATAAATCGATAATTATATTTCATCATATTCCAGTTTGTCCATTTTTTTTTACTATTTTAGAGAATTTGCAAGGCATATTAAATAATAATTATTTTTAATTGATTTTATAAATCTGTGCTTCCATTGCTAAATATATAAGTCAATGAGTTACATGGTTTCTGTAATAAGTACCGGTATTTTATTTCATGCGAGCAGTTTAGGTCCATCAAACGTTTATCAAAAAGTGTTCTATTTTATTTTTTTGTATCTTTTATGTGTAAATTGATGACACGGTTAAAGAATATTATTTCCCTGCACTTTTCAAATAATTACTTAAATAACATAAAGATGTTCATATTGATTTGGGGTTTATTTGTTTGAGGAATGACGCTAACATTATTATCCTCGTACTCAAACAATTTCAGCCATTGTCTGAAATGTTTCTATTGTATCCTTTTCTTTTTTCAAAGTTAAATATGACGTTTCAATGTGTAACCGCAAGGCATAGTGCGCACCGTGTTATGGCAAATCTTCAAAACTCCCTCTTCCTCGAAAACAAAAAAATATTGTTAAGTATGGGATTGTACTTTCGACATATTTATACCCCCTCAAACGTCCGTCCATCCGTCCTTGAACCAAGGTCGCGGGGAAACATTAAATGTTGGACCCGGGGGTATTTGGCTCGCAAGACACAGTTCTAGTTTTGTTCTAAATATCTATGCTTATTTAAGGCGCCCAAACAAAGTTTGGCGACTTATTGTTTTTGCACCGTTTCTTATTAAGGCGCCCAAACAAAGTTTGGCGACTTATTGTTTTTGCACCGTTTCTTATTATTATTATTATTATTATTATTATTATTATTATTATTATTCTTCCTCTTCTTCTTCTTCCGGCCATGAACTTGTCCAACCAATTTCTCGAAGACCGTTAGTCCAATCTTAACCAAACTTCACATGAAGGTTGATCCCCATCTCCTTCCCCGGAGGCCGAGGTAAAATGCCCATGGGGTCATTAGGGGAGGGGCAGGAGGGCGGGGTCTTAAAAACAATAATAATCAATTTCGCCATCTATACTTTATTTTGTACTATAAAACCATATATATTCATGATCAGTATCTCAAGATGCACAAGTTTATATCAGTAGATTTTCCCTGCGGTATCAGGGAGGGGTGGGGATGGGCGGGGCAGTGTGCTAACTTTTAAACGGTTGAGATCCCCACCCATAAACTATATATTTTCTGGTTCTACATAAAAAGTTGAATAGAGTGATACTAAAAAAACCCATGGGGTCATTCCTGATGGAGGGTGGGGATGGGCGGGGCTTGGTACTAACTTTTAAATGGTTGATATCCCCATCCTGAAATTATATATTTTCCGGTTCGGCTTTTAAAAGTTGAATAGAGTGATACTGAAGAAATGCCCATGGCGTTTTCCAGAAGAGGGCAGGGACAGGCGGGGCTGGGAACTAACTTTTGATCAGTTGAGATCCCCATCCTTAACATATATATTTTCTTATTCTTTATGAAAAGTTGAATAGACTGATACTAAAGTAAACCCATATGGACATTCCAATAGGAGGTTGGGGACAGGTAGGTCTAGGTACTAACTTTGAGATCCCCACCCTCAAACTATAGTTTTCTTCATGGGATGGTTGCTATCATTTTGTTTAAGAATTAAAACAATAAGCATGAATTTTCATTGTTTAGGATACTTAAGTAATCACTGATCCATGTCCAAAAGCTCTCAAGCTAAATCTGTTTTTATAAGCAACACTAATGGTCAGTTATCCCTGGGGCATGATTCATTCAATTCGATAGAGTAGCTGCATTTAGTTATCAATATGACATTACATGGGTAAATGCTTGGATTAATTTAAAATCATAACATCAATAGCTCATCAAAACAACAGGTTGTGATATTGGGTATAGGTGATGTCAATCAACTTTGCCTATTGTTTGAATTTCAACCAATTGGATTCATGTACTACTTCTATATATAAAATTAAATCTCAATATTACAAGTTTAAAATTCTTGATTTTTATTCGTTTGGGCGCCTTATTTGTAATGATGCATCCATCATTACATTAGTACTCGTTATTATTATTATTATTATTATTATAATTTTTCTTCTTCTTCTTCTTCTTCTTCTTCTTCTTCTTCTTCTTCCGGCCATGAACTTGTCCAACCAATTTCTCGAAGACCGTTGGTCCAATCTTAACCAAACTTCACATGAAGGTTGATCCCCATCTCCTTCCCCAGAGGCCAAGGTTAAATGCCCATAGGGTCATTAGGGGAGGGGCAGGAGGGCGGGGTCTTAAAAACAATAATGCTCAATTTTGCTATTTATACTATATTTTGTACTATAAAACCATATATATTCATGATCAGTGTCTCGAGATGTACAAGTCTG
Organism: Anadara kagoshimensis; assembly: GCA_021292105.1. Classification (NCBI taxonomy): domain Eukaryota; kingdom Metazoa; phylum Mollusca; class Bivalvia; order Arcoida; family Arcidae; genus Anadara; species Anadara kagoshimensis. The sequence goes on along the minus strand of CM037861.1, from coordinate 69,920,374 downwards.
TATTGCAAGATTTCCCCGAGGGTATCAGGGAGGGTGGGGATGGGCAGGGCAGTGTGCTAACTTTTAAACGGTTGAGATCCCCACCCATAAACTATATATTTTCTGGTTCTACATGAAAAGTTGAATAGAGTGATACTAAAAAAACCCATGGGGTCATTCCTGATGGAGGGTGGGGATGGGCGGGGCTTGGTACTAACTTTTAAATGGTTGATATCCCCATCCTGAAATTATATATTTTCCGGTTCGGCTTTTAAAGTTGAATAGAATGATACTGCAGAAATACAAATGACGTTATTCCAGAGGAAGGGTGGGGACAGGCGGAGCTGGGTACTAACTTTTGATCAGTTGAGATCCCCACCCTTAACATATATATATTCTTATTCTTTATGAAAAGTTGAATAGATTGATACTAAAGTAAACCCATATGGTCATTCAATAGGAGGGTGGGGACAGGTAGGTCTAGGTACTAACTTTGAGATCCCCACCCTCAAACTATAGTTTTCTTCATGGGATGGCTGCTATCATTTTGTTTAAGAATTAAAACCATGAATTTTCATTGTAAAGGATACTTAAGTAATCACTGATCCATGTCCAAAAGCTCTTAAGCTAAATCTTTTTTATAAGCAACACTAATGGTCATTTATCCCTGGGGCATGATTCATTATTCAATTCGATAGAGTAGCTGTATTTAGCTATCAATATGACATTACATTGGTAAATGCTTGGATTAATTTAAAATCAACACATCATTAGCTCATCAAAACAACAGGTTGTGATATTGGGTATAGGTGATGTCAGTCAACTTTATCTATTGTTTGAATTTCAACCAATTGGATTAATGTACTACTTCTACTTTCATTTGACACCAAGACAATAATTTTTAAGAATAAAATTTCAGAGAGAGAGAGAGAGAGAGAGAGAGAGAGAGAGAGAGAGACCATACATAGAAACGCTTGCTCCAAGTATATATTCTAAATGACCAAAAAGGTTACATCTCTTGAATCTTTATTTCATTTAAACCTTGAAGTAAAAAAAACCTGTTAATTTCTAATAATATGAGTTCTGAATGCAGGGTTAGACTTTTATTTGTTTGGGCGCCTTATTTGTAATGATGCATCCATCATTACATTAATACTCGTTTAACTGTGTGTGTTACGAACTAATTAAGGAATATTCACACCTAACCCTAACATATAACAGTATGATCTGTATTGCTGATCTTAGTTTAAAGAGCGATAACTCCTATACTTTTTCTTCCGTCTATAAATGTTGTTATCGACGCATTTTTCTGTTTCTGTGATTTTAATGTTATAAATGTTTGAGAAAATACCGTAAAAGGCGTATTTTATAACACATTTTGAGACATATTCGCTATTTGAATTTCTCGCCCTTTCACCAAATCAGTACCCGTAACTGTCAATCTAAAAATAACTATAAATGACCCATTTAACTTGGGATAACCAATACAAATAAATTGAACTTAAACTTAAGTTATTTTACTTCCTGTTATATATGTGATCATTTCAGTGAACTGTGGTTGACATGGGGTAAACCTATCTATTTAACTGCGTAAACAGAACGATTTTATTGGGGATTTCTGGTAACAAGGATGTAACGTGCAGCTAAATATCAGCATGTTATGTCACTTTAATCAAACGGTAAGAGATTATTGTCGAGAGACAGGGAAGTTTTACAATGGAGATGACCAAGAGTTTTGTGTTTTTGTGCTCGATTTTTGTCACTTTAACACAATCAACACCTTTAGACGATTATGTAAACAAACCGGATGATCATTATAAATATGAAGTTATAGGCCGTTACCATGGCCAAGCATACACCAATTACATCATCAATATGACGTCACAGAAATGGAAGTCAGGTTAGTTTATCTATATTGAACATTAAACATCATGTAAAAAAACAAATCAATTCAACTTAATGCTTTAAGTCCCTTATCATATTGTTATAGCACGACATTGTGTTACTTTTGAACTATTGTAAAAATTATGAAAAAGTACATTTCAAAAAATAATACATTGTAATAATTTATTGATAAGTAAAACGTGTTTTAGAATGTTATGAACAACTTTTTTATAGAACAGAACCACAGCTAATAATGTACAACAAATACAAAACCATTTACCGTTCATCTACTGGGATTGCTATACAAATTTTCGTACACGGAAAGCTGAGAAATGGCCTTCTGGAAACAATTTTACACAATTATAATTCTATTTCCGGAAAACATTGCAACTTCACGATTTGAAGTTTTTTTGTCTGAACTATTGGCTTCTAGTTTATATCGTTTGATGTATTTGTGAACTTTGTTGCTCCGACTATAGACAAATGATTACCATTTAACTAAGAATATAATTAACTCTCTAAAGCATTTATACAATTTTCTAGATGCAGTCTCGGACCGTTCGGTTTGGTGGCATTACTTAACAATTACTGTGCCCCATAAAATAACTCATAATGATTCAGCATTCCTATTCATAGACGGCGACTCAAATACGGATAGGTAATTAATAAAATATCACACATACCAATACATGTCCAAACTTTGATTACTGCTTTGTGATTCTTGTTTCTTTAGCTTTTGCCAAGCACGTGTTTTTAACAACAAATTGCTGTGCAAATCAGTGGGGTTGCCAGTGTACCATATGATCCCACATAATTTGTGTTAAGAAAAACTCCCTGGCCGCAAATCCGGGAATTTGTAAACTGTAAACCTTTCTGTTATTTTCTAAATTTTTGTATTTTTTTTAAACGTTCGTAACAAATGTTAAGGTGTGTTGGTCACGTTGCACGCTCACGAATCCCTTTGTTCAATGCAATGACCTTAATGTCTGCAAAACTGCACATGTTCAGTAGGTAGCTGAAGATTTCTGCATATTACGACGTAAATAATGATGATAACCACTTTAGTAGTTCAGTTGGTTGGGTGCTCGCCCCGTAAGTGGGAGGTCGTGGGTTCGAACCGCGACCGTGTCTGACCCAAGACTTGAAAGTGGGCAGTTACTGTTCTTTTGCCAAACATTTGGCATTACGAAGTGAAAATCACAATTCTTTCGGATGAGAACTTAAAATAAACGAGGGCCCATGTTACGGTAGGCTTCGCATGATAAAGAGCTCTGCTGTATAATACCATCAGTGCAACACACAGGCAAAATGTATGCACATTTGCCTATGGCTGGCGACGTCTCGAAATAAGTTAAATGTTCTAGACTGGAATGTTAAACATCATTACTCAACTCAACTCCATGTAAATGATGCGAGTTCACTCGTCATTTCTCAAAATTGCATTGATGTTTTAAATCGACAGTCAAATTGCTATGGAGGAACATCTCTAGTTTCACAATCATTCCTTAACTCAGATTTTCATTAACTTTAATCTGGTAAACAATGGCATATTTTATGGCATATTTATATTTTAGGTTTCGAAAAATAAAAATAAAGCTGTAATAAGTTTCGACTAAATTCTCAAAATGACACCTTATAAGTTGGAATATCCTGAATATTAATAAAATTATTCAGATTTAAAATTTGCTATATTTAAGTTAAGGAAAAACTCAGTGAGGAAATTATTGTAAAACTGGGAATAGTTTCCTTTAATTATCTAGTGCAGAAATTTGAACATGATATCGATACAAAATGTAGTGTCACTCACGACTTAGCAGCGTGTATCTATTAAAATAATGTTATTATAAATGTCATACTTCCTCATATTGATATCCATGTATGATTAATACATCCGTCCTTTTTCTGATTTGCGTGGAGTTGTTTAGAGACCAAGGTAAATATATATTAAACGCGCAAAACGAACGTGGGTATATGGTGCTTAAATAGATGTCGCTTCCAAAATTAGTAAAGATTAAGAACTTCCACTTTAACCGGTATATATTCTGAGTAGTTTCTTGATATTAAAGTTTTACATCGATACCAACAGATAAATTATATATGATAATATATTGGTAGTTAATTCATGAGTTAAACATAGATTTATCTTCCCCAGAAATCCGAATTTTGCCTCATCTATCTGGACTTGATAAATCTTTATCTCAACCTCATCAAAAGCCTTGCAATATGTGCGGTTGGTTTTGGTCAAGTCAAAATGAAGGTATTCAGGGAACTTTGGTGAAACATTTTCGTAGCCAGTAGAAATAATAATAATTTGAAACAAAAAATAACGATGTATCATCTCTAAAAGATTAATAAAACGCCGAGAATTCGATATAACTACCACATTTAACAAATTGCAGATAGAAACGTATGAATTCAATCTTGTAATTTCGAACATGAAACAATTAATATGCTGTAAAATGAAAAAAATGCTTTACTTTTTTACTTTTATGTTTTAGTCCGCCATTGCATGGAGACAAATTTGTGACTGTAACGACGCTTCTTAGTGTTAGTATGGAGGCCATTACAGCTGACCTGAAAATGGTACCCAATCAACCAATTACATATAAGGTAACAAAACAAAGCAAAAATGACAAATGGTTTGCACGTATGTACAATATAACAAATAAAGCGGTCAAATGACCAAAATGCAACATTTTTTTTTTGCTAACTCCAGATAGAGTACACGGAATCGTCAAGACTGATTAATTTTATAGATCAAATATTTGGTACAAACAATAAAAAAAAGTTGTAGATTGATCATGATCCACTACTTGTTCGCATGTTCGATAAAGAATATTAATTCATGTTGGGGGGTTTGATAGACATGATATTTCTAATAGTAAACATTTAACAGTAAAATTTCTTTTTTACTTAAATTAACTAATAAGTTCATGAAGTTGGTAGAATAGTTTATTTCCTTCTCCTGTAACACGGAAACGTTATATTACAGGATGATCCGTCAAAGAGACGTAGGAAAGAAGATGCTGCTGTAGCTTGGACATGGAAAAAATTCTTGGAAAATACAACGGATCCGGAAATAATTTTAGAATTACCTATGACAAAGGTAACGGATGATAAAAGTAAACAAAAGAGATATGCTGCTTAATATTAAAATTGAAAATGGTCAGATTCAAAGAATCAAATCTATATAGGAGGTCTTGATTGCTGAGTGGTATAAAGCGCGTGTTTACCAAGGATTACTGTTCGGGGTAGATTCTAGTCTGACAAAGTCTGTAAGTTCGCTTACCTAAGGTCGGAGGTTCCGGTTACTCTGGTTTCCTCCACCATTCATGAACTAAATGCTTCAGTATTTGTTAGAGAATCTCGATTTGGGCACCTGTACTCTACTCAGCGAATGGATCTTATATTTGACCCGTTGCTGTCCTTGTCACATACTAGTAAATGTTTTAGTTAGCAAAAAATAAAAAAAATAAAAATAAAATAAAATAAAACTATGATGTAATGTTAATTGTTGAAACAGATAGGCTTTTTTGTTTGCTTTATTAAATCATCGACTATAGCCATACGACAAATTAGAACACAGGTACAAGTAAAGACGATGGTGTGTCTTCTTCTCCATAATAATATAAATGTGTCAGATCCAAGGTTTCTGACGATAAAGTAATCTTGTTGTTCTGATCTTAATTGCTAAATGATTTTAACATATTATTGAAGGGAATAAAATGTTCATCACAAAAAACGGAGTAGTGATAAATATCGTGAAAATTAATAAAACAACTCAGTAATAGTTGTAACCGATTAAATAATTTCCTTGCAGGCCGCTGTACGAGCCATGGATACAGTTGCAGAAGTAGCAAAATCAGTTCTTGGTAACTTTGTGAATAGATTTTTTGTCAGCGGAGCTTCAAAGGTATTTGAAAATAAAAGTTTTAACTGATGACCTGTATATAAAAATAAAATTCAGTTGTGTTGTGGACACGGACCCGATTGACCGATTCTTAAGGATTTTCAGTTTGAGCAAGTTACATTTTCAACTTGAGAGTTTATTTTTGCATCACCTTTTCCTTTTGTTTTTGTTATAATAAACATTTGTGTTTGATCTGATTCCACGATAAACACATGCACTTTAGTATTGTCTGTGAACATGTTTGTATAATACAAGTCAAAACTAAGCCTAAAAGATACTTACATTCAAACTGTAATGCGAGGGTGGGGTTGGTTATTGTACTCCACTTCGATGATGATGTCCATGTATTATACATTTTGTTGAACCCGTCCAATTTTTATATTTAGCGAGGATGGACTACATGGTTAACTGCGGCTGTAGACAAGAGAGTGTTTGCAATGGCACCAATAGTTATGAATCTCTTAAATATGCAAAAGGTTGGTATATTTAACGCACTGTATAAACTGTAGATTTCAAGGACAGTATACAACATTAAGTATGGACACTTTTTCTTGATGATTAACTAAAGCCTGTCTCACACAGAACACCCGGCTTATACGGTTGGCCACCCGTGTAAACCGTACATACAACCGAACCAACCGTGGCCTTATCCGACTTACACTCAGGCCATTCGAGTGTATCCGTGAAAGCCGTGTAGGATTTTTAAAACGTTTAAAAAACTGGCACGGGTGCCATGTCCGTGTATGATCGTATTAGCGATCGTACAAGACCGTGTGAGACCGTATATACAACCGCACATGAAGTCCACTCCACGAGCTCAACCGTGCCAATATCGTATATAAATCGCATGGAATCGTGTGAAACCGTTCCCAAGTCATACATCTAACACCCGGATTAACACTCGAATGTCACACGATCACCGTACGATTCACATATACCGACCAATACGGTTTTATACGATCGCCATACGACCAATACGGTTCAAGTACGAATTAAACATGGTCAAGTACGACCAAACACGTCAGCATCAACACGGAGGAAGTTCTTGTAACACCTGAGGTCCTCTCTGTTTAGTTCATGTAACAGAGTATCATACTTACCAAACATGACCCTTCTGTTGAGCCATTCTCTTGTCCAAACTTGCCTCCTCCTTCTTCTCCTTCTGTTGGCTTGTTCTTGTCTCCCCTCGCCCCTTCTGGCCAAAATAATCCCAATGTCTATCAGTCTTATAATGATTTCTAATTCCCTTATTCTGTCATCTGCCATTTTCATAACTTCTCTGTTTAAAATTCGAAAATTTATGAAGCCAAGCCATCAAAACGAGTCAATTTATACCAAAACATACACGAATGTGTGATAATTCGAGCATAACTCGAATAAAAGTCGGTGGGACCGTACGTAAACCCTGTAAATGTCCAGTTAATCGAGTAAAAGTCGTGTTTAATCGTACTAGGTTGTAACAGACCGTACTAGACCGTACTTGGAACCGTACAACAATCGTATGAAAATCGTTTGCAAATCGTGTTCAAACCGTGACAAACCTTGCTTGACCGAGTATATCCGTGCTTTGTTCGTACATACTTGTGCTACATTCGAGTCTAAATCGTACCAACTCATCCCCAGGCACGGTTGGAGCTCAATACTCGTACCAGTCAACCCGTGTATAACCGAGTATACCGTATTGGAACCGTGTGACCAACGGTGTTCTGTGTGAGACAGGCTTTAGTTTGTACAAAATTTTGTCATTTTAACCAACCCCTGGTTACGAGAAGTTCAATAAGGAGACTCTCAACTAAGTCTCAAGGCCTAGCACGATTATTTACAGAACACGCTAATGAAAGTTCTTTACTTTGAAATAAAAAAGGTAATTGCAACCCCTGGACTGTACCGAGGACGCTTGAATCTAGAGTGTTTTAAACGGTCAATATTTCTTAAAGTGAAATGTTTTGAATTTCAGAAACTGAGACGCGGTTGGTATGACTTTACTTAAACCGCATCACTGGGTATCACTTTGTCATTATATACAGTGTTTGATAAGTCAGGAATGTACTATCAAGTAGTTTTCTATATAGTTAGTAGTGACGTTGGTGTGCTGTGTATTGACAAAATATGTTTGTTAGCTTGGAATTCTTTTTATTCTTTATTTATTTTACCACGGCCGATGTAATGAATTTTGAACATAACAAAAACCTAATGCACTCAAAAAACACGAATCAATAAATGGAACCAAACTAGACGGTGCAGACACTTGTTGTTACTATTAATTATAAAACTTTGACTTTGGGCGAGAGCTAGTTTTTATGATTAAAATGGTATCCAACGATATGGTTATAGTGATATTTCACATACTAATACCATAATCATAGCATTTATTTTGCAATCTTTGATATTTAAAAGCATGGATAAAATTGATTAAAAACAACGAATCATGACAACGTTCAAGCACAAATATTTCACAGAAATGTATTTCCATTACTTTTAGAATTTACATCACCACTATCGATCACTTGGTGGATGGACATTTGCTTTTAAAGATTACTATACCGCAGATATCACGAGAAAACTCGACAGTGCAGAGTTTCAAAAGTTGGCAAATGTGATAGACCCCTTAGGTAAGTAACCTACTAATGATGTGTATTTTTTAAATGCATTAAAAATTATTAAATCGTCTAGTCTTTATTTGCCATGTTTGATGTTTACTTAACAAGATATTTTATTAAACCAACCATGCTTAATAATCTGAAATCTTAATTGTTTACCCATTTTTTTCTACCGCCAGCATTTTATTCTACATCTTACTCGAAGACTCTATATACAGATCTTTATGAAACTTCACACAAACAATCTTTGGGTGGAGTATATTTGTCATTGGCTATTTGTATTTAAAAAAGCACATGGTTGGGAAAACATGGAATTTTCATTGGGTTTCGTTTTGACATGCTGTTGAAATGTCACCTATAACTTTTTCATACTGTCATCACCTTACATTTGTTTGATCATATCGTTTATATTCTTATTTTCTGTTTTATTACTTTGAATTATCCAAGAACAAACATTTTACACTCCAGTTAAGGTTATCTTCATGACTTGAGTATAAAAGCAACATATCAAACATCTTACAATCTTACAATAACAATGATCGAACGAAACAACCAATGTAATACAATATAAAAATATAATATATAGAGTCCATTGATAAAAAATTCTTACATTGGACAGACACAATCGATTTCTTGAATCTGATTTTACTATATTTCACTAATTTCGAGACATTACCAGTTATAGATAGTAGATTTTTACCTTTCCTCAGGGCAATTGTAAACGTCGTAATAGAAATCGCGACATTATATTCAAGAATAAAATGTTATTAAAGTTCATAAAAATTTGTGTAGGCTTGCTTTTAATTTATTTTTAAAAATTAAAACATCGTTTATCTGTATAAATTATATCTATATATGTTATTGATAACCATTCGGAGCACCCGGTCTGGCCTCCCTGGTTGAAGTACACTTGTTCAACTAAATAAATCAAAGTTTTTGCTTCGCGTTTTGGATTGTGATTTGAACATGGTTATGTATGTTTGATTTTGATTTAATATCTTACATTTTCATGATTTATGAAATGGCAATTCTTTGAATTGTTTTCTTTTGCAGTGTATAAAGACCGTTACAAGGATATACCAAAAGTAGTGATCAGTACTACTGGTGATGAATTCTTTTTACTTGACGATTCAGATTTTTATTTTTCAAAATTGCAACAAAATACATATTTAAGGTAGGTATGAGATGTTTTGGTTATTGAATGCACATACTAGTTGTAATTATTATCACTTTGACAAGATTCTAGGAATTTGATTGGTCAATCTCGCCTGAACGGGTAATACGATGCTTATATTAGCGCACACACATCCATTATATTAACACCAACATATTTATCACATCATGTTGCGTCACTTTACAATTGAACAAAGTACGACATCGTTTATTTTCTGAATTGAATATGCTGAAAATTTTTATTTACCAATATCATTATACAAAATCAACTTTATATGTGTTTCCTGAATGTGTATATAAAAGTGCCTTCTCTATATGCCGAGGGACTCGGTGGTGGAGTGGTTTAAACCACTGATAGTACGTATCACAACGCCTCTTGCCACATCGGTTTGGGTTGTATCAGGTTAGATCCTATTGTGGTAAAGTTAAACAGTCCACTTACCAAAAGGTCGATGTTTTTCTGGCCTTCTCGTTTCTCCCAAGGTTTAAAAAATGACCTTCATGATACAAGTGAAAGAATCTTGACCAAGGCCAAAACACCATTATGTCTTTCCACGCTTTATCATCATTCGTTTGTTTACTTTGTGGTCTTAGACGAGGTTTACTGGTTGTATTTGGACCGTTTGCTGTATTTGCTTCCAAAACGGCTTGAAATCCTATTTGTAATAGCAAAATGTTTGTCTCATTTTACCTTTTCACACTTTATGCTTGTTTTAAGTCATTTTCTCGTCTCTCTATATGCTTTATGGTATCTATAAGTAAAGTTTAATACACATTTCAGAATCTTGCCAAATGCAGAGCATTCTTGTATTGGACATATAATAAGTTTGATGTCAACATTGAGATCCTTCTTTTTAACCACTGTAATGGTAAGTCCTCCTATAAAGTATGAGTTTGGTTTGCCATAAGAATACCAGAGAGTATAATTGGAAACGTAAAACCATTTTACTGATATTAAATTAAAAAATGAACAGAATTATATTAGATACCACTGAATGGAAAAATGTATATTTATATATATATAATATAAATATATATATATATATCTTTATGATTATTATTGATCAACCATTTTCAGTAGATGCTGACCCACCCAGAAAATCAAGTCATACAAACTTGACTGTCTGCTGATTTTAATATTGTTTTTTTTGATGAACTGGTAATTTACCTATAATAACAGCATATTGCGATTCGTATCAAAACCATTTACATGTTGTGAGTTTTTAAAATTTCGTGTTGCTTTTCAAGTTGTGGGTTTGGCATTGAGCAGTAGGTTTTTAGCTCACCTGACCGAAGGTCATGTGAGCTTATGGCATAGCACAGCGTGTGTATGTGCGTGTGTGCGTGTGTGCGTGTGTGCGTGTGTGCGTCGTTAACACCTATTTTCGACTTCTCCTCTGAAACTACTGGACAGTTTCTAATGAAACTTTGTCAGAAGTATATATGGGCCGGTGCAATTCAGATTTGTTCGTGGCGTTGCCATGGCTACCATAACTAGGTCAAGGTGACCTAGGGGTGCAAAAATCTTAAAAAATCTTCTTTCCGAAAGTACTGATTGGAGAAAAAATCTGATGTGATATTTGGCTTCTCTAGGGTCTTAAGCCTATAGTTTGTTCATTTTGTAAAATTCGGATAAAAAATAGGTTACGCGTTTTCGCGTTTAATTTGAAAAAATCGTAAAATAGCTTCAAATTGTTATAAGTTGACTATTTGACCAGATAATGACATGGGGTTTTCAGTTTTGACATCTTCTTGTTAGTATCTTCAAAATGAGGTCAAGGTCAATGTGAAGGTCGTGACCTAATTTTTTTTACCTCTGATTATAATTATTATCTCGAAAACTATAAACTTTTTGTATAGGCATGTATATTAGAATGTTGTAGGTATTGATACAACGATCATTTTGATGTATAGAAAAAGGTCATGGGTTCAAAGGTCAAGGTCACAGATGCGAAACGATACCGAAATTGTTAATTATCTCGAAAAACTATAAACTTTTGTATAGGCATGTATATTAGAATGTTGTAGGTATTGATACAACGATCATTTTGATGTATAGAAAAAGGTCAAGGGTTCAAAGGTCAAGGTCACAGATGCGAAACAATACCGGAATGGTTAATTATCTCGAAAACTATAAACTTTTTGTATAGGCATATATATTAGAATGTTGTAGGTATTGATACAACAATCATTTTGATGTAAAGAAAAAGGTCATGAGTTCAAAGGTCAAGGTCACAGATGCGAAACAATACTGAAATGGTTAATTATCTTGAAAACTATAAACATTTTGTATAGGCATGTATATTAGAATGTTGTAGGTATTGATACAACGATCATTTTGATGTATAGAAAAGGTCATGGGTTCAAAGGTCAAGGTCACAGATGCGAAACAATACCGAAATGGTTAATTATCTCGAAAACTATAAACTTTTTGTATAGGCATGTATATTAGAATGTTGTAGGTATTGATACAACGATCATTTTGATGTATAGAAAAAGGTCATGGGTTCAAAGGTCAAGGTCACAGATGTGAAACAATACCGAAATGTTTAATTATCTCGAAAATTATAAACTTTTTGTATAGGCATGTATATTAGAATGTTGTAGGTATTGATACAACGATCATTTTGATGTATAGAAAAAGGTCATGGTTCAAAGGTCAAGGTCACAGATGCGAAACAATACTGAAATGGTTAATTATCTCGAAAACTATAAACATTTTGTATAGGCATGTATATTAGAATGTTGTAGGTATTGATACAACGATCATTTTGATGTATAGAAAAAGGTCATGGCTTCAAAGGTCAAGGTCACAGATGCGAAACAATACCGGAATGGTTAATTATCTCGAAAACTATAAACTTTTTGTATAGGCATATATTAGAATGTTGTAGGTATTGATACAACGATCATTTTGATGTAAAGAAAAAGGTCATGAGTTCAAAGGTCAAGGTCACAGATGCGAAACAATACTGAAATGGTTAATTATCTTGAAAACTATAAACATTTTGTATAGGCATGTATATTAGAATGTTGTAGGTATTGATACAACGATCATTTTGATGTATAGAAAAAGGTCATGGGTTCAAAGGTCAAGGTCACAGATGCGAAACAATACCGAAATGGTTAGTTATCTCGAAAACTAAAAACTTTTTGTATAGGCATGTATATTAGAATGTTGTAGGTATTGATACAACGATCATTTTGATGTATAGAAAAAGGTCATGGTTCAAAGGTCAAGGTCACAGATGCGAAACAATACCGGAATGGTTAATTATCTCGAAAACTATAAACTTTTTGTATAGGCATATATATTAGAATGTTGTAGGTATTGATACAACGATCATTTTGATGTAAAGAAAAAGGTCATGAGTTCAAAGGTCAAGGTCACAGATGCAAAACAATACTGAAATGGTTAATTATCTCGAAAACTATAAACATTTTGTATAGGCATGTATATTAGAATGTTGTAGGTATTGATACAACAATCATTTTGATGTATAGAAAAAGGTCATGGGTTCAAAGGTCAAGGTCACAGATGCGAAACAATACCGAAATGGTTAATTATCTCGAAAACTATAAACTTTTTGTATAGGCATGTATATTAGAATGTTGTAGGTTTTGATACAACGATCATTTTATGTATAGAAAAAGGTCATGGGTTCAAAGGTCAAGGTCACAGATGCGAAACAATACCGGAATGGTTAATTATCTCGAAAACTATAAACTTTTTGTATAGGCATGTATATTAGAATGTTGTAGATATTGATACAACAATCATTTTGATGTATAGAAAAGGGTTATGGGTTTAAAGGTCAAGGTCACATATGCAAAACAATACCGAAATGTTTAATTATCTCGAAAACTATAAACTTTTTGTAGAGGCATGTATATTAGAATGTTGTAGGTATTGATACAACGGTTATCATGATGGGGTTTAGTATTTATGTTTTCTTTAAATCTATCAGCTAGTCATTAGTTATCAGGTGAGCGTATCAGGCCCATGGGCCTCTTGTTGTTTGATTAGATTGTTTGCAAAAGTAAGGGAATCATAAGATTTTTTATTTCTTTTACAGAACTCACCAATACCAAAAGTGCAATGGACCCGATCTGCAGTAAGTTTGTAGTTATTGTCTATCCCAAAAAAAAGAGCTGGACATTTTGCTTTATCAAGTAAATGACCCATTTTGCATTCCACAATCGGTAAAGGAAACTATATCTAACCTATATCTTTGCTTACTTTGCTTACTTTGCAAATTAAGATATTGATTGAACGAATCAGATTTTACATTTGCATTGCGCTCAAGATGCAGAGAGGGGATTTAGCTTATCAAGCCTACCACACATCAAGACACGTGACATTCACACATAGTACTCGAGCAGAATAAAAAGTATCCTTCATAAAAATAATACCTTTAAACATTTTAAGTAAAAGAGTTCCTTCATTATAAATGCATGTTCATAAGTTAAATATGGCGACCTTTTTTGTAAAAAAAATAATAATTGTTCAATGATTTTATTTAAAGACTAAAAACGGAGGTCGAATTACACTTAAAACCGATACGACACCTACCTCAGTAACAGCGTTTTATGCAAGGACATTGGATGGCAAAAGGTAAATAACTCTTGATTTCTCTACATGTACACAACGTTTACAAGTTGCCTCCCATAGATCATATCATAGAAATTATCAATATTGTCAGCTTTTAGTCATCGTAACACAAAAGACAAACACATTAAACAAATTTTTAACACAAGAGGCCACTGATTGTTTATGCAGTAAATGTGTGCATGAAGACCATACGTGTGACCTTAGAAGTCTTTATATAGAGTGTTTGGTCGAAATATGAAGAAAAAGTACTTTAAGCACTTACATGCTTTACTGTAAGTTATATAGAAATTACAGGCCATAATGTTTCAGTTTTAGCTTTTGCGTACAATATAGACATAGAAAATTCAACAGTACGCTAACGAGTAGGAGTCGAAGTTCAGCTGCAGGGCCGCTGAATAGCTAGTGATTCAAAATCTATCAAGTGTGGGATATATACAGCAGCTGTCGGACAGTTGTCGAGGTTTAGGAGTCGAGATGAGCTGCCGATTTGGCACAAATTCATTAGATTAGTGTTAATCTATCGACTGGTCTTTGATGTATATTAACACATGGCAACATTTTTTGCAGAAAAGACTTTCGACTGTTCGTTGCTGCTAGTCAAAACTCTACCAAGGACAAATTTAATCCAGTGTTTTGGCATAAAAAAGAAGTTTCAAAATTAGTAAGTTGCTTAACTAGTGACATTTAATATTTTTGGCGGATTTTCCTGATATCAATTGACGTTGCTATCCTATACAATATAATAATGAAGTAAGAGGGATTAAAAGATATAAAAGTTATAATAAAGGTTCTGAAAATGTTTTATCGCCGTCATCACAATATTGTTAATAAGTATAATGTCTCTATATCCAAAAATAATTATTGCGTATATGTCCTTTTCATTTTCAATTTTGATTTCATATATTGCGAGTCAGGAGGTGTTTATCCTTCCGGAGCACCTGGTATCGCTTCCCTGGTGAAATTTTACGTGTTTAATTCGCCAGTGTACACTGCTTTTGGGATGGCGATTTGACCATGGAGGTACGTTTGTGTTTGATTATGGCAACTTTGCTTTATTTGTTCCGTTTGAAAAAATATCTGACTGTGTGAAAACATAGGGATTCGAGTAAGATTAAATAATCAATATTTCTTAACACCTATTTTAGCTTTTGTTTGCCAATAAAGCATAATAATAAAGAACTTATTCTTATTTCCTATATACATGTGCCCTAAAGTCGAAAATATCATTTACTTTTAGGGAAATAGCGCATTTACAGCAGAATTTGTTAATCCTCCTTATGGATGGCTTGCATTTTTCATCCAGGTATAATTGTCTTTCAATCCATTTTTACATTTAAATAATAAATAATCATTATTTTAAATATATATTGCTGGCGTTATAGTATTGTAAATGTTAAAATTAGTAATAACTTTGGCACGAAAATGTTATTTGGAACGTTTATGAATAAACCACATACAGTAGTATTTAATTAGTTTAAATAATAAATAATGCAGTAATTTTAAAGCCTTTAAAACAGATAATAAATAAATAGGCATTAAAACAAACATCAGTTAGTTTACAAAATAATATTTAATCGAGGCTGATACCTACTTATACAATATTTGAAATTTTCTGTTTGCACAGTCCATGGTTTTATTTTTTTAACTATATGTTATGTTTTATACCTAATGTATTAATGCAACTTGTCTGCTTCAGGTCACTTTTAAAGGCATTAAAGATACAGTTTTAGAACTAACAACTGAGACGCAAATAATACCGGAGACATATCCCTACCAGGACTGTCATGGAACAGATTGTTTTGGGATACTGGTTTGAGGTGCAACTACAATGTATTAATGTTTTATGAACAGATAATTGTCTTAGAAAACAGGGTTAAAATATTTAAATTTCTAGCAACTATCATTAGTGCCATATCACAAGGAACAGAGTGTTTTGGGATATTAATTTGAGTCGTGACAATGCATGTTTATAAACGGATAGTTCAAATAAATATGTTATGCTGTCCACGTTTTATGAACTATCATAAATGACACTGGTGTTAAATACCGATGAAGTATGTTATTTTTCATATCAATACATCTGTACCTCATAGAGTTTTTTCTATTTGTTGGTTATAATGCATTTTCGGAACTGAAATGAAATAAGTTCCTGGGCATTTTGTTTATCTTTATTATTAAAGATAGAATAATTTTATTTTTCTTTACCATTACCTTTTTATACACTTTATGCTTTCTCAAATTTTAGAAAATTATATTAATTTTCATTTTATCATTTGTTCTATTATTTGTTATATTTGAATAGAACTGTGTTCTACGTACTACACAAAATTGTATCACTACTGAGTTGAGTCACTATGTATCATTACAATAAATGCTTAACAAAAACTGGGGGACAATCCCGAGTCAACAAATCTGATCTTCAACAAAACGAATTATGAAATGAATTCTTTGTCACATGATGCATAAAGGTGTGTGTCTTTTTTGGTGTTCCGATTTAAAGTAGTTGCAAGAATTTGAACTTTTTCTACCTTGGCATTCTGTTATTTTAAGCATTTGTAAGAACAAGAACAGTCCAGTCCAGCTTCGTTGAGTTAAAGTTCATGTGAGGGCCCTAGTAATTGAGACTTGTTGTCGCAAAGCTTCATTCACAGAGATTCTTCGATCTGTAGTAGTCGTGATTTACCTTCCAGTCCAGATTCAGTTAATTGTATGAAGTGGACAGCTTTTGAATGGTGGAGGAAACCATCGTTAATCTGTAAGCGTACTGACACTTTCTCACACTACGATATGCGAATTTGAATTGCAAGATTTATTAGCGGCGGTTGTCTCTCTTTTATAGTGACGACGCAGTCAAATTTAATTATGCTGTGTCAAGCAGCCATGTAAAATTATGTTCAGGATTTCAGCTTATTCAAAATTTATTTATATTTCAAAAGTATGAAATCAATACTTACACCCTAATTTTCTGATTGTGCTTCACTTCATTCTGTCCAGTATAAAGTTACCATTTTTTTCTCGGAATGTTTGCAGGCTTGTCTACAGTTCATTTTAGATAAACCTTCAAGACATGTTTAATAAGTACCCCAAAAGCGTTTTATGACCGTCATTACAATATTGATGATGTTTTGTATCCATTTTTATCCTGGATATATCTGACTTTCCATAGTTCTATGTTCCTTTCATTCTCAATTTTGATTCCACACGCCACGATGGTTGTGGTTAGCTAACCAGGAGATACTTACCCATTCTGAGCCCCAGGCCTCAATTCACTGCTTGAAGTTTACATGTTTAACTTAGCTTGCTAGTTTTTAAATTTTTCACTTTGCTTTTTGGATTGTTTATTGGACATGGACTGAATTGTTTTTGATCGATTACAATACTGTTATTGCTATAGAATGCATTTAGGTACAATAAATTAAATGAACCAATCAACCTTGGAATTGTTTACTATTCCGTTTTTTTGTGCTGACATATCAAATTTTTTTTTCAGAATGGAAATGAACTTCAATGAAAACAAACTTGATTTTAGTTTTATCTACGTTTAGAACTTTTTAATTTAATACCCTAAATGAATAGAATTTCAATGAAAACTTGATTTGAGTTTGTCTACATTTAGTACTTTTATATTTTATACCCTTAATCAATATTATTTCAGAAAACATATTTTTCTCGTTTAATGTTGTCTAAACATTTTCCAATAACTATTCATAATATCGTCTTAATATGCCAATAATAAAGAAAATGTTTTTGATGTTAAATGTCAAGGAATCATATCCATAGGGGTTTATATGACAGTGCTCTTTAGATATAGACTTTTATTAACCATTATAGGTTACAGTCTTACAGACCTGACGGAAGTTTAATACTGGACTAATGAAAAGGAGAGTCGAAGTTGTGTCACCAACCGAATTGCCAAAAGATGATCCATACGAAGTTCCAAAAATACTACCGAGACATAACAGCTGCAGAAAAAGCTGTCGCAATATAGCTTACGAAGGAGGACCGAAATCAACTGTCAATTCGGTGCTAATTCGATACTTTAATGTTAAAATTTCCGACAGACCTTTATTGATTGAAATTAAAAAGTCTAATAGAATCATTTGAAACGATGAAAGGTTTCTGTGAATGTGATAAGCGTTAAACTATTGTAAATAAAACTTGACAAAAAGCACTATATGACCGTCCTATTGTCATGAAATTCTACAAGCAGAAATAGGTCATAAAAAGTGATAGCTCAACAGTTTACTATAAACAAAGCTATAAATTTCGATATTTAGAATGAAACATAATAATTAGTAATTGGTAATTTATAATTAGCAGTGCACTTAGAATTACAATGCAATAAAATCACAGTAAATAAATAAATAAATCTTTTGTGACCGATGATTATAAAAATGTTGACAAAATATATATAGTATAATGTTAGCAATATTGTTCGTCTTTTATACTTAGAGACAGTCCTTAACTAAAATTTTATATTATCGTTTAGTTACTCATAAAATAACCAAAATAGGTGGGTTTAAAAAAAAAAAAAAAAAAAAAAAAAAAAAAAAAAAACAAGAAATACTAACAGGGAAAAATACATGAAATACTTGTTAATCATCACATTAATTTCTGTGTACAGAGACAAAAATCAGCAAATTTGCAAATAGAAAGTGTGATAAAAGTGATTTGCATTTTAATTATTGTCCTAATTGGACTTTTTAATATGCATATGGGGTCAACAGGAATACATACTACAGCTTATTTTTAGTTAAAAATGTAAAATTTTCTCTACGTAGGAAAATATCAGAAAAAGAATAAGAATACTAAAAATATTTTACATGCGCTTTTTCGAAACAAATTATGCATTTTAGGTTTCAAAAATTTAAAGTTATTATGAAAACGATTATCTCTAAACATAAAAATGAACGATAGTACGGTGTTTAGTAAAGAAAAAAAACCCTCTGATCACAATGTTCTTAAAAGTGTAAATTCTGTGCAATTACCAGTTGTTCGTCCAAGGCCCATAGGAACTCTTGTTATTAAGCTATAATTTGTTCTGTTGATGATGTGGCTATCTTTGTGAATCATGACATATATACATGTAGATCCTATATATCCAAGGTTATATAACTCCCACGATATATAAATCGAATTACAGTTATCTATGGCCCCTGTTATGGGATTACTCTTAATAACTTTGATGCTTGAACATTCTAACTCCGATTAAAAGTACAA
This sequence comes from Anadara kagoshimensis, assembly GCA_021292105.1. Lineage (NCBI taxonomy): Eukaryota > Metazoa > Mollusca > Bivalvia > Arcoida > Arcidae > Anadara > Anadara kagoshimensis. The sequence goes on along the minus strand of CM037861.1, from coordinate 69,900,996 downwards.
TAATAATAAGTTATTGAACATTAACGGGCATAGAATCAATCGTTATGGTTTTGTATCAAAAATAAAGAGTATACGTGACTTGAGTCATATCTTAATAGACTATAGGTCGTTAACAGTCTGATGTTTACAAAAAGTATATTGTCATATTAGGATGGTTGCGGCAAATAAAGCGTGAGGAGGCGTGAATACAAACCCGTGGTAACTTGCTGTTAAGTGGATATAAATAGTGTTTAGCAAGTAGAGTGTGTTCATGTTGTTTTCATATATATATATATATATAAATTTAGATTCAGTTTTTTAATTAATATGCAACTAGATATATTACTTTGTTATAGAAAATCTCATATCTGAAATCATTTTGAGAAATATTTGAAATTTATATATATTATATTTTAATTGACATGTAATTGACGCCTAATACACGTATTTTAGAAACAAAATAAATCGTAGAAAACCTCAACCGTAAATTGTCCAGTTGTTAAAAACCTTGTATTTCTTTAAAAAATTTTGGCCTTTTGTACCAGATTATCTTTTCCTCATTATTTGTAAACTTAAGTAAGCTTTAGTTAAGCCCTCACAGCAAACTGTTTTGCCGCGGACCTCTTAAATGTCAATTAAAGATCATATTATATATTTATATATATATATGTGTATATATATATTAATTTCAAATATTTCTCAAAAAAATAAAATACCTATTGGCAGATTAATTAAAAAACAGGTTTTTATAAATGAAAACAACATGAACATGAACGCTATTTATATTCTCTTTAACGTTATTACTTGTATATACAGTTTAGAATTTTCAGCCTATTTGAAATATCTTAAATTGTTACAAAGCATTGTACAAAGTATCAGCAGTGGTATGGTATGTGGATATTGCTGAAAATATGTGCAACTTAGAAAAACATCTACAAACGAAGGAAATTAATTCTCAGAATTCACTTGCTACTTGTTGAATCAAATCAAATTAACATATACATAATAGCGAACTTCGCCAACAAATGAAACTTTCTTTTTCAAAAAATGAAGAATCATATGTGTTATATATGTTTATAATTAATAAATATTTTGCTTACATTACACTGTGTTATGCTTACCATTTTATTGGAAAATGGCAAATGCGTGATTATCACCTGTATACATGTAATGAATCCATATTTCAATTAAAACATGTCAAAGATTATGATTTTAACTCTTTTTTCGACCTAATTTAGATAATATATATTATCGTCAAAATATGGAATCGTGATATAAAAACCAAGTGAATTTCCCTTCAATTTCAAACACATAGAGTATTATAACTGCCTCATTATTTATCACTGTATGTACATATTTTCTCCGTCTATATTTCTATATATAGAGAAAATAAATTACCTGTATATTTTATACCTTGATACGTGTATGTAATTTATATATATTTTTCTGTTAGATTTATGTAATCAACTTACATATTATGAAGATATCGTTGTCGGTAATAATAACAGCTGTTTAAACGACATTTTCAGCTGTAACGTTAGTTTGTATTTATATTGCTATTAAATACCTGTTTGTACGTACAAAAGGTAAATACTCGACACTGGGTTTCTGATGTTTAATTTGCAGACCTTTGAATAAATATTAACAATTCGTCTTTTACTAATTTTATTTTCTCATTTTATATGGAAAGACTGCACATTGAAGTTACCATAAACATATGGTCCGTATTTGTTGTCATTTCTAGCCAAAACTATACTGTATATATTTGACGTTGTCCTATAGTTCATTGTTCTTTTCATTCTCAATTTTGATTTCAAATATGGCGGATGTAGCTGGTTAGACAGGAGGTACTTACACTTCCGGAACACACCGTCTTACTTCTCTGGTGAAAGATTACCTCGATTTGTCAGTTTAATTTTGCTTTTTGGATTGTGATTTGAATGTAGACTGGTATGTTTGATTTTATTGATTACCATATGTTGTTGCTATCATTTCGTTCTTTAATGGAACACAAGAAAAAAAGTGGGATTACTACTGGGTAGTGAAAATGCCATTCTATAAAACTGTGATTCATTGTCATAATTTGTTCATTCTTAAAGGGTTTTACAAACAATCGATGGAAATTTCGATACAGTAAAAGTAAGAATAGATGGAATAGATTTAAATACTTTATATTGTGAAAATAAGAGAGATGGTGAAATCATCAATGGATTTAATAATAAGATTTTGCCCTTTAATATATTTGGTCAAATAGTTATCTGATCAATGATTCACTCCTTATTTTACTGATAACAAAACTTAACGTTTTTGTGTAGGAAGAGAATGTTGTTTTTATTCATGTACTGTGAACATAAAACGAAACAATTTATGTGTAGGATTACGAGAAATTAGAGAGATAAAATAGATATTAAGGAAAATTAAAACATATAATTATTATCACGTAAGTCCCTTAAAAACAAAACATTCCACTACTGTTATCATCGTAAATTAGCATCATTTTGTCATCGCAAAAGAGGAAATCCTTGGAAATTCACTAATAATTTCATGCAATTATTTTTAGAGTTATAATCAAGATCAAGTGATAAAAACATAAAGCCTTTAAAGCCTCGTAATTAAAAACCAATACTGTCATTTAATAATTATGAAATGATCAATTAAAAGTAGCTATTGTCATGTGCTACTTTTGAATGTATTATTTCATAAAAATGCAAAAGTAGCACATGACATACTAATGTTGCTAAATATGTTTCAAGCTATTAAAGACTTAAATTTGCTATTCTGTCACGTGATTATTTTTGGAGTTAGATATTGGTATAGTAGGTGATGAGTGTTTCTTACGCTGGTGTTCAAATTTGTGAAGAACCTGTGTCTCTTTTTCTAAAATATCATTCAAAGGATTCATTCATTTTACCAAGAGACATTCATTACTAAACCGGTTTTAATTTTGCAGATCTAGACGAACGTTTCGGAACAAAATTCCTCAGCATTAGTGTTCGGACTAAAACCCTGGAAATCCAAATATTTTAAGATTTTTGAAATGCGAAAATACATAGGGGCTGGAAATTTATTTTTCCAAACCAACCAAAGGCAATAACTTCAACGATCAAGCATAGATTAGTTTTTGAGAAATTAAAAAAATTACGAAGCAAATATTTTTAATAAACACCATGTATCTGATAATACTATGTATAGTCTCCTGGGATATCGCCCTCCAGCATAGGCCGACTAAGTGTTGTAATTATTTCTAAACCCGGTTTAATTATAGATGATCGAATGGTGGATAAATTTGAAAGCTTTAATGCACAAAAGTTCATTTCATAACATGCAACTAGACATAATTCGATGAAAATACAACAAATCCTAAAGCTATTTTTCAATTTTAACCTTGAGGAATTGAAACAGTATACTTGTTTTTATATATCCATATTTAAATATAAACTGATTCGTCGCAGTTATTGACAAACAATAATCTTAAATCTTATCCGGTAATCGTAAACAGGACCAAGTTTATATTTATATAAAGTATATCAGGAATTAGAACCGGAACCGTCTCGTGATAATATTATAAATATAAATCCGGTTATATCAATTAGGTAATAGATTCGTTATCCACGAAATTCAACCTAAATAGCCAGATCCTTCCCTTATATATAAGAAGATCTATTGTTTACAAGTGGTTAGTATTTAATAAAAACAATTAAGATATACTTATATATCGTTATACACTACCGATAACCTCCTTCTACTATTGTGTGTGAAATGTACTTTCGTCATACAAAATCAATCCTCAAAATTTTATCTGGATTGTTTCATTAGTAGTACAAATGATGTTAGGATTGAATGCAAAGTACAGGCCTGTCAAATATTTAGCAATAAGATCACAGCCAAGTGCCAAATCGGCAGCTCATCTCGACCCGACAGTTTTTCGGCAGCTGCTATGTACAGTACACAAAGTTGAACATCAGAAAAGGAGTCGAAAGTCGCTCGACTGTTTAATGACCAAGCGACAGGTCCCAAAACTGTCAGGGGACATATAGCTTCTCCTAAAAAGCTATCGAGATACAGCTAACAAGACACCAATGTCTACCGATTTGACACTAATTCGTTAGCAAAATTGTTAAATTGTTGACAGGCCCGTACGGTTTCTCTCGAGTAGCTGACCCAATAAACTCCACAGACAATTCCTTTCGTACATTTTTGACACGTATGTACTTTATCTAATGCGATTTCGTGTACTAAAAATGTATTTATCCTGACGCAATAGATGTCCTTTCACAAATGCTTGCAAGCATTAACCCTATGCCATCAACGCACTCCTACAAAATTTATATTATACAAATAATATCACGACTATATTATTTTCTGCCTGCAAGGAAATCGAAAACAAGACGGAATGTGGGTGTCAAGTAGATAGGATCAGTGTACAAATTTAACTTTTATACACTAATTTGGATTAAAAATGGTATCAATTGTAGTATTTGACCTTTTTGTAACATTATCCTTGCGTCGTTGTAGTATTTGACCTTTTTGTAACATTATCCTTGCGTCGTTGTAGTATTTGACCTTTTTGTAACATTATCCTTGCGTCGTTGTAGTATTTGACCTTTTTGTAACATATCCTTGCGTCGTTGTAGTATTTGACCTTTTTGTAACATATCCTTGCGTCGTTGTAGTATTTGACCTTTTGTAACATTATCCTTGCGTCGTTGTCTTAACCCGTTACTCGCAAACGCGCTATGAATAATTCACTGTATACTTCTAGGTTTCACTGGTACCTGAAAATAATACACATTTAAATATTTGTAAAATTATTTACTAGATTTTAACATGTTTATGTAATTACATTCCTACAGTTGCATTTCTGAATGGTTATTATTGAACTGTTTTGTAATGGCGTCATAGTCACCTTCGCACGACAAACTGAATAATGCGTGATAGCGTATTATGATCGGTTTGTCGTGCAAAGGTCTGGGATTCATATTGACTATGAACGCCATTTCATAAATATTTTCATTAAAAATATATTTTTTATAATGTTTCAAATCATTTTTGATGGTTAATTTGCGTTCAATTCTTGGATTATATTTTTCGCGTTTTGGGCACGAAAATGAACGTGCAAGAAGTGTTTACTGTGTGAGACGTATACTACGTGTCGTAGTTGTGTATTATGTCACCAAAAACGTCATTGATTCAGTACATATCAACTGGACGGACGCAAGGCATGTCCGATGATCCTAAAAAATTGTAACATGCATTACAGGATACTGTCTAATTCGGTGAGGAAAACTTTCGATTTACACACGGGAACTTTTGATAGACTTTGTGAACAACTTGATCATCAAACACAAAGGCATTCGATACCCAAAGAAATAAACCATCTGGAACATTGGGGCTGCCATTTTGTTTACCAGGTTATAGTTCCCCGGGAATGAGTATTGCCGATTCAAACGCAGTGATGTGGTCGTTTGGCATTTATAGTACTTTGAATGCCAAAAGTCTCTAACTGGAAGATATAGGAAATACTCAAAGCTAAAGAAAATATTTAACAGTAATTAAGTCTTCGTTTTCCATTTCTAATTGCGAGTATTTGTATTAAATATAAAGATATTATTGCGTCAGGTATGTTCAATTGAAAACTGACATGCAAATTTCTGTCGTAACTTAAGATTCCTGATTTTGAAGGATCGTGTATTGTGTTACCTATAATGTAATACTCGGTTAGAAAAATAAGGAAACATGTATGTGGTCTATGTTACGTAATATTAGCTGTATTGTGAAATTAAGGTTAAAAAGTGACACTTAACATAATAGATTTAATGACATTACCTGAAAGTCTATGCCGATAAACATATCTATTTCTATACTACTTGTCGTGTTTGATTTAGGTTTCTGGAGCATTACAAAGTAACCATTTGTTTTACAAGATCTATAAATTGATTACATACTTTTGAAAAAATAAACGTGACAAAAGTTATATGTTTATGGTGGGTGTCAAAACAGATATCGCGACTTCAGAAATACTTATCAATTTATCTTACTGATCATAAGTCAGCATTAATTTTATGAAGAAATGGTTAATTTAGGCATTTATATACAATTAATTAATACTTTACAATTGTTATAAATGAATTTAACAATATATTTCAACATCTATTGGCCGACTGGGTCGACCAGGAGCTCAAGTTAACAGTGGGCTCATTTCAGTATGCGTTTGTGCTGTTTCTTCTGTATTTTCATTTTGTTTGGGCTGGTTTCGTGGCTCTAACTGTTGACAAATATGAAGATAGATCTTTTATATAAAAAAACAACCAGACATAATAATCTATACCCGAATTACAATGGGGTTCGCCGCTGTACCACGTGATACCTTCTAACGTGTGTGCAAAACGCTTGTTTCCAATGGACATGGAATCGCACAATATGACGTTTTCCCGTAAAAACGACGTTATTCCGGGAAATTGTGACGTACAAACGTTAAGAGGTATTTACCACGTGGTACAGCGCCGAACCCCATTTAGAAGCAAAGTATAAACTTTGGAACGAACAAGTTTCGTTGGGCACGTAAACTTTCACCAGGGAAGTGAGACCGGGTGTCCGGAAGGGAAAACAAATCCTGTTTAGCTAGCTACACCCGCCACGCGTGTAATCAAAATTGTGTGAAAGAACATTAGTGGATAATGTATAATCAGCTTACACAACCAGGAATTTTTAAACATCACATGTTAATTATTGTAATATCATGACCAAGCGATATTGCATGCCCAGGCTTACAAGCTCTCCAAAAGTTTTATTACCGTCATCACAATATTGTTGGTAAGTATGATGTCTCTGTATTCAATATTATCCTGGATATATTTGACGTCTCATTGTTCTTTGCTTTATCCATTCTCAATTTCGACTTTAAACGTGTTGTTTGTAGCTAGCTAAACAGGAGATGCTTACCCTCCGGGGCACCCGGCCTCACATCCCGGGTGGTCGTTCGCGTGTTTAACCTAAGTTGTCAGTCTCAAATTTTTTTACTTAACTTTGGGATTGTGATTTGAACATGGATCGGCATGTTTGTTTTAAATTATAAACACATTATAAATTATGATGAGTTAAGGCAAAAAAAAAGTGTAAAGTGTTAAGCATTTGATTCACATGTTTATCTTTTTCATAAGATAATACAGAGTAACGCTCACAAAAAATCATCAATTACGTAACCGCCACCGTGAAATTCTTTGAAGAGGAAACATATTTATAACTTTTCCCCAACCAATCAATTAACTTATTTGCTAATTATTCGTAACACCAATTTCTTCAGACAGGTTCCGGGATTACACATGCATAACATGTCAATTTAGATAATGTTTATTTTTGTTGATTTACAAGTGCTTGTTGCAATCGAAATATAAAAAGTAGTTTGCTCAAGGTACATGTACATTAATTTTGGCGTTCGGTAATAGTTAATTACTAATAATGACTCAATCAAATCAAAATGGACCAAATCGTCGCAGTATTTTGTTTGATATGTTGGTCCGGTAGAATAGTATGTTAAAATTATAATAGATTGGCACAAATAATAATAATAAAAAATAAAGTATAAGGATATAATTTATGTGAACTTGAATTCTATTGATGCCTTCTTGTTAGTAATGAACAATAACGTGATTATCACTAAATACGTTTTAATTTTGCAGCATGACCGTTTCGGAATCAATATTCAACATTAGTCGGCTCAGACCAGATTTGTGAAAGATCTAAATATTTTTTAAGATATTGATAAGGAAAATAATAGATAAACGATTAAGCATACCTCAGTTTCTTGAAGAATTTTAAAATTTAAGCAACGTATAATTTTGATGAGCAATGTTTATCTGACAATGCAATATATATTGTCTTATGGGTTAAGATGATTTTGCCGTCCTAGATGTCCATTTCGGTTTCGGAATAAAATTCCTTATTAGTAGTGCTTTGGCCAAAAAAACCAAATAGTTTTAAGATGTTGAAATGAGAAAATAGACGAAAACGGGAACTATTGGTGTTCTAGGATTCCGTACATTCTAGATAAACGGCAACGCGGTCAGAGTACTCGCCGTATGCAACTCAGTATAATACCAGATCATGTTAACATATATAATACATTCTTTTATTTTTCTTCCGTAATGGATGCTTTATATATATATATATAAATTATTTCACATTATTAAACATAAAAATAATCATACCACAATTAGACACAATGTACGTAGTCATATTAAAATAAATTTAAGCAAAACATAATGTTGCAAATACATTTTGTACAACTTTTAAGATGTAATGACACTGTCTGTAAAATAATGCATTCGTAACAGACTTGAATATCTAATTACGCTGACTGGCTGACTTATTTGTTATTATTTGTACGTACATAGAAAAATCCAAAATATAACTTGCTGTATTTTTGTAGCGTATATATTTTTATACCGATATTTAAAAACGTAAATCAAGTAAATGCCAGACAAGCATAAACACTAGTTAGTTTCATCTTAACTTTCATAAAAAAATATCTTAACAGCAATTAATATATCACACAAAGAGCAAGATCTAGAGCAAGTTTTGTATTTGATCAAAATAATAAGAACTCTAATCACTATTTGCCGTTTTATATTACAATTATCAAAACACTTACGTAAGAAGAAATGCATGCATGTTGTATTGTATAATAAATTTAAAAATGTAAACATTATTTAGAGCTATGATTTCATTTTTTGCATCCTTTAAGTCCCTTAATCATATAAGAAACATGACCAATAGTTATCATGTTAACTAGGAAGTACTGGTGGTCCGGAATTTCGGACATTCAAGGAACGACATGATGCATCCAATAAACTAATCGACGAAGCGCGGATCTGTAACTTGCACTTTACAAATTAAATCAGAAATCCGTGTTTTTTAAGTATAGATAGCATACCGGATCCAAGTAAAAGTGTTTTCGTTTTTCCAATGGATCCTGTTCCTAACGGCAAATGATACGAGGCGAATATCAGTTTCAGCATTATAGGTTAATAATAAGGAAGTCGTTAAGAATATCTATTGAGAAAAATTAAAATCATTGTAAAAACGAGTTGATTGAAAAAAAAAACTTATTGTACTTGCAGTGCATAGTATTAACACATTGTAAGTGTGTGTAACTAACAAAGGAATGAACAACGAGTTATATAACAATAGTTTCCTATAATGTACATGAAAAAACCCAGCTATAAATAGAACAACAACAGCAACAACAACAATATCTCCCTTTAGTTATTAACTAACATCTAATTATGAACTGTTACACTAGATTGGACAGTTATGTTGTAATTTTGAATTTTGAAAGATAAAGCAATACTTTAGCGTTCAAAGTATTGCCTTAAGTAGATTTGATGAAATACATTTAGGTTATTCAACTTTTCATATGTCAACATCTTTAAATATTTGGGATTTCCACAAGTTTGGTCCGAGCGCTACTCGTGAGGAATTTTCGAAACAACCGTCTAGTTTTATAAATGTTTGTAAAAGTTACCGCAAATAGCAAAATAATGACCAAGACAGAAGCCTCAATCGATATTACACCATATTTTTCATCTGAAAGTTCATGACTATCAAAATATTAAAAGCAATCCTAATAACAAACCTATTGCATTATTTTCAATCATCTTACATATAAGCTGATGATTTGACTATAGTCGTGATAACATTAATTCCCAATCGAATTCGACGAGGAAGGACATTTCCCGATAATTCCCAATCGAATACGACGAGGAAGGGCATTTCCCGATAATTCCCAATCGTATACGACGAGGAAGGGCATTTCCCGATTATTCCCAATCGAATACGATGATGGAGAAAGGGATTTCCCGTAATCAATTTTTCTGAACGTGATACTCATCGGTCTTTCCGCAGAATATGGGATGGTGTTTTTTCGTTTTCGCGGACAGATTAATCAGTCATAACACGTCTATTTATAATTTACAGAAACAGCATGTTTTTTAAAATAAAATTATAAATAGATAATTTGGTTTTGGTATATATTTGGTATAAATTTATAAATACGTATTACTTTCGGCCGAATAAAGTCTAAACATATCATGTACAACAAGAAATGCTTATTATTTCGAATTGCTAAGCATGCGTATATTATATCAATCGTAATAAAATAGTTAAGTTCCAATAGAATAGTCAAATTATTGCGCAGTTTTAACACTTGGCGTCATGTTCATTTTGTTAGCTTTTAATCATCGCCACGATTCATTAATCACGGAAACAGCTTATAGAATAAACTCATGTTTCGGAGATATCGATGTAAACAATCAATATAATAACAAATTGCGCCGTAGAAATTATCGCAAGCTCCACGTATCTAAACAGCTTAGAAGTTGTTCATCCGATCCGTTCCCCCTCGTTTATCAAAAATGGAATGTTGTGCGAGCATTTAAGTGATATTACTACAAAAATAGACCCAATAATTTCTTTGAAGCTCAACCGGCTGAGACAATTAAAAGCTATAACATTTGGTTTTTCTTTATTTGTTATTTGCAGTAACGAAAGGGTTTTCAACACGTAAGTAGAAGATTTTCAAAGCACCGAGAAAATATATCGCCTTATTTACATATTCTGCTAATAACCACCGACCGTAAAATGTTAAAAAACAAGGGTTCCATGGCCATAGCACTTGCATGGGCAAATGTCCAATATTTCATGCAAGCTTTACATTCAATAACATTAGAGAGAATATCTTGATTTTCAGGAAATGCAAAGGTATTTTCAAATTGATCAATTAATTGTCTTAAGAATGCTACGTGTCAATATACCAAAGTCTACCTTCAGTACGTTGAAAAATAACAAAATTTGAAAAACTATATAGATAAAAACTAGGTCACATCATCTGTGGCAATAACAAATAAAAACTACTGGAACCTTTAGATAACGGAGCCTTCGTATAGGTAAGTAGTATATATAGGTACTGTATTGCGTAGTTCTTTACTTTGACTGGAAACTGAATTTGTAAGTTTTGAATCATAGCCTACAAACCATGACTCACGAATAACAGCTTTTAGTAACTAAATAAATGTGTCTCATATATAAATGTATTCAATATAAAAATTGCGTTATCGTAGAAGTTATTACTAGCTTTCAAGTATCTACACAGCAATGAAGTCCTCTTTCGTTACGTTTATGAATTTTCTAATAGTGTTGATGTAATAACCTTTCTTGTCTTCAAAATTTTGGTGGGAAAAGAAAACATTGTAATGCGTTTCGCAGTTATAAGTAAGGATTGAGATTGTTTCCATAACGGGAACTTTATACAACGAAGCAAGCAAGCTGCTTACAAATGAATTGTTGACCCAGGGATACTGCAAGCCTAGGCTCATCAATGCTCTCAAAAGGTTTAATGACAGTCATCACAATATTATTGATAAGTATTATATCTCTGTTTCCAAAACTATACTAAATATATTCACTCCCAATAGTTTCATGTTCCTTCCATTCTAAATTTCGGTTACGTACGTGACAGATGTCGTTAGCTAAACAGGAAGTGTTTTACCTTTCGGAGCTCCCGGTCTCATCTCCCTGGTGGAAATTCACGTGTTTAACCTATTAACCAGTTTCAAAGTTTTTACTTTCTTTTAGGATTGCGGTTTAGACATGTTTGTGATTTTAAGAAAAGGAATAGCAACAAATGTGGCATTTCGTCAGATTAAGACAAGTATCTTTTAAGCTTCTAATATATGAAGGTTCATCAAACTTCAAGTAGTTGAATACATTAATTATAAAGACTTAGATAAACAGACAAACAAGAAACCGAAACAGCCCAACTGGTTATATAATTACAATTCAGACAGTGGAAGGTTGAAACATCCAGTTTATCACTTTTTGTTATTTATAGTGACATCGGAAATGTTGAATGTCGCAGGAAGGTGATGTATGCAAACATTTATCTAACATCCCACGCAAAATTTGCTATTGGGTAAAATTGACACGGTAGTGTAGAGGATTTACAATGATTCAGCAAACTAAAGTACATTTTTAATATTCCGCTAAAACGATCAGGCCAGTAGTTTAAATATTACTTGATTTGATTTTGCAGCAGTAGACGTGGTCGTTTCGGAAAAAATTTCTTATCTAAAGATGTATAGTTTGCAATAATTATAAATAATCGGTATTTAAGATGTTTTATCGAGAGAGAGTCGAATATTTTTCTAGTCATTTTTGTTTTAAACATATATGTACTTCTTCATATTATCATAAAATAATGCAGTATTATGAACGCATGTAAGTAAAGACATATTTCGAAAATTCAATCCAATGAAAATGGTATTTCTTGTTAAATAAACTCATCGTTAATACAATGATGTTTCAATTTGCATTGATTACACAGAAGTGGTATTGTGTGTATCGTATATAATGTGTGGTGTTGTTTCATGTTTGGAATTGGATATGTTGTTCTATATATGCATTTAAGATTTTTTAGTTCATTATATGCACGTGTATGCAAAATTTAACTGTAAATTATGCATGTATTGTAATAGACAACACGTGCAAGTTTTGAAAGAATTACATATATGCTAAATGGTATCCGATGTGAAATTGCAGGAATGTAAGTTTGAATCGTGCGATGCATTACAATATACATTGTTTATTCACAGATGTTATGGAAACCATTGATTAACAGTGTTATTAAAACAATATTGTGTATCAGATTTCCGAACAATAAGCAACGTTTTTACTTTGCTTTAGGAATTGTTATTTGGACACACCCATGGCATATTGATACATGTACTTTAAAATTGATAACCTATTTTGAAACAAACTGGCGTTTCAAATTGTCTCGAGCTAGAAATGTTTTAATCCAAAACAAACACTCCAATCTTATGAAATTATTATTGGAAAACTGTCTGTCAAATTGTTACTCATATGCTTAATTCTAACATTTGGTAAAAAATAAAAATCTTGATCTTGCTAACATAATGTATTATTAACAATAGCGAAACGTGACTAATCGCATGCAAACAAGGGCAATATGAATATACTTCGAATTTCATAAAGAGTTATTAATGAAACTGCGTCCTATAAGAAATTGCAAAAATAGTAATCGCAGTCGATTTCTTTGCATGTTATTGCTTGGATCAATGGTAAAAATTACACGTTTTAATATAGAATTGTTTATTTTGTTTTGTGTGGTACGGCGATAGCTAAAATTCAATAGGTATTCCGAAAGTTGTGATTGAAAGAATTTCATCAATCCAAAGAACATGTCGAGATGTATGGTGATATTACATTGATGTCGGTATATATACCCAATTATTACAGAACCCTTTCTCTACCATTATATCCTGTATATAATTACCATATACTTACTACCGTACTCCTTAAACGTTAATCATCTGAACGTTCAAAAAGTGAATAACAATGTACATATCAAGCACAAAGATATCAATCAATGTTCAAATGATATGCCTAAAAGCAAAGTTTAACTTCGACAATTGCAAATTAAGTTAAACTCCTACCAGGTTGGTGAGACAGGATGTCCCGGAAGTATAAGCACGTCATGTCTTTATTTCTACATCCGCCACGTGAGAAATCAAAATTAAATAATGAAAGGAACATTGAAAAAGAACGCAAAATATATCAATTTATTATACATCATTAGAAAATATGATACTATCTGTAATTCGATTTATGTCTTTCGATCATGTGATCAGGTTAGAGAAAACACCATAACCCACCCCTTCGGAACACACAATGACATCAGAATGATATGATGTCATCGATGAAAAATCGGTCACGACGTTCTAGCGTTTACCTCCGATGAGTTCCGATAGGAGGAAAAGCAATGAATCGGAGAACGACTAATGTTTTCAAGTTGTCTTTTTAAAAATATTTGTCTTTCTTTCTGTCTTTCTTAATACCGTGGTTATCTTTCGGTATAATAAACAATTTATTGCCTTTGTTTGAGGGAGATATGAACATTTGTTCACCCTTCTTAACAAGTAACATTAACATGACTTGTTGCGGGTTAACAAGTGTTCAAATCTCCTTCACTGAAAGACAATAAATGTATAATATTTAGGGTCATTATGCTTACAGAGACAATATTGTGGTGAAAAGCACAATATACGAGCATGTTACTAGCTTCATAGGTAACCTTTTTGTTGTGTCATAATTGAGTATAACTCCGTATTATGAGCTATAATTGAATAAAAAAACTGTATATGACAATAAAATGATGAAAGACTCCACTGGAGTTTACATGGCTATCGATGATTGACGACCAATTAACACCAATGAAGTACATCTTTCCATTGTAAATTCTATCTCCTTAAAATAGAAAAGACATTTCTGGATTTTTACAACGACAAGTTCCATACTAGTATAAATAAATGATCAAACAAGTTGTTGAGGCAAATGCTTGATTAGACAGGACCTCAACCTAATGTTATCTGTGTGGATGTCAGTACTGCTAAAACAGAGATAGAGAGGTGGTAGTACAGCCCCATGTCAAAGAAAACCTTAGGTGTATTGAATATTTGATGTTGATCGACTGGATGAACATGTCTAATCAAACCGAAGATGGAAAACTATTTGGTTTTCATTTTAAAATTGACAACCGCCCATCAAACATGTTTCAGAACCTGCTTTCCTAGAGCTTTTATGAAGTTCCTATTTTAACAAGTTATAAATGAAATGGGAAAGTGTTCACCATATGTATACCAACTGCAAAAACAATGTGCTTGATCAAAATACAAATAGCCAGCGGCATATCTAATCCACCAACAGATTATCCCTGTTAAGTTTTATAAAGATTGTTTTTGTAAACACTACATGCCCCACTTCCTTTGAAAAACATAAATATAATACACATCATCATTGCTCTTTGTTACAATGTTCATTTAGTAAAAAGTATGACAGTAGCAATAAAAGACAGTGGATATAAAAGTAACAACTTTGTATTGACAAAACGAATGGAAATGAATGACAAAAATACATTATTTTTCTGTTATAAGTTAACACAAATAATGATATATATCTATAACCTAAATGTGGTCTGACCATAAGAGCATATCAGTTCACAATCCTATAAATATATTGAATATACATTGAGAACCATGTTATAGAAGGTTACTGCCTATATTGAAGGGTTTCGTGACACGGATGTAACACAAATCTGTTTATTTACTTGTCTTGATATTATAGAATTCGTCTCGACTGTCTTCAATAAGTCATACCATATCAGGAAACTCTCCAGACATTATTCGTAAGAGTATGAACTAAACGCATTTATATGCGATTAATATCCTGAATCAAGTCAATATAAAATCAAGAAATATGTTTTTGTCAGAAATCACCTTCTCCGTTCTGTTTTTCAATAACAAATCGCTCTATCGCTTTTTTTGTCACGTATATATTTCCTATATTGTATTTAATGTTTTCTTATGTTCAATAATTAAAAAAGCATTATTGAAGGTAAGAAAACACGTACTATTTATCAAATAGCTTATCATTATCATTGGTATGATTGGAAATTTTAAGAAAACATATTTTTTTTATTTCTTTATATTTTGCGTTCAATCTAAAATGTTATTAACTACTATAATCAGCATTGGGTTTCCCTAACATGGTTTATCTAAGCGTTCGCTTTACAATTTTAATACACAATCAATAACTTCGTTCTTGCATGCATAATGTTTTCCAAAATATAACCTGAGGGTTATGAGGAAAATTAAGATGTAAAGTTAATCCTGATGGTGGATGGGCGACGTGCATTAATTACATGTATTGACAAATTGTCGATGTTTATTTCAACCACCTTTCCGTGAATTTTACTTTCACGATAACACGTGAAAAAATGTACAGTTCAGAAAAATGAAAAAGAATGATTTTTGAAAATGCTTAAATGACCAGAAAAAAATACATTAGTAAAACATTTTATTGTAAACAGAATAGCTTGCTATCTCCAGGTGAATTAAAAGTGTCCATTTAGTAATTATGAATATTTTAATAAGAACTCAAGTACACCCCACAAAAAAGGCTAGATGCCTTATAAATGATAGTATCTAAATTGTAATATGCAAAAATGACGCTTTAATAATTTAATAAACCAACATAACAACGTTAAACAGAATTTGACGTGCCACGAATGAAATGAATTATTATTATGGTTTCGCAAACAGTCTTTTTGTAAATGATGTTGTCCGATATGCAAGAATGTTTAGCTTCTCCACTAGTTGATGGTCTGAGCATTATATGTCATAAGATCTAGATGCACCTGTTCAACCCCTGTTCCGAGAATCTGGGAACATATCAGTTTTGAATATTACTTTAGCAAAACAGTCAATTGTACTTGTCGTATTATAATTATCACATGCTAGCTGTGCCAAAAAATGATCAATGGAATTTGTTATGATTTCATTTGTTGACATGATGTATATTCTCACATAACTAACATGTGTTAATAGTGAAGTTTACTTTCTGCAAATTTCGTGACACGTGCATGATATATTTGTTTCATATCCGTATTTAAAATTCAGTACCATGCAGTATTATCTAATTTCTGTTTATTCAAACATTCTTAAAGTTAGTGCACTTAGATTAGCTAAATAGTGATTTAAGACGTGTCAGAATTCCGGACATTCACGAAAATTTGAAATCCAGTAACGCGGATCTGTTAATTACCGCATGTCATATTGTAGTTTAAAAGTTAGTTTTTATTTTATTATCCCCGAAACCAGTCCGGATGTAATATGCATTTAATTTACCGGAAGATAAGTTCCCTTTTTTGGTCTGAACACTACTAGTATTGATAAGGAATTCCATTCCGAAACGACCGTCTAGTGCTACAAAATTAAATCCTGTTAAATAATAATTCATATTAAATGTTGTCAGTTGCAAATATCGGTTTCAGACGAAAGACTATTGTAAAAGTGGCAAGCTATGTGTAATTGTTTTTGTAAAAAAACGAAACTAAGTAATGTGGAGTGAAAAAATCAAACAAACCACTCTCTCTTATAGGACACAAGAATGAGAAATATGTACATAAATTATCCAATTCATTCAGTTAAATGTATCTTTTTATATATCTAGAAACAAGCTTAAATGAGTTAAATTCTTCTTAGTCTGTGCAGTGAAAAGAATGAGAGCATCAAGTACATCCGTGCAGTTTTTTAAACTTCCGATGCAAACTTACTAATGGTAGAACCATATTAAAGTGCTTCACTTTACGCTTTAAGTCATTTAAGTTCATTAAGTGAACATAATTTTAATCACTAGAAAGATTCAAAAGAATCAAAAAGCATAATATAGTTTCTGTTATATAACTAGGTTATGCTCAATTGAACACTGTGCAGAATAACATGTACATGACCTACGATTCGTCAAACAAATGCCGCTATTTGAATTGCATTACATTTGTGAAATGGCTTAATGAGGTTATTCTTCATTTCCTTTTTTAAACCAAACAATGAAACTTGGATGATGTATATGCACCAAAATATATTCTATACACGTTTGTGATAAACGATTTATCGCCAGGGGATAAATCATTTTAGCAAAAACATGAAGCTACAAATTAATAGAGTATATTGTTCTTATCTGCCAACATTCATTGCTTTTATCAAATTCTTACTAAACACATACATATTAGTAAAACATTGGTATTCGTATTTTTATATCGACATTGCTTTTTTCAGTACCTTTTTTTTTATTAAATGGTAATTGAAATTCTTTAATTACTGAAATATTTAAAACTTAATATATATGACATAAGAATATTAAGCAGCAGACTTTTTACTTTTTATTTGCAGTGATATTATATACTAGTTTTTGCATTGTATCGTTCAATACATTCAAAGTGGTTTGTACATTAAGTAAGTAAGCTAGCCGTCATCACAATACTGAAGGGTCTTTGAAACTGACAAATTAAGTTAAACGCGTGAACTCCCGCCAGGAAAGTCGGGCCAGGTGCTCTGGTTAGGTAAGCAACTTCAGCATAGCTAGCTAACTTATTAGATGGTTTCACACAGCCTCTTATTCATACTTTCATTCGTCCTAATTTTACTCTTCCTTTCAGGTGATAACCAAGTTATATGGTTCATGTGCACGAGCAGCTATACGTCACAACAGGTTGCTAGTGCTACAAAATTAAATCCTGTTAAATAATAATTCATATTAAATGTTGTCAGTTGCAAATATCGGTTTCAGACGAAAGACTATTGTAAAAGTGGCAAGCTATGTGTAATTGTTTTTGTAAAAAAACGAAACTAAGTAATGTGGAGTGAAAAAATCAAACAAACCACTCTCTCTTATAGGACACAAGAATGAGAAATATGTACATAAATTATCCAATTCATTCAGTTAAATGTATCTTTTTATATATCTAGAAACAAGCTTAAATGAGTTAAATTCTTCTTAGTCTGTGCAGTGAAAAGAATGAGAGCATCAAGTACATCCGTGCAGTTTTTTAAACTTCCGATGCAAACTTACTAATGGTAGAACCATATTAAAGTGCTTCACTTTACGCTTTAAGTCATTTAAGTTCATTAAGTGAACATAATTTTAATCACTAGAAAGATTCAAAAGAATCAAAAAGCATAATATAGTTTCTGTTATATAACTAGGTTATGCTCAATTGAACACTGTGCAGAATAACATGTACATGACCTACGATTCGTCAAACAAATGCCGCTATTTGAATTGCATTACATTTGTGAAATGGCTTAATGAGGTTATTCTTCATTTCCTTTTTTAAACCAAACAATGAAACTTGGATGATGTATATGCACCAAAATATATTCTATACACGTTTGTGATAAACGATTTATCGCCAGGGGATAAATCATTTTAGCAAAAACATGAAGCTACAAATTAATAGAGTATATTGTTCTTATCTGCCAACATTCATTGCTTTTATCAAATTCTTACTAAACACATACATATTAGTAAAACATTGGTATTCGTATTTTTATATCGACATTGCTTTTTTCAGTACCTTTTTTTTATTTAAATGGTAATTGAAATTCTTTAATTACTGAAATATTTAAAACTTAATATATATGACATAAGAATATTAAGCAGCAGACTTTTTACTTTTTATTTGCAGTGATATTATATACTAGTTTTTGCATTGTATCGTTCAATACATTCAAAGTGGTTTGTACATTAAGTAAGTAAGCTAGCCGTCATCACAATACTGAAGGGTCTTTGAAACTGACAAATTAAGTTAAACGCGTGAACTCCCGCCAGGAAAGTCGGGCCAGGTGCTCTGGTTAGGTAAGCAACTTCAGCATAGCTAGCTAACTTATTAGATGGTTTCACACAGCCTCTTATTCATACTTTCATTCGTCCTAATTTTACTCTTCCTTTCAGGTGATAACCAAGTTATATGGTTCATGTGCACGAGCAGCTATACGTCACAACAGGTTGTGTTTGCATACTGTTTGTTCTAAAATGAGTTCTGTCTTGCAAGCAGTACTTCTTTATTATATGACAGTGTTCGGAATACAATTCTTTAAACCTCATTTTATCTTTTACAATACTGTTTAAACTGCAGTGCTAGGGATATCTGAAGGACAATTGCACTATATTGAAGACTGCCTTATGGCTGACTAGTGGAGAAGATACGAGTTTTTATCGAGGTACTAGTTAGCTTTTTTTAAACTTTGTTTTTCCTTCATGTTAAATACTTAAAAGAAATACTGTGTAACTCTTTACTGTTGTTTTTAATTATATGATATGTCAACTATAATTAATCCAACAAAACACAAAAATAATTGTGTAAAACTGTGACCTCGTAGACCCCAGTTTCGTGACAAAATTAAAATAACCCCCGTTTTAACACTTAGTAAAGTTGAAAGTTGAAAAATGCACAACAATTTAGAAACAAAAAGGAAATATGCATAGAAAAATAAATTCTTCTAAATCAATCATTGACATAAAACAACAGTTTTTAAACACAAGGAATGACACGTATATCTCCAACCAAATGTATTATAATGGATCTATCTCCAACCAAATATATTAAAATGGACCAAGTTTATGTTAAAATAAGCATGTTTAGTGTCAAATCGTCAATTAAATATAAAGCCTGAAAAGTAATTTCATATTTTTTGTTAAAAAAAAACACGTGTTTTGAATCTAGGCATGGTAATGGATGTTTAATTGCAAGTTACATAATTGTGCACATTATGTTTTTGAAGCGATACAGTAATACGTGACGTTTTCCTAATTTACATTAAAGAATGTCTTCTCACTGTGTAAGTAATACTATCGTTAAGACAATAAACACTAAAAGGTCACACTTAAGTGATATAATACCTCATTTAACATATTTTGCTTACGTAAAGTAAATCATACGTATTGTTTACCAGTGTACTTAAATGACATTGAGAATGAAAGTGGGTCAGTGATATCAAGTGTTGTTTTGCAAATTCGTCATTTTGTCTGATGTAAAATAAAATAAATCGTTTTGTCGCCGACAGCAATAAAACCGAGAACAGGAAATAACAAACAAATGCAACATGAAAAAACAAGCCAAGATCATCACATAATAAACAATATTGAATTATGTCTCACAATCTGAGTCAAACACTTGTGGCTTTTTTATTTTGTTAAATTATCGTTTACATTTCCTTAACAAAAACACTTTTCAGGATAACAGTTGATGACAGTCATCACAGTAATGTTTTAAACATGCTGTGTTCAAAATTGTCCTGGATATATATTTGACGTCCGATATTTCCATGTTCCCTTCATTCAATTTTGATAATATACTAGCTAAACAGGAGGAACTTCCCCTTCCGGACACCCCACCTGACTTTCCTGGTGGAAGTTCACGTGTTTTACCTTATTCGTCAGTTTCAAAGCTTTGCTTCTACATGGATTTGTATGTTCGTTTTTGCTTTAGACGTTGGAACGTATATGCATACACAATGTAAACTCTAAGAGACTGTTTCACATTCCGTAAATGGCTATTCCTTTCAGAATATTGGATAACATATGTATTTAAAAACAATTATGGGATTCGGTGTTCTTGTTGCAACATTCTGTTATTGAAGGACCCTTTTAAAGCCATGTCAAAATATGTATAATTCAGCGTTCCTGTTAAAAAAAACAAAGGAAAAATATAATTGCTTCTAACATCGGTGTTCCTGATACAAAATTCACCAAATTGCTGTTGTCCCTTTTAGGACAATGTCAATAGTGATTCTAGCATAAACAATGATGAGTCAGCATTGCTGTTGAACATTCTGTAAAATGGCTATCCTCTTAAGGACAATGGATAATGTCAAGTGTTTCTATTGCAATATTCTGTTAGTGACAGTCCTTTACCGGACTATGGACAAAATCAAAAATGTAGCATTTGGTGTTTCTATTGCAACATTCTGTTAATGACATTCCTTTACAGGACTATGGATAAATAGAAATAAAAATGTAGCATTCGGTGTTCCTGTTACAACTTTCTGTAAGTGGATCTCGCTTTAAGGGTAATAGGTATTTTTAAAACATGATTTATTTGTATATTTGATTTATTGTCTTTGTTAAATGGAAGTATTATAGAATTTAATTAAATTTCCCCGACATTGTTGATTAATTTATAAATTAATTATAAAGTACAGTACTCAGTAAGTATTAAAGTTCCGGAATTCCGTGCATTCACGGAAAATTTACAATCGCCCAATAGATAACAATGCAATGTCAGTACATTGTCTAATTGGTATTGTATTTAAACAATGGATGTCCATGTAACGACCGTATTTCCCGGATGTAAAACGGATATCGTATATTCTAAAGTTCAAATGAAATATAATAACATAATTTGATTTAGAGTAATGTAAAACAATATCGTTATGATTAATTGACAGTATATTTCATTTTAAATATACCGATCTATGTTTTCTATGGTGTAATGCAAATATTAAAAGCAAAGTTTAACCTTTTACAACTGAACAATTAATCAAGTCACGGCTTCCCTGAAAGGATAAGAATCCCCTGTCTAGCTTGCTACCTGTACAATGTGAAATCAAAATTAAGAAACATATCTTTAAATATAGTATGCATAAACATTAAATATTGCATTTGAAAGAAATTTAATTTTTTAAACACAAATCTAAATAGTTTGTCATTTTAATAACTTTAACAAAATAATCCTTAAGACAATCTTGGAATATTCTTTTCATTAAAGGGAACAGAATATATAATATTTTAACGGAAAAAAGACGTAATATATTGCCGTTTTCACTTACTTTTTGACATAAATGCAACAAAATTTTAATAATGTTTATTTATTTCGACAAAATCAAACACAAACATACTAGTAGCGAATAAGATTTGAAACTGACAAGTTAGGTCAAACGCGTGAACAATTTCACGAAGGAAGTGAGGTCGGGTGCTCCGGAAGGGTAAACACTTCCTGTTTAGCTAGCTACACCCGCCACTAATCATAATTTAGTGAAAGAAACATGAAACTATGGGAGGTCAAACATATCCAGGGACAAAATATCATGGACACAAAGACATCAGACTTATCAACAATACTGTGATGATGGCCATAAAACTTTTTGAGTGCCCTGATAAGCCTATGCTTGCAATATCTCTGGGTCAACAATTTAGTTGTAGCATATTACTTAAATTTCATATATACCAGGCAGTCGACAAAAGAGATCAATAATGCAATATGATATCATGACACATATTTCGTTTATGCATCTGAAATCGTTATTTGGAATATCGTTACAGTTGTTAACAGCTTAACTAGCAATATGAAGTGTATATGCATAACAATATCTGTTATATATTCTTTTTCTACATAGGTGGTATTTCGTCAGAGGGCAAATAGTTTAAGGATAATAAAATGCGTTGACATAAACTCATAAAATATCAATTAATTCTTCTATTTCTGAATCCATTATTTTTAATAATACAGGCCACTAGTTGATGTCTACCAAATGTTTTAAGAGTCTATTTGATTGTTTTACAAGGAAATGTACATTAAAAAACAAAAACTATTGATGGTAATTGTAAAACCAATGCTGAAACTAATTCTAGTTGAATAATCTATAGACTAACCGCTATGACAAATAAAATTTTCTGTATAACAAAAACAATTTATTCGTCAGTGCAACTATTGCAATGCCTCCTTGAATTATTAACCCCTTGTCTATCTTACCCACCATGGGTCATGATCACTGGACCCCTAAGGATTTTTGACTTCCATACATTTTTTTAAACATGGAAGCGGTTATTAAAAGATTGTATCGACAATATCGTGCGCATCATTTTAGATTTTTTAAGAAAGTTAATTATAAACTCCTATGAATCATTCAGTAAGGTACATCGAATAATAGAAAGTATGCCATTTCGTTAATTAATTTGTGATGTATATCAATTGGCATATAAGCGTTGATTTTTTTTTTAAAATGCCTAGAATAGCTAATTTCATTTTTAAACTAGGAATTTGAAAATAAATGGAAGTAGTTGATTGTTCTGAAATAGCTTTGATATAATTTTATATATTCTAAACACTCATGGATAATACACGTCTAGGCTTATCAAGGCCTTCTAAAGGTTTTGTGGTCGTCAGCATAGTATTGTGGATAAGTTTGATTTTTCTGTGTCCAGGATTGCCCTGGATATATAAGACGTCCCATAGTCCCATGTTCCTTTAACACAATTTTTATGACACACATGGCGGGAGTAGCTAGCTAAATAGGAGGTGCTTATCCTTCCAGAGCACCCGGCCTCACTTCCCTGGTGGAAGTTCACGTGTCTAACCTAACTTGTTTTACCTTGCTCATGGATTGTGATTCGGAGTTTGTTTTGATAATAATATAATATGTCATAAAATCACTTTAAATTCCTATTTGTTTGTGGAAAAGGATTAACCTTAATCATATTAATAATATTTATATAAACTTTGTGTAATAGTTATTTGTTATGGTAATCAACACCATTTGTTTATTTGTCTGGAGATATTTGCGATCTGATTTATCAGATAATGCAAAAGGATGGCTTACCTGCTTTTAGTGAAAAGTGTGCAACTATTTTCTAGTTGGACATACAGCGATTTAGGTTCAATTGACTAATAGATTTTAAGCTGAATCAGAAACTTTAATCCGATTCGAGAAAGTCTGAAAACGACGACTAAATTTTAAACTTGAAGATGGTAGACAATAACATTAATTGTACTGAAACCTGTTGCAATATTACTTTATCCGAATTTTTTCCCAATCTTGTACTTAGAAATTCTAAAAGGATACTACTACATGTAATCATGTTCAACATTAGATAAAAGATATTTTATCACCTTTAAACGTTTTTTAAACGTGTAATGATAAAAAACCTAATTAAAGTTCTGAAGCTATACTCAATGCACGACAATGCACGACAATATGAATGTGTAGAATGAGCATTTCATAAAACATTTCAATTTTGTTACAGTTATAAAAGTCTTGTAAATCATTGAAAAATATTCGCAATAAATGCATATTTATCTTGTGTAAATTACCCCTTATACCTACCGAAGATTGAGATGAAGCTCGATGTTACCTGTTTATCTGAATGCATCTTGATACAAATTATAGAATTGCCAT
The DNA here is from genome assembly GCA_021292105.1 of Anadara kagoshimensis. NCBI lineage: Eukaryota > Metazoa > Mollusca > Bivalvia > Arcoida > Arcidae > Anadara > Anadara kagoshimensis. The sequence goes on along the minus strand of CM037861.1, from coordinate 69,876,433 downwards.
GTGGTGCAATCGACCTTATAATTAATCGGTTGTTTATATAACAAGAATGAGACGGCATATCTTATTGCATTATATAATATATAGGAAGTGAGTCATTTTCGATTGTCCTGTGGTGTATGGTATATTGGTCTTAACATAAATTGAAATATTGATAAATAAAATAAAGTGCAGATGACCCTCAATTTTATGTAGTTCACTATACAAATCGAGATATATGTGCAGCGGATTGCTAATAAAATAAAGAATCACTCATTGCATATTTAACTTATCTTGTATTTACTTGTTACTGCCACTGTTATTCAACTTATACCCATAGACTTTCAAGATAAGATAGATGTTTAAGCTTATCTTTATCTGTAGTAAAAACAATGAATTACACAAACAAATAAACTCGTCAATGTTTGTTCTTCGGTCGAACAATCTATAATTCATTTGATGTGTATGACAATTTGTCTCTTAATTAAAAACAAATACCCAAAACACAATCTCAACGTAAAGTAAAAACTGGGAATTTTAATTAAACACTTGAACTTCCAAAACGGGAGTGAGGTCAGTTGCTCTGGAAGGAAGCTAGTTACCCACCAATTGTGTAATCAAATTTTGAAAAATTAAAGGAACATGGAACTATCGGGTGTCAAAAATATCAATGGCAGTTTTCGTGTTTGGTAAAGTGAAGGTTAATTTTATCTTATAAATTTTAGTATTTATGATTCACTGGTTGTAAAATAAATGGGAGGCTGGTTATATTAAGACATTGTTAGTAGTAGCAAATAACATTTCCTGGTAAACCGGATTTGTGCAACGCAATAGAAATTTCAAAATGTTATCGAGTCGTACGTAGCCTAAGGGAGTTTTATCAACCGGACTTAAGAATCATAAAGCGCACGAGGTTTTCATCATAAAAAATTCAATGTTGTTCTTAAACTATTTTCCAAATAAAAATAATATTTTCTTAATGTAAACCGAATAGCTCGTAATTAATAGCATACGACGACATTCGTATTTATTAAGCAAATAAAACATAAAGCTATTTGGATTATTTTCCAGTCTGTATTTACTTACTGCGTCTGATGCTATTTATTCTTTTCCTATATTAATAAGAAATGTATATTTAAACTGTATATATTCGATGTAAGACATGACATCAGGAGGCGGAGGATAATTCGCTATCAGCAAATTTCTCCAGACAAACAGACAATGCTACTGATTGCTTTTATCAATAACAACTTGTACTTGTTCACATCTCATGATCCGCGCAATCAGTATAGTTATAGTTTTAGAGAAGAATAAACTCTTGAGAGTATCTGGAGGTTAAAAACTTACAAATAAAACGAAAAACACAAAATACAATTTTATGAAAAACACGAGCAAACAAAAGAAATAAAGACAAACACATACAGTATATATTGCTACCACTTACCAATCAAGGAGAATATCTAGAGATTTAAGTGGGAAAATGTGTAACGATAAAATACTATTTTATGAAAGACATGGACAAACAAAAGAAGAAAACACAAAAATACATATTGCTACCACTTACCAAATAAGGAGAATATCTAGAGGTTTAAATCGAAGAAACGTGTAACTAAAATCTATAACAACAGCCAATTGAGCCAAAAGCCGAATAAAAACATTACATTTGTATGAAAAACATAGGCAAACGGGAGGAAAATACAAATACATTAAAACCACAGAAATAATTATAATGTATCCTACTAAGGATTTGTAGTGCTATATTTTATAGTTAATGAAAATATAGACAAGACAATGTCCTTTGGCGTGGTTAAAGTCTTAATGAGTTTTCGTAAGTTGACAAAATGTGTTCCTTTTTCAGACAAATATCTTAGTTTTTTATTTAAAATACTTCTACTGAAATATTATTATTATTATTAATACAGGTAATATCATTATTGATGATGATTTGTAATCAAACACGTGTTCAAAACACTATTCCAAAAGCAAAGTAAAAATGCTTAACTTCGTTAAGCACATGAACTGCCTCCAGGAGAATGAGACCATGCAGTTAGCAACTGTATTTTTAATAAGGCTAGTGTCAACGTTATGAAAGCCAATAGCCCTGAGGCAAAATTGTAGCAATCTGTGTAACATAGTACAAAAAGACACTTAAAATGTTGTTTTTGCCCGGCCGCTATCGGCTTTTATAGAACTTGACTACTATTTATATAAAACAAAATTTTGTCAACAAATTTGTTGCAAGTACTTCATACATTTCCTGACAGTGATACGATCATTACGTGCAAAATTATATAATCAATTTTAAACCCGACCATCAATATTAAGTGATTACAGCGGATTAGTTCGTAAGAGTTATTACTGGACGATGCACTCTTAGCTACCAAGCAGATTTAAAACTATATGTAACAGCTTACTACAGCGATCTGTTTTTTTTTTCACCAATTGAACAATCTGAATTGTATAATGTAAACAATCCACACTATACAGATAAATAGATTTATGTAGGAGAATAAATCGGTATCGACAAATTGATCTCTAAATAAACAGATAAAACGGTATAAATCTTCCCACGTGTATTGCTTTTATTGGCGTGTTTGTTTTTGATTTTATCAATGAATGTAACATATTATAGCTGGGGAACAGTGTGAAAGTATTTGTTGATATCTTGTCCTATACTGTAGCATTTGTTTTTATAACGTGCCAATTAATTACTAATATGTAGTGTTTTTGACCTCAAACGTCAGACGGAGAGCTAATGGTTTGTTCATGTTCAAATTCTAATAAAAAATCCTAGTAACGTAAACATTTTGACAACTTGCACATTAAGTTAAGAACATGGATTTCCATCATGGGAGTGAGACTGGGTGCTCCGAAAGGGTACCTCCTATCTAGCTGGCTACACCAATCATGTATGAAATCAAAATTAAGAATGTAAGGAACATGGATATATTTGAGTTCCCATAGTTCCATATTTCTTCTTTCCCAATTTTGATTACACACGTGGTAGGTTGGTTAAATATTGCTTAACTTCGCATCAGCAATTTTAAAGCTATTTGCGACTTGAGCTATTTTTTTTTTTAATCTTTATGGATTAATCTATGAACAAGTTCGTGTATGCATAAGGAGTGTGAGTGCGTTTTATGGTCTGCCTTGTAATAAAGCGCACTCAGGGTGACTTTAACGTGCTTGCTCACAGATTCAGTACACCGCAGACAAGCGAACCACTCACCCAGTCACTTTATACTGATTTATACCAGGTGAACCAGTAAATGCCAAAGGCAAATTCACTTTCCCACATGTGGTCTGAGCAGGGCTCGAACTACACACGTGGTAGGTCACCTGGCATAACTTCCCTGGTCAAAGTTCACGTTCGAACCTGATTTTCAAACTTCAAGGTTTTTACTTTCCTCTGGGGTATTGGTTAAGGATAAGTATGTATATCGCTGCATACTTTTTCCAAAGCATAGCATCTATGATTATGCAAAAACAACTCGTTTTTCTTTGTTTTTATATTGCAAGAATGTTTGTAAAATTTCAAAGCAAGAAGCAAAGATGCGAGGTCGTTTTAGTGAATAAATAAGTATTCGAAATGCTTTAAATGTGAAAGATGGACAATCTCTTTTTACAATCACGTTTTCCCCGTTTTTGCGTCCCCGTAGGTCGAAGAGATAAAAAATATTCACTCAGAATTTAAAACACAAGATTATTATAGTCCTCTAAATGAAACATGTCAAACCAATAAATGAAATTCCGACGTGTACACAATTCACGTTAAATACATATTACATAAGATATATGCACATACACTAAGGGTTATCAAATGTGTAGACAGTGCATTACGTGATGTATTAATTAAGCATGTGATAAGAGGCAAATAGGAAAACATGGATTGGGATTTTTAAAATAAAACTTGTCTTAAATCATACCTATGTAGAACTATAAAACAAACATGTCTTTTGCTATCAATTTTGATATCACACGTAGCGATTGTAGCTTATTAAAGAAAACGTGTTTAGCTTTTTAGCTTAACGGAGCACCCGGTCCCACTTCTCTGTTAAAATTGCACTTTGGCTAATTTGCCAGTTTTATTTTTTATTTAAGGATTGAATGTCACTTTGAATGCTGTCATCGAGGTATGACTGCATCAGCTCACGTTCAAAGTAAATGAATCGCGAAGCGATTCATGTTAACTTTGAACGTGAGCTGATGCAGTCATACCTCGATGACAGCATTCAAAGTGACATTCAATCCTTATGTTTACATTATTTTTACCCACAAAAAGGTATTATTAATTTTCCGAAAGTCGGTGTATTAATGTGGTTGGAACACTTAAAGCGAAATAACTCTTATTGTAGAACCATATAAAGAGAACAGCCATGTTGATTTGTCTCGTTGCTTGGCGATCGTAAAATATAGTTCCGTAAAACACATTTGAAAATTAAATTCTATTTCTCATTTTTTCACTAAACAATAATCTGTTTGGTAAGATATTACTATGAACATAATTATTTAGTCGAACAACTAACAGTTGTTCACAATTTAAATGTGGTGTCCTCGGACTCACTATATTTTTCACTTCGTATCTTATCAGCTTATAGGCCATGGGAAATGGTCATTAATCATTAAAAAATTATTTTGATATAAAAAGACAACAAATATTGGTTTTTATTATTCTTTTTTATTGTCAAATCATTTTTAAAATTGGTGCAGTATGACAAATTTCTACGTTTGTTACCGCTCGTAAAGAGCGTCCCTGCAGTCGCCGGATAGATTTATGAATGAACTCGCAGGAAATTATGAATGAATAAGTAGTCCCTTGGTGGTATGTATTCCTCCGCTGTACATCGAAAGCGGATTGGCTGAAGATATTAACTGACGTATCGCTTTACACAGAGCGCGCGACACACTGCTGTCATCGAAAAATTAACGCAATGGTTCCAAAGAGATTCATATAAGGCAATGCATTTGTAATGTAAACATTTGCCTTTTAGATTGTGTTAGAACATAAGAACATGGATCGTGATGTTTGTTGTGATATATGTGTGTTTCATTTCGTCTTATCCGTTTCAAGAAAGACTCTGCATTAAGTAAAAGTCTCATATAAGCTGATTTTATTTTTGAGTGCTCCCGCAATCCCTGCTCGTAACTTGAAAGTAATAATGTATTGATGTAGTTAAGCATTAATACTTAACCGATTTAAGACAGAAAGCTTTTGATTAACATTAATACTATAGTTTGTTCGCCAAAAAATTGTTTTCTCTCCGACGTGATACTGAGTAAATAAAAGTTACTGTAGGTACATAACATAATTCTACCCATTTTCGCCGTCTTCTTCGACTAGAGATAACATCAGTAAGTCTGTTCTGGGATAAGTATTCAACTATCACTATCCTGAAAACGAATTCCCAAACCTGAACTGTTTTTAACCTTTATTAAAATTTTGTTTTATTTCTAGTTTCATTAAATTAAATATTATACCAGTTTTAATTTTACATGGCTAGACGACCGTTTCGGAATACAATTCTTCATCAGTAGTGCTTGGACCAACATTGTGAATACAAAATTTTATAAGCTGTTGAAAAAATACCCAAATATATTATAGTTCGATTAAATTCAGGCCTTTTAAATCTTGTCTATAAATGCCACCATTCTCCAATATATTAAATGTTGTCATTGACTCTTAATTGCATTGCTACCTCCTAATGTCACCAATAAAAGCTGTATTATAATAGGGTTGTACATTCTAAAAACGATAATTTTATTGGCATATCATTGGCGCAACACCATTTACCATATCCAAGTCCAGACTCCATGCCTATGTCCAAGTGTAAAGTCCGGTCCCGGATATTTACTATGCCACTTACACAAGCTTGGGTCAGAATTAATTGAAATCCAGTAACATTTGTAATGCGTCATTCCAGCTGTTTTATTTTGATTTGAGTAACAATATACTTGTTTGTGTTATTGTACTGAAGTGACACAGAGTACATATATAATTAGGGCAGTAGTATCAATTATTATGTTTTTCTTTAATAAAAACAACTGTTAACAGCCTTTTTAACTACAACAACATTATTTTTAAATAAACACGAAATTATGCCATTTCTCACGTACGTTCATATTTCTTTTAGACAATTCTGTTACCTCAGTTTGGGTGTTTACTTACTGCATCTTTTAGCTAACCCGGAACTTCAGATTTTGAAAATAGAAATATTCAGCAATTTCACCAGAGAAAAACTGACATCATTTTCCCATGAACCGATCCGCATAGTCCTTAAAATGTTTATACCACCACAGATAAAGTGTTTGTGTAGGAGACTGTGTTGATTCTGTAATAAACAGTATAACGCCACGTCAAAGGTTTTTGACGACTTTTTGGCGTGCTTTGTCTTTTTGTGAGTCGTTTTAACGCTTCTCTCTTTTACAGTTCGACTTTTCTCCGTTTTGTCGACATAATTACACCGCTCTCTCTCTCTCTCTCTCTCTCTCTCTCTCTCTCTCTCTCTCTCTCTTCCTTTTGTTTTTCATTTCTCTAATCCACAAAAAAAGGATATTGGAAAGATTTACACTCAGTCCAAATAGATGTTTTAATTACCTTTGTGTTATGGATGAATTGAAATAAACACATTTTTCTTTCGAATTAGTTTCAATGGTGTTTGTCTTACTTTAGACTGAAAATATCCCTATGGTAACAAAGTTTTTCCTTTTCGTTATGCAGTTCCAACATAAAACTATTAGTCTGAGGAAATAAATGGCAATAGAAAACTTAATTTGATGAAGATCATTGGCGATTGTGATTTTACGTCTTTATTTCATTGCAACCTTCGTTAGGGTTTCAGAAAATGAATTGATGATTTTGGTCCATTTTGGTGTTTCTTATAAGCTTTATATGATTTTATCTCACCGAGGTTTTCCCAAACAGTCTGTCAAAGTTTGCAAAAGTATTTTTAAATAGGCGTTGCGCTCTATTATTTGCAAAACGATTCTGTAAATGTTTTACATTTTAACGCCCATACACATTTCATTTCCTTATATATTTGTTCACATTAATTTACAGTATCTTATAATACTTTTTAAGAATGGCGTATATACTTGTTTTATCATTGTGATATACATGTGTGTATTATTTGCACTAATCTATATGATGAGTCCTAAATAAAATGTTTGTATTGCAATGCATCATATTACATGTACATTTGTATTTAACGAATTGTGCGTCGTATTCTGTCAAATGCTAAACGCTATGGAATGTACATGTAGGCGTACGTGTGTTCGTTTTAATGATTTTCATATTCATATCTTTCACCTGGGCCTCCCCTAAGGCTAAATATTTTGCATTTTAATTCATTTTACCATAAATTTCCCATAAAAGTCTAACGAAGTTTTTCCTGTTAATTGATAACAGCACTATAACATTTAATTAGCAAACATATTTAATACTTCGGCGAAAGTATTTGCCTTACTATTTTACTACGCACTATGTTCATGTCAGCTGACATGGGTATGCGCGTTGTAAATAACTTGTGGATTTCTTTTTGAAAATCCGTTTTCATTTCACTTGTTGTTCAAAGGGAGGTGTTGTTCTTTCATTCCGAAGCAGTCCTTTCGAAGCAAGTGAAAAAAAATCTTGAATCTTGATTAGAGGTAAAACAACTTCAAATGAAATTCATATCGATAGGGGAAGGAGAAATTAGCCATTATACAGCTGTGTATTGTGAGTTTTATGAAAATATAGATCATGATGAACATTTTGTTTTATTTTACAAACAGCTGTTTTATAACGCATATTGCTGACATAAGTTTAAGCAATATACAATCAACAGAATATACATGTATTCAATATGTTTTGTTTTTGCAAACTATAAAACATTTTAGAGATTTTTTTCTTTTTCTGTTTAAACTTTATATGACAAAACAAGTTGTAAAACAAATAAATTGCTGATTAAGAGCTATTATAACCATAGGTGTATCAAGGTCCTTAAACGTTTAAGGACCTTAAACGTTTAAGGACCTCATTACACCATTGTTATTAAGTATGATGTCCCTGTGTCCAAAATTACCCTGAATTTATTTGACATCCCGTTTTTCGCGTTTCTTTTCGTTTTCAATTTTGATTTCACACTTGGCGGGTGTAGCTTGCTGGACAGGAGGTGGTTAAATAAATAAATAAATAAATAAATAAATAAATAAATAAATAAATAAATTTTCATTAAAGCTTGCAGCTTTAAAATGTATGGTTACATACTATGCCTTGAGTAATGATTGTTTCACTTCTGTTGAAAAGTGCAGTACTTTGTACAACGAAGTAGGCTGCTTGCAAATAAATTGTTGACTCAGGGATATTGCAAGCCTAGGCTTATCAAGGCCCTCAAAAAGTTTTATGGCCGTCATCACAGTATTGTTGATAAGTTTGATGTCTCTGTGTCCAGGATTGCCTTGGATATATTTGACGTCTCATAGTTCCATGTTCCTTTCACACAATTTTGATTACACACGTGACGGGTGTAGCTAGCTAAACAGGAGGTGCTTACCCTTCTGGAGCACCCGGCCTCACTTCCCTGGTGGAAGTTCACGTGTCTAACCTAACTTGTCAGTTCCAAAGTTTTTACTTTGCTTCTGGATTGTGATTCGGAAATGGATTAGTATGTTTGTTTTTGATCTATAATATCGGACGCTAACGCTAACACCAGTTATATGACCCAAGTATTCCCTTATAAAGGGGCTTGTTCAATTTTGTTTTAGTAATAATAATAGTATTTATTTGCCTAAAGCAAAAACGAGCTTATAGCCCAACATTTATATATACATAATAAATACGATAGCGGCAGAATACAGTATTAACATTGAAGGTGGTCTTAGCATAAAACAAAACAAAACAATACAAAAACATAATTACGAATAAACATCGTCAATTTGTCAACAAATTTTGTTTAGTATCGTAAGTTGTATTTTATGGAAAAACACTAATTAGGAGGGATGTTTAACGTGTTATTCAATTTTTCAAACACCACAACACTAGAACCAGTGGTGGCACGTCCAAACAAGGAGTTTGGTAATTAATGATTTAAGTTTTTTTTCAATTATTTTAAATTTTTATCTGGATAATTCTCGAAGCTCTAAATAAATTCAAGTACTATTACATATGTTTCTGTTCTACCGTACTTTAGCACATGCTAATATATCATCAAGGCCGACAACCGTGGTATACAACCACCTTAACTATTTACCAATGCGGCAGAAAGTGTTATTTTATAATAAGCTATATATAGAAGGGAATGCATACTGTTTCCAGTTCTTTAAAATGTTAATGAAAGACTTTTGAAATTGACCTTGAAAATTGAAAGTGCAAAAAATAGATCGATCAGAATTTTTTATCATCAACATTTTGATTGGAGATGTTCATCTAGTCAGTCATAATATTAATGAAGCCTTTACAACAGACTCACATTTACCTGTACGATACCTGATGTCGTTGGTTTCGATATGTTCTCACCTTGTTGTGTTACCCAAGTAGTTTGTTAATTCACTTACTTATTTGTTCCCTTATAGTTATGTCTTATAGTTTCTAAGTTCATGTGTATCATATCTCGCTAAAAATCTATATTTTTATCGATTTTTCTTTTCTATGAGCAATATCCACTCTACCTGTTTATGTTGTCTTTGTTTCACAGTCAATACGCTATGACAGAGCTTGTTTCAAATATTGGCGAATATTACAGTGAAACAAGAAAATTCTTGACGTATCGATATTACAAGACCAGGATTATCAATGTCCTGAAAACGCAGTCATCACATATCCATCCAAAATTATCCTGAATATGTTCCTTTCACTCGCAATTTTGATTACACACCTGGCGGGTACATGTAGCTAGATAAACAGGAGGTGCTAACCATTCGTCCCCCCCCCCCAAAGCACCCAGACGCATTTCCCTGGTAGAACTTTGTGTGCTAGTAATTGTCAAAGTTTTTACTTTGCATTTTAGATTGTGATTGTAATAAATCACTATGTCTATGTTTTATTTAATGTCTATGCCTGTATAACTCAAGAACAAAGAGTAGTATTCTTACGCTTGATGGTTGGCTGGTTGAATGCTGTTTTATATTGTTTCAGCGTTTCAGTAATTTTCAGCCGTATTCGCGACGCGATGACAAATAATTGACGTCAAGAATGAACTAAACATCGGTCCGTGCGATGAAAGGGTTATGTTCAAGTTTTGTTCTGCATTGTGCAATTAGATAGCAAAAAAACATCGAGAATCCCTGTCTACTGAGAGCCAAGCAGTAGACGCCTGCGAAAAAATGTGAAAAATCTAGAACGCATTTTTGGTCGACAGAGGTAAAACCCACAATAGTGACGCCGTGACAACTCGATCACCCTGACCCCTGGCAAAATAGGTGAAATTCCATTGATTAGCTTTGATAACAACATCTGTTAACATGCATAAAAATATAGGTAAACAACATTGACCTGTCCGTTTGACCTTTAGGAATATTCATATAAGCGGGTCCACCCATTATATGGGTAGTGTTAGAATTAGCAGGTAATTATGAAACTAATGTATACACAAGACACCTGATTAGTGTTCTCATTTTGCAGAAGAAATAAACACCTGTGTTCCCTATACATAAATGCACTAGTCTGTGATAAATATTTTAATTAAAGGTCAAGCGGACAGGTCAATGTTGTTTACCTATACATTTAGATTGTTTATGTAACAGATGGTAAACAGTTTTATATGCCCTCGCAAAATATGTAATGACCTGAAAACTGCTGTGTGTGTTGGATGATCATACAATGTAGATATCTAGAAAGATTAAAACTAAGATAGTGAGAAGTCGAAACTCTACTGATGAGCGGCCGCTGTATGGACAGTTAGTAACCAAAATGCTGACAAATAATACATGACGATTGTATATAACAGTCATCACATCAAGATATACATATAGATAACGATGAACTGCGGATTGGCTACTAAAAAGTTAGATTGGTGTTAAATTTTGAACAGATCTGTAACTGTATTTGCGTATTAAAATTATCTTTTCAATCAATCATCTATTAGCTCTTATCGTTTTGTTACATTATTCTAATTGGCTGCGGTATCGCCATAATGTAGTAATTAACTTTAACATCAATTTGCTTTAACGATGCATATAATAATTAATAGCGTTTTTTCACAAATGTTGACCAGGAGTTAAATTATGCATGAAGATGTTCAAACAAAAACGTACTATTACGGTAGCTCGAATGAAGCGTGTTCGTTTTATATATCATGGGTTTGGGCCCCGGCCGGTGTGTGACACAGACTTTAAAATAAACACATTGAAGTTTCTGATTTCGATCACAATCAAGTGTCTTTTGTCTCTCTTGATTTGCTGTTTTCGCAATAATCTGTTTTTGTATATTCAGAAGTTATAAGTCAATGCTAACTTGCAGCAGTTGACCGCATATTAACTCGTGTTATATTATTAAGCTTGTAATAAATGAATCAATTTCCAAGATATATCCTTGTGATTTTATGTTTGATTGTTGTGGTAATGCTATTTAACGTCGCATCAGCCATTTTTCATCTGTTCCCGACAAGATATTTTATTTGAAACCATGTAACTATACTACTTAACACTAATGCACTAACCTTAATTTTAACATTTATATAAATGTACCGAATAATTAAGGGCAATTCAATGATGAAACATCAAACAAGCCTTCCATACATGCATGGTTTAAACAGATTTCAAGTGATTCCAATGATAATGTTTGTAGATAGAAGTAACCCAATAAATGATGCTTCTCGTTTAAGAATAAGGAAATTTCATCGATTTCGTTTAGACTATTTGTTTAAAGTAAATTATAAAATGATTTGAACATAAGAATTCTCGGAAGATACATTGAGTATTCCCAGTTGGACTTCGTCTAACATAGTCTATGTAGCTTCAGCATTTTAATCTATACATCACGACACAAATTACAAATTTTCCACCATAACTCCAAGTTGTGAAGGAATTAATTTAAAGTTTTCTGCGCTACACTCGAGCAGACTTTTTGTGACATAAAGATTGGTTTACATCACATCAGCAATTTTTCAGCTATTATCGACGAGAGCAAATTTGTTTATCTCGAAGAATTAATTTAAGAACAGTTTTATGTATGTGTGACATGCATGTGCCTCACCCAGTCACACAATAATGATGATTTTAAGGTGCTAGCTCACAGATCGAGTACGCCGCATACAGGCATATATACCACTCACCAAAAACAGCATTTACTGACACAGGGTGAACCAGTCGATACTATGTCTTTAATACTAAGAGATAGACGTGGAATCTGTATCTCAAATTTAATACTCTATTATATGTCCCGACCGGGATTTCAACCCATGACGGCGTACGTTCTAGATCTACCACTGATTTCCAACGAAGCTGTCCAGTAACATAAACAGTGTTAATTATATTTGATATAACAGTTCCGCCAAATTAAAATCTCAGCAAGCGAGTTACGTGAGAAAAGCCACAGAGGCAACATCACAAGATCTATTTAGCTCATGTTTCCAAAGAGTGTAAAATGTAAAACAATGTTACTTAACGTAATTAAAGGATCTCGATAACAGAATATGTGTAACGTGAGCTATTGCATAAACTTACAGTATATAATCAATATTTCTTGATACAATATTCTTACAGTACATCGGAAACATTACATAAATATAGGTTTGTTTCAGATTTTTAAAATATAAAGTAGCTGAAGATGATTATACTAGAGCATCCAAGAACAGGCATCAACAAAACGAACTGCTGATGTAACGGTCTGGTTCGCTTAATTGGTAGAGCACCCGCCGGCTGTAGTGCGGGAGGCTCAGGATTCGATCCCCGGTCTAAATCCGCAGTTTTATGTCCGTTCTGTTATATAAAAAGATATATCAAACATAACCCAAGATAAACACATATTGACACCAATTATATACTAGTAGCAACTCCCAATCCAAACTTTTGCCGGGTTTCAAACATAATTACAAAACCCAGAGGTGTGGTTCAATATATTTGTTCAAACCTTAACATTCTCACATTTTACTAACCAGGGTGCTGAAACACAGGCATTAGACATGTTATTTTTCACGAATAACAAAGGCTAATCTTCGACCGTACGCCGCTCCCTGAAGTATCAGATATTAAAAGATTTAATATAGAGCATATCGAACGCTACACACTTACAGCTGTTTTGGTAGTGTTTTATATGTAACAATACAGAACTAGAGAAGTGTGCCGCATTTGCAAGATAAGTGACAAGGTAACGGTCCAATAGAAGAATCCACAGCATTAATATTGAAGTGGAGCGTGTTGTAAAACGTGTACCTCTTTATTAAGTTAACTTGTAAAACTATGTTCAAATGGAGCTGAACAAAACCACACAATTATAAAGAGTTCTAGTATTCTATGGGTTTTGTAACAGCAAAAACTACAAGACACTTAAATTGTTTTAAACATGTCTAGTAATTTGTCCATTATGTTTCTTTCTTGGGTGGGCGATTCCAATGGTTTTAAACAAATAATACTGAACCTATACAACGATTGTTATACTTCAGCATATCGCAATACATATTGATAAATATAAGTGTGTTTTCTGGGCATTGTTTGAATTTACACATCCTAGACAATTGCAGATATTTTTTAAATGTTCATTATATTCAAATAAGTACGTTTTCACTTTACCATTAGCATTACCATTTATTATTTACTTTTCATGCAAACTACAAGCATTTAATGTGTTTGTTTGTGCGAAATATTTAAGAGATAACAATTACTAGTATTTCATTGTTTGCTTATCCAAACTGGGACGTCAATTTCTTACCCGCACTAAAAATTGGACGATAAGCTGAAAAAGGACGATATCAAGCCATCAACACTTGTATGAACAAATATTTTTCAAAATCTTCTTTATATATGAGGGGTTACTAACCTGTAAACGCTTAGAGCAATAATAAGGCAATGTGCAGTTTAATTTCGTATGCGATTATTCATTTAGTCTACCTAAAACGATATATTCATATACATATCTAACTTTAACTAATGGGCACAATATTCAAAATTTGGTATGACTTGCTCACGGCAGAGATATTTGTACCATGATTTATTATTTTGTTCACGGGATCTTGTAAACGGAAAGCGGAGCTTCCTGCGTCAGTCGGTGGGAATATAAATTAAATGGAAGGATTTACCAGTTGAGTATATACTTCAGATATCAATGATTCACACAATACAGTATCTGATTTCAAACATCATACTGTTTGTGTTCACAATACATACCTGTTTGTTAATACATGCTCTGTGAGAGCTCTGTGTGTTGTTGACTTTGCTTCTTTTGGTAACCGGTAGTAGTGGTAGTTTTGCCATCGCCAGAAGTACGTGTGCTTTTCTTTTGATTGAACACCAAATAAACTGTGTATTATAAGTATTGCAAGGTATAATTAAGTTGCATATTTCTGATCAAGGGTAGGGGGGTTTCATTTTTCTGTTAAAACGTGCTTCTGTTTCAAAATACCAAACTGTTTATTATTTTGTTTTTGCATTTAAATCTCGAATAAATTGTGTATTATAAGCATTGGAAGGTATATTGAAGTTGCATCACGCTTGTTTTATATTTGATTATTGGCAGTTTTGTCATTGTTTTATTAATGAAGGCGTGTTTCTATTTCAAAACACTAAACGTTTATGTTTTCGATTTAAAACTCCAAATAAAATGTGTATTGCAAGTAGTGTGATTGCATCATATACTCCATAAGAATGTGGTTGAAGAGAGTGGAGCCTGTTTATATGATAATATCACTCTTTGTTTCGGAATCATATGTGCGTATTTGTAATTTTTATAATTACATGCGTTTAGCGAAATAAAACAGAGGGTGATAGATTGAGATGTTAGTAATGTTATTGTTTTAAAGACGCATCAGCATTACTGCAGTGTTGATAATCAAACCATTGACTTCCGTAGACTTTCACAAGTCCCTATATTAAGTAATTATTTCCAATATCTTGTAATAGTTTTAAAGGGGAAAGATACTGAAATTTATAACTTAATATAGCGACTTGTGCACTTACAAGTCTTAAGACTTCCTTTAATACCAACTCAACACTTTAATATTGATCTTAAACAGTTGTTTTATCATCAAAATTTAACAATATTACAGAAAGCACTAATATCACATGAACAACACTTCACAAATAAATCAAGTAACAAAAAAATATATACTAGATTTGTAGAGATTGTCTATAATGCAATGGGTAGACCCGAAATGCAGCTTATCTGTATACCAAGTCCTTTGTGATTGACGTAACAAATATTTCAATATTTTTTAAAATATTTGTTTGAAAAAGCTTTAGCTAGTCTATAGTTGAGCTAAATAATCTGCTGCAGAGCAGTTCTAAAAAGATTTGAGGCGGCCTATCTGTCACCACAGAGATTAGAGAAGAATTTTTAAAATGTTTTTTGAAATATACTTATTCATGAAGCTAAATTCAATTGATCGCTCCATAAAATAATCTAGATGTATATCCAATTGATAATATCCAAATAAAATCAGTTTTCTGTTCCAATGAATCAATTACGAAATCCGTCCATTTTGAAGAATCCAGGTCTTATCGGACTTTCAATAAAAGTCACTGTAACACTGTTGCACGTAACGTCTGTAACAAATACTTTCATTGGATTATTATCACTTGTTTCCGGACACATGTCGTCTGCCTTTGTGTCAAAATCAACAATAGTATCATCATCACTGTCCATTGTTGACACAGCAGACGATTCGTTGCCACTTGTCAATTCACTATGCGACAGTCCAGATGAACTTGAACCTTTGATCACATCATGTTTGATTGAATTGTCTTCCTTTTCGTGAAAAGATGTCTCGTGCATGGCACGCGACTTTGAGACCCAATCAAAAACTCTCTTTTTATTTCCATTTATATCGTCACAATAACAATCCGTACTGCTTTCAATATCCCGGCTTTTCCTATCATCTACGTAACACAAATCAAAAGCATTTTTGTTTTCCGCATTTAATTCTAGTTTTTCCAAATTTTTTCTTCCATTGTCATTTTCGTTGATTTCATGCAGATTGTGACCCCTGTCATTCATAAACAAAGAAGTCGATAGCGGCACATCTGTCTCTTGACGTGGGATAATATAATCGCTTTTCCCATTCACTTCTTTATGTCCATTATTAAATACCTGGTTATGTTTAAATGATGGGGCAATTCTCAATGCATTGTTACTGTTTTCGAAGTGATCGTCATGCATCAACGATTTCTTATAATATTTTTCTCCATATGGCAGAAAATTCTCCATCTGAAAATAAATAAATTAGGAACTTTTTAATAAAAAAAACCTTTGAATAAAAATCCTTTTATAACAAGTATCAAATATCATTGTTTAATGAATTCATGCTTTAACAAAAAAGAAATAGGGACAAAAAAATCGGAGGAAAATAGCATAAGGTTCAAGTAGATATCAATATCCTAAATATATTTCAAATCAATTATAAAGTAAAACATATTGTTTCCGGTCATATTTTTAAATTTTATACCCTTGGGGTTAAACAAAGACGACCTTGAATCTTTATTGAATGGACGCATGTTTTTCGACCTTTAACTATATTTTTCGTAATCAATGGTCAATAAAAATTGACGTCAGTCGAAACCAAGCAAAAAATAAGCATTTTCTCAAATATAGCATGCGTGTGCAAATAATGTCATGTGAACATCATGTTTTTACTGTATGTGGAAAATACACAAAGTACCACCCTTTTACAGTATCAAAAACTATGTTAACATTTGGGTTTATTATTTTTTACACGACAAAGTAAAAGGTTACATCAGTGAGTCAATCAAAGAGAAGGCAATGTCAATTATCATCAGCAAGCTTAGCAAATGCTCTCAGATTGTTTAAGTCAACCATATAAATTCCATAATCTCGAATTTGACGTGAAAATGAATACAAGTGGTGAAGAAAAACGTGTTTCCACAAAATAGGCTATGCACAAAGCTTGGAATTGGAGATGCTGATGATTCTGGGATACCTGGTTCCACAAGTTGAGGTTTCGGTATGTGAATGTCTTTTATTAAAGATTTCATATATCCATACGAGGTTATTGGTGTGTAACTATTTATGGATATCAATTGACAACCCCTTTTTGGGTATTGGGTGATTTAAACCTCAAGATTCATAATGTTATTTCACAATAGACAGCGAAATTTCGAAAATACACATCTAACTAACTTTTAGCCTGCTACAAGTATAGCAGTTTAAGCCTATTCTCGGTAGAAGAATGTGCGCGAGGCTGGGATTGTAAAATGACAAAAGTTACTGACATATTAGAGTTAAACTTACCTCACTCTTTCTTCTGCGGCCAATCTTTTTTGAGTACGGTCTAAAATAAAGAATTACAGAATCTTACCAGTATATCAAACTATGCTGTATATAAATTAAACATTTATAAACAATTACCTCCTGGGTAGAAGTTTTGTTACTCGATTGTGTTTTCAAAACGATATTGAGTCAATTTACACGAGGTTGTTTGATCATTCGAGGTCTGGTTTGGACAGGTTGTAATGCATTGGTTGAATATACAAATACATGTATGACGTTTATCTAGTCCTCATTGTCTTAGCCCGTAAAATCGTTGAAAACGTGATGCCATGAATATAGGTGTGCATGTGTGATATGTGTTATATACAATATATAAGTTCAGGAGGTTTAATTAAATGCCAACTGTACAATGTGTGAAACATACTCCTCTTCAAGTCTATTACAGAGAGATCAATTTGAATCTTGTTTAAACGACATACTAGTAAGTGAAACCGACTGTGTATTGGACAACGAGCAGTTTGAACCCTATGTAACGGTCTGCCTTTTTAAACTAAAAGTGTCTATCAATTGCACAACAAAACTTTTGAACATTCTTTAAGAGCAAAATGGACTGATATGATGTTATAATCCGGAGACATTTGTGGTCAAATTTGTGATAAAGTAGGAAACCAGAGTAACCTCGGAGAACCATGAACCTTTTGCAAGCGAACTGACAACTTTCTCACACCAATACCTGTCACAGTAGGGTCGTAGCTAGTGAGAGGCAGCGTAATCTATATAGCCAATACCTTATTATATTTAGTCACCAAGGTATTGGTTCGACAAAAAAATGAAACATAACTTTACAGATTGAAAATGAACGTGGATGAAGTAGATACACCATGCCCATTGTGTAAATATGCAAGAATTTAATACATTTTGTTTATATTTACAAATATGTTTTATGAATAAACTACTCATGTCATTTAAAGCCTCCAAATACTAAGTATGTGACCCGTGTTGAGGTCTTATACACTCCGCGAAATGTGTATGTCCACATGACTAGTGTAAAAAGGTAATTCAAGATTTTTAACATGATATAAGCTTAACATCACGAAATGACTGCAGGTTCAATCAATCTCGTTTCATTTGCCAGGGGCTCAAACTACAAGACTTGAGATACCAATACGTATTGCACTTTTTAAAATAAAGACACTAAGCATGATTGCGTATATTTTGAAAATTTTTTATTTATTTATTTATTTTTTTTTTTTTCTTTACATTACACAATCATGCTTCTTCCCACTCACTTTGCGTATATGTTGAATTTTTTTTATTTTTTTTTTAACATTACACAAAGTGAGTGGGAAGAAAAAGGAAAATGAAAGATTTATGAGTATATAGAGCTTTACATATAATACACATGTATATAGAATTCGATCGGACTTTTGATATAAACGAAAATGTACTTTTAATTGTTTCTATAAAGACTAAGAAGTTCTTTATCTATAATCCGCGAGGTTACCAGTGCATGATGAACCCGGTAGTAAGTTTACATGTAATCAATAAGGCATTGCAGTGTGTCTATTTACATATTCACGCGGAGAGTAAATGATTCTTTTTAACTGCGTAGTAACTCAACACCGTTGCTATAGTATCACTTATATTCATTTATCTACAGACATGACAGACAAGCTTAGTGATTTCTTCATCGATGACTGTATTGAATACGCCCAAACTTTATTTCCAATTATGAATTGTATTTTGCCGGCGTAGGCGAAAAGTTTTCAATAGTCTTAATGTAATGTAAAAAAATAGATAAGGCAGCGAAAAGACGACATACACATAAAGCGAAGTAGAATTTCTACAACAAATCTATTTGCTTTAAAAACAACCAAAATATTAACCTCGAACTCCTTCTCCTTCTCTATCCCTTACCCATTTAATACTATGTAATTCCTTTTTTTTTTTTTTGTAAAACATATTTCTCACAGGAATGTTCAAAATGTTTCTATTTCGTCATTTTAATCGATATCACAAATAATTATCGATAGTATAAATAAAAGTATTTTTAATATTGAATATAGACAAAAAGGAGTACAAGAACTGATGCATAAAGTCGTTATCATCGAAACATCACACAGACAAACAATTTAGAATGTTTTAAACCTGTGACAAATATCACTGCTGACTGCCCTCGTGACCACGCATGGGCGTGACTTTAATTAATACGCAAATCTGGTGATTACCAAAACATGTTACTTGGTGTCAGTTTAAGATTTAGGTCATATTTTTGTATAAAACACCTCAGGTATTACATTAACATGCAAATATAATTTATCATGGTACGACTTAAGCTAATCAATCAAATCGTTACCTGGCGTTTAAAGAAGTTAACCCGACGCGAACATATCACGTATACATGTATATAAAAATAGATACACAGTACCACGTGTAGACCTGTAACTATTGTAAACAAACTAAAGAGGAAGCTTACCGTTCTTCATATTCCCGGACTAATAATGGATCTAAGATGTTCTCTTCTGGTTCCCAAGTACTAGATCTGAAATAAAATCATTTCATTTTTTCACTTATTATTTAATTAAATATAAGACAATGTTCCGATTAATTTAACAGATGTGCATGTTAAATAATTATGCCATCAGGAACTCATTGCATTTGTATAGATCGGTATGATACATGTACATAGCGTTCATCAGCATAAGGTTATAGCATAGTAGCATTGTCAAATTTATGATTTTTAAGAAAAAAATATTAATAACCTATTGTTCATAACACCCCAATAATAGCTATAGATGGTAATGTGATATGGTCTATATGCCTATTGCTTCTGGACCTACCCGTACCAATTTCCCAACAAGAAACTAATCGGCAAGTGCTAATTTTGAATCTTTGGGTTGTGAGTTGGGATCAACAAACTTAAAGGATTCGGTGAACATAAACAAGCTCAAAGGACTCGGTGAACATAAACAAGCTCAAAGGGCTCGGTGAACATAAACAAGCTCAAAGGGCTTGGTGAACTAAGTTGACAAAAATTCAGCTGATATGGGTTTATGGCGTTTTAATTCAAATTAACACGGGCATAAAGTGTGTAAACAAAATAACTTAAATGAATTATAATGTACATTTATTCTAAAGACTTCCGTTAAATGATGTAAATACTGAAAGCATTTAATGAGATATATACTTGTTTCCTTGTAAACGGGAAGTAAAAACTTTTAAATATTAAATGGACTGATAAATTATATGACTACAAACAATTAAGTCAGTGTTTCCACAACAACTGTTGTTAACTTAAAACACACAGAAATATTAGCAACTTCTAGAAGCATCATAACATTATACTAGCTCCATGGTAAACACATATGGCCTAATTATCGATTTGATACGCATGCACACAAATACGCCGAATGCATCAACCGAATAAACTATCGCTATTTTTTAAAGAAATTAAAATACTTACTTTGACGAATATCCTCTCCACTTCACCAAATACTGAACTTTTCCCTAAAACAAGAAAGCAATAACATTAATCATTTGCTCTTAATTGCATACAGATATTCCTATAGACCGACACGATAACTTATATAATCCACATTTAATTAGGCAACCATTTAAAATTAAACGACTGTCATCTCACATAAAGACCAGGATCATGTCAAATAAAACAAAATGAACATATTAACAAAATTTTACCTTTCGTATTCTCTTCTTTTTAATGTAATCAGCTTTGAAAATTCGCTCTCCAAAGGCAAATTCGGCTTCCATTTTGTCCGTATAGAGAAAACGTGTTTACGAACAACGCAGTTCGAAGTAAACAGACTCGTCTTCAATGCGCATATTAAATTGACCTGCCGACGTCATGAGTTCATGTATAAATACGTCTTCTTTCGTTTTCGCGTCACCAAAGGAGATAAATAACAGATCGTTATTATTGGATAATTAATATGGTTGTTATGGAGTTATGAAACACTAAGGTTTATTTGATGTATATAAATAAATGTGATTAATCAGCATATATGAGAAAAATAAAACTGCGCATTTGTTTTTTATGTTGAAATTCCACTGAGTCACAGTTGTTATGTAGGCTAATGGTTTGATCAGATAAAGAATCATACAATACCGTTGTTTAATTATTGTTATTATTATTATTATTATTATAATTATTATTATTATTATTATTATTATTATTATTGTTGTTATTGTTGTTGTTGTATTTTTATATCCGTTATTTTTATTTTGGAAACGATATTTTTAATAATAACTTATTAATCGTTATTTTTGAAACATCGATAGCATTCAATACGTCACCAAACCAATAATAAAATGTTCGAATAACCGGACACAGTTGATAAGACTTACTTTTAAAAATTAAAAATTATAATTAAAAAAGGAAAGATCGAGGCCATGGTAACGGTTACGATACACCGTTTGGATATTTACATCTGTTGGGGTATGCCGGTATTTGACAAAACAATAATATATTTGATGTCCTATAGTTTCACGTTCCTTTCACTCTCAATTTTGATTACACGTGTGACTGGTGTAGCTAGCTAGATAGGAGGCGCTAACCCTTCCAGAGCATCCTGCCTCACTTCTATGTTTAAAGATCACATGTTTGACTTAGTTTGCCAGATCAAAGTTTTGAATTTGGGATTGTGGGGTTGGTAATGTTTGTTTTTTTTGTTATATTATGATCTTACGGTTAAACAGATTTCGTTTATTTTTTTAATACATGCTGATTCATCATTTATTTATATACATCATGACTCCATTCTTCTAACAAGGAAAATATTAACAAAAGTAATATATGGATATGCACTTTCCATGCATCCGTTTTAATGTGTATCACATACAAATGGCCATAATGATTAATAATGAAGACGATATGGAACGAAAGCAACCAACTTCCCCATTTGGGTGGGAGATTTAATTAATTATTTGGGTCTACAGGACTTTGTGATTAGACTCGAAAGCACGGTTAACAAATCACTGAAGTTTGAAATTTCATAAAAATTTAATTGGTTGACATTTAAATGTACATCGTAATAACCCACGCGTGCCCTTTCATATCTAATTACATTTGTCACATTTTGCGACTTTAACAAATTTTCGATGCGCATTAAGATTTTTAAATATATGTCACGAGTTAATTCATAGTGTACAATAAATCATAAAGAATCCCGACTCCTCGGGGTTAAAATTGTTATCAGATCTGAAATTTGGATTTTACGCGATAGTCTCATTTTCATATTTAAAAGCTATAACTATTATGATACAAGTAAATCAACTCATTTTTACATCAAAACTGATGATTGCTGTGTCCCACCTGAAGACTGACTCTACAGATACAATGAAATGACTCCATCCTTCTAACAAAGAAAATATTCACCAATGTAACACGGACAAAGGCCATGTGCCGGAGTAAGGCAGCTGAAAGCATATACTCGACCAGCTGTCCCCAGAGGCACATACGGGACTTCTCCTAATCCATAACTCGAAATTTCACTCTTAATTAAATTTTGCGACACCTTTTTACGCATCGAAGCGTCGTTTTCTCTTAAAATTCATTAAAAAAAAACCAAATTCTATATCATCGTGGCATCTGTTAAAATAGTAACAAAATATAATTTACCGCCAAATTGACATAAAAAAATGCTTGTTTTATATTTTTTCCACGTGTCCCTACACACTTACAATATTTTTCACCTCCCATCGGTGATAAATTTTGATATAAAATCATGATATTTGATAGTCAATTAAACTTATTTTTAAAACGTATCACTTGTCTATAGACTAAGGTTCAGTAAAGGCTTGTCGAAAGTTTAACAATAAGCTAGCAAATAAGTGGAGAATTTGCAGTTCATTTCGCCCCCTCTCAAGTTGGCTATATAACTCAATAGCGGCTTGTTATCTCTCGACAGTTTTTTTTTTATTTCTCAACAACTCTGTAGTCAAGCTTTTAACGTTTCGTTAGCCCAATATTAAACTTAGGACCGGTCTGTACTGTACAAGGTCGTGTTACTCTAATGAAGACCACGTGCCATCTTTTACTTCAATTTTACCAATGTCTTTGTCCAATCTTTAATTATATTAATATTTTATTAGCGTTATAAGCATGTTTAACAGATCAACTTTGGGATTATGATCATGTTACCTATGATCTAACAGACGATCTAGAAGTCATAAACCACACTCCCCGGGTCAAAAGTACCCCCACCTGTCAATTTCCCGTCTTTATTTCATTGAACAAAAACGATATGTTATATTCTGTTTTGATACTAAACTCTAAAAAAAATCAATTACAATCACCTTGGACACGTTTAATAAACTTTATAAGAATAAAATAAATCGCTTGGTGTATCAAATAATAAAAATATAATACAAAATAAATAAATAAAAAAAAAAACAAGTTAAAAAAAAATAAAAATAAAGCCTCATCTTAGATATACATGTATACTATATACGAACAGTGTATTAATGGTTATGTATAACTAACATGATTGTTATGTCATTCCGCCAATATTGGTTTAGTTGTAACCTCGTCTTTATTTTATTTTTAGAATCAACCAATTTTGTTTACTTTTTTTCTTCACTGTCATCATTAATATAGGGGCCACTGTAGCCTAGTGGCCTAAAGTCCGAGCTTTACACAACTACTCTTATGTGTATGTAGGTGGTATCACTGCGAGTCAAACTCGGGCAGATCCTAGTGTGAGGAGGTTTGTG
Organism: Anadara kagoshimensis; assembly: GCA_021292105.1. Taxonomy (NCBI): domain Eukaryota; kingdom Metazoa; phylum Mollusca; class Bivalvia; order Arcoida; family Arcidae; genus Anadara; species Anadara kagoshimensis. Next base: position 69,852,375 of record CM037861.1, on the reverse strand, counting down.
ACAGTTCGCTTGCTAAAGTTTGCGGCAGTTCGCTTGCTAAAGTTTGTGGCAATTCGCTTGCTAAAGTTTGTGGCAGTTCGCTTGGTGTTGGAAAGAAGGTGTTTTTTTCTCTGGTTTCTCCCATACCGGAACTTTCCGCTCCGATATACTAGTAAGCGTAATTTAACCTTGACTTGTGTGTAAAAGTTACTTCATTCCACTCCACTAAATTATTCTTATTATCATTATTTCTTCCGCTAAGATTTTTCCCGACACGTTTTTTCACACTTTATAAAGAACCTTTATGAATGTTTCACAGATGGGGTAGACATGCCTTTGGCTATTCGTGATTTGTTCGTGCACATGATTGGGGCCTAGATGGGGCTCGAGTCTTGAGAAATGAATTTTTAACAATTCTGCTTTTTTAATGCTGTTTTCAGTTTTTATGTTTTCTTTAAATGTCTATAAAACTGTGTCAAGGTCATGACATATTTTACCATACTATATATATAGCTATTTTGAAGATATTTAAAAAAATACTGAAAACTGTTTAATATGAAACCACGAGCATGGGTCAAAGTCAAAATCTTATTTACAAAATAAGATTTGAATTGTGAAAGCTTGACTATTTTGGATGGAACAACGCTAGTTTCCTGTTGGAAATCATTTTGGAGGCACATTTTAATGACTCCCCATTTCAAGTATACCATATTGTTTTTGTACACTTGTGTTTGAAGAGAGAGTAATGTGCGTCATCAAAACAGTTTGCAACAACTGTGATGACAGCTAATTAAACATCGAATAATACCTATACGTCACGGGGAAAACAGGGAAATCAAAAACCTTAGTGAAGCTGACTTATTTCCCCTGAATAGATTTTGCAATTTTGTCATATCCTTGACCTATATGCACCAGCGGATGGATGGACAGACGGACATAATGATTCCTATTAACAGTCTTAAATTTTGTTTGCCTGTTTTATAATTAATGGATTATCTGAAATAATTCTAGGCAAAACATCATTTAATAAGCATTTATTTATCATTGAATTTAAATATTATTTTTTCTAGATTTCACACAGTAAACCACAAAATGTTTACACACATTGGAACATTTTTCTCGAAGTCACTAGAATGGTCTTGAATGTCCATCATTTCATTGGCAAGCTTCTGCAATGTCTTAAACGGTTAAACACTTGTTAATTATTACTATCCTGGATTACAAGCATCACCGCCAAATGCTTATATCAACGTTATTACTGATTCAAAAATTATGTAATATCTAGCTAAAAGCTGCATTTGCCCAATCCAGTTACACTTTGCCGCTGTCAAATTATGCCGTTTCAACTTTCTAATTTTTGCCATCCTAACCTATTTCGGACACACAATGTGTTACCAGAGTGCTAGCGCTTTTTCCATTTACTATTGTAGATGCACGTTGTCCAAGTGTTTTCTTGTTTACGAATCCTTCCTGTTGTATTTAACAATACAAATAGTTTTATTTTCTTCATCACCGACAAGTAATGAGTCATTTTTGTCACACGCTACAGGGAATGGTCTACAAAGTCCATCTTGTTGTGTCATTATATAACTGATCAGCTGACCGTCTTGGCTGACTAAGTGTAAAGCAGCATTATAATAATCTGCGATGATAACTTGTCCCATGCTGTTATGATCAAGCCCAAGGGGGTAGAAATCTGATGGCAATGTTTTGTCACATTTGTTCTGCCCGGTGTACCTTAGTCTGACACCTCCTTGGTTGTCTATCACTATCACGTGCTGGTACCACCAGTCCTGTACCCAGACGTCACCGTTTATATTACACGTGATAAAATGAGGCTTTGCAAACACATCTAACCCGTCGAAATCATTTTGTATGGACTTTTTAATTTGGCCACTTGAGGATAGATATGCGATTTTACCTGTATACATATCAGTATCAGGATTGTGTAAGGCCAATGTCACGATGACGTCACCACTTTCTGTCACACAAATACCACATGGTTCAAACGGTCCAGTGGAATAAAAATCACTAAACACACCCTCACTTAAGCAAACTATTTTACAATTATCTTCATCTGTTATTAACAGACTGTCATGTTTCTTTGTTTCCGCAACGATATCGTTTATATGGAAATCTAAAGATAACGACTTAATCACCTCGCCATTGTACTTGACTAATTCCAAATCACCTAACCAATCACCTATCCAAATTGTGTGGTTGTCTCCGGAAGTGATACGCTTAGGATAAAGATTCGTCTGAAAGTACGACACTACTTTCTCTTCCTGTTGTGAACACGCCATTCTCCTTTTACCTAACGCTTGCTATTCCGTGTAGTTTTGTATTGATTTATCGAAACACTACCGCTGTGAGAAATGCACAATCTATCCATACTACAAACAGTACATGAAAATCATGATAGATATCTATCTGTTCACCATTTTGGAACGAAAGAAAAATCCCACCTCCCTTTCTAGAGAAGCATAATGCTGTAAAATTATACAACTTCCGGTATATATTTAGGTTCAGTACAGACCTGTCGATAACTTAAAAACCAAACAAATTTAATTAATGCCATATCGGCCACTAACCTCGTCTCCTCGTTAGCTGTTTCAACAGCTTTGATGTATATATCTCTCGGCAGCTTTTCGGCCACTATCTGTCCCGGATATCTCAGCCACTCGGCGGTAGAGATTGAGCTCAATGTTAAACATTCGACAGGTCTGTACTGTACGTTATCATGTGTAACTTTGTTTGTGATTATACTTAAACGTGTACCTTGTACAGGTGTTAAATGCAGGTAGATTAGAATTTATAATTGTATGACTTCTGAACTGATTGATTTAAATTCACATCTACGTATACTCGTCTTATCGAAGTAGGTTGACTTCGCATAATGCTGTTACAGCAACTCGTATAATATCTTTAGTTTTGGGAGATATCGCATTCAGCATTATATATTAACACATTTCCCGTGATAATTTGGTGGATTGGACTTTTTTATCTAGCCAAAGTCAACGCATTTGAGAATTATCATGAAATTTAACAGGAACATGCTGCTACGAAATTGCCTACTTCGTTGTACAAAGTCTCCGTAGTGGGAACAGGCTCTACAATAGCGTATTAATTTGAAAACAAATACACCAAGCAGGAGAAGCAGGTATATTGCTGCATAAAAAAGGAAAGTTCTTAAATTCAATGTCTGTGTCACATATCCTATTATCATGTATTTTACATTTCCCCCTCTTTTTACTCAATTCTTGTTAAAGAAATATTTTCCTTAATCATACCAAACACGAATATTCCGACCCATGTCCAAAACCAAAAGCGGGGAAAATTCTGAAACACGTATGTTAAACACGTGGATTTCCACAAGGGAAGTGAGGACAGAAGCTTCAGATAGTGCGCCTTCTGTCTAGTTAAGCATTGTAAACCCATCATGTGCAAGTTAAATTAGCGGCAAAACTCTTGGCAAGTGTTGATTATCATTTAAAGTACATAAAGAGCACAACAATCGCGAAAACACACAAAAACGGCTTATAGGTGCAGTGGAACGGATGGTGGTATTATGACTATGTAAAATATGTTGTTGGTTCATTGTTAGATAGAATAACAACCTTTTTATACCACCCGCTTAAAGAGTGGGGGGGGGGGTATATAGTGATAGGGGTGTCCGTCCGTGTGTCCGTCCGTCCTTCCGTTACACCTTAGGGTACCTATCTCTTATCCGCAACTCCTCCTAAACCCCTCAATGGATTTTCATGAAACTTTCACACAATCTTTGTGATATAATGTAGATGTGCACCTCTTATTTAAAAATTTGATCCGATGGGATTTTTATTATGGGGGGAGCGGGGGTATTTTTGTGAGCTTGTGGCTCACAGTTTTTCTAGTTTATTTTTAACATTTATAGACTTAAAGAAAATTGCCGTGTCCACAACATTGTATGGGTTTCTAAATATTGTTTTGTTTGGCTGTTTAATCATAAACTTACAATTACGTGTTCTCAGTGTGTTTTTGCAGTTACAGATTTCCCTCTTCTGTTATATGTATTTTATACACACAACAGTATAACCTATCAGGACATTCAGTATGTTCTATTGGTACAAAGACATGATCCATCTACCTTTGTAAAGCTTGGTAAAATTACGCACGTTTGATTATTATTTTTTTAGTTTTCAAAGTTATTACCTTGCGTTTCATTAATATATCTCGTCAATGACTCCACCGGCATTAGCATTCCGCGTATAAGCCATTAAGTTTAATTTGGCGATCACATAATCTGCCTAAAATCATTTGCTTTGCTTTACAACAGTCGTTTATGATTCATTGTTAATGAAATAAAACAGTTTAAATGCAATTGATTTAATACTATACAATGTAACATTTTGTAATATATGACTCTAGAAATTGTATGATGAGCTATTATACATTAATTTACATATAGTCATTCGAATCAAATATAGGTGTTATAGTATATACCTATGTTTGTTTCAAAGGTACTATAAACCTTAAATGTAAACTTTCGTAATATGTTCTTAATTTGTTTGTCATTATACCCAATATGGTAACACGTTTGATGACGTCAACAGGTAATGCTATTTTTATCTATCTATAGCGTGTATATGTTCTATTTATTGACACCGTGAATAATTCCTGTATCGGCGAAAATTACGTGTGAAAATGAGTCATTTTATTCATGGGGATTTCAGATTTTGTAATTTAAAACAAAAATACCCAATATACGCTTGAGGAATGATTTTCGAGTAGTCACTCCATGCTTCAGTTTGACACTCACGAATATAAGTAATATATAGGAGAATCTACCCACTATTTATTAATAACATGATATGGATAGTATTCGGAATTGCAGTTCATACACCAATTGTGTTCGTTTTTACTGTTTCTCATTATGGAAAACTGATTAAATATATGCGTTTCTTATCTATAATAAATATACTCGTCATTATTCAAACTAAAGGTCAAGCAGACAGGTCAATGTTTTGACTTTACCTGTGCACATATATGTCCGATTTACTGCAATATTGATATTCTATATTTACTTTATTGGAGATGTTCATTTAGACCATCATAGTCCTTCCTATAGAATACTAAGGTCTACAAAAAAATTTATGGACGTCATCACAATATTGTTGATAATTATGATATTTCTGTGTCCAGGATTGCCCTGGATATATTTGACGTTCCATAGTTCCTTGTTTCTTTCACTATCAATTCTGATAACACACGATAACACACGTGGCGGGTGTAGCAAGCTAAACAGAGGTGCCTTACCTTTCGGAGCACCTGGCTATACTTTTCATGATCAGGTGGAAGTTTACGTGTTAAGCCTATTTTGTCAGTTTCAAAGTTTTTACTTTGCTTCTGGATTGTGATTCGGACATGGATTAGGATATTATTTTGATATAAATATCTTAGGCAGATGTGAAAAATAATGTTTTCCTGAACACCTGACATAACAGGAGACAAAACAATATTTAACCAATACAGACAAAACAGTTGTTTAACATAATGTACAACCCAGTGGAACGAATGAGACATGAACTGCAGTTTATAATATACTCTTTATTAGGATTAGTAACAACAGCCTTCAGAAGATCGGAAAATAACAACAAAAAGAAATTTTGTACGGGGACTATTTGCCCCACTATGCATAAAATACGAATTAATAATAATAATATTAATAATAATCGCGGTGCAATTTCATTTCCGCAATTTGACATGATTTTTCCGCAAAAAAATGTCATTTCTGCAAGAATAAAATGATTTTTCCGCTATTCGTTTTACATTAAAATTACCCCTTCCGTTAGCCATATTTTCATCTATTGCTAAAAATAGTGTTAAAAAGCTATCGATGTTCCTATCTGTCGCGAGTCTTGTTTACATCATTTTAGAAGTACGTATATGCTGTCGCCCAAGGGATGTTTGCTGGCAAACGTCATGTCTTCTCAAACACCTTTATTAATTCAAGTTCATATTAATTTTGCCTAGGGTTTTATTCATATCGAGAAAATACTATCATACGAGATTTGCAAAAACCTCATATGTACAATGTTACCGTTACAGGTAAAATCGTAATTGGTTTGTAAACTTTATAATATATAAAACACAGAAGAGTTTGCAATTAGAAAAATAGTTTGATACAGTTCAAATAATAAGGAAATTTAAGATGTTTAATTTTATTAACAATTATTGCTGTGCGAGTATGTTCCAGAATAATCGGGCACATTATTGGAAGAATTTGATACATTTGACGTCACCATTCATACATTTCATTCTTAATTAGATTACAGAATTGCCGGGTGTAGCCAGCAAGACATGATGAGCTTACCCTTCCGGATCACCCTACCACACTTCCCCGGATGAAGTACACGTGTTTGATTTAATTAGCCAGTTTTCAAGCTTTTACTTTGCTTATTGATTGCGATTTAGACATGGATCGGTATGTTTGTGTTTGATATGTTCTATCGGTTTGTAGGTTTTCTTAATATTTGGCTATACTATAAACGAGTTTGGTGGTTCACTGTGATAAAAATCCCGCTTTCTTTTTTAACTTATATTGATCAAACTAATAAGTAGATCAATAGAATCACCGTATACCAAAAGGCGCTTACTTATTTACTTGTTCAATAAAGTTTATCTAAGATTCAGCGGATCAGGAATCAATCATTTCCTTTTCACCGTAACACATTTTTAAAACCAGAGTAGTTTCAATATGACACAAGTGTCCCCGCTTTATTTATAACAGATTGATTGAATGGAGTTTACTCTCCCATTCAATTTACCTTTTGGTATTCGACATATCATCTTTGCATACCGTATATCTCTTGTTAATATCACTTTGATACCTATTTTTATACTTAGATTATAGAGCGGAAACGCATTCTGTGATGTACGTACATACGTATGGACATTGGTAACGCTATATGGCCCGACATTATTCTTGACGGGTACATAAAATCACAGAGAATAAAATAAGTTGAGGCCATTGCTTTAAATCTTCAATGCCGTTCATGTTTAAGTACTATGTGTTATGACACAATGATACTCACCACATGATGTGGTTTTGTAGGATTGCAAGTACTAAACTTTGAACGTACAGGTATGCTGCCGAGTGGTAATAGAGTAATAGGCAGAAAAATTGTTAGTGGTTAGTATGATGCACATAATGATATATCAAAATACTAAAATACTGTATCTAAATAAATGGAGAAAAAAAACAACTTTCGCTTTCTCTGTTTTTATTTTTATATTATATAAATGATGTAAACCAATTTCCCAAACAATTTCCCTGTTCATCATCATGGGTATATATATAACATTTATTGATCGCTAGCGAGGTATATCGTGTTTGGTTGGCGTTTTACTGATAACCCCATGTGTTAAATCAACTTCCGATTGTAGATTCATTCAAAACTTATTGAAACTGAAGCAAAAAGTGTTATTAATATTGCATCACATCTTGAAAGTTAACACAATATATAAAGTCGACACCTACATGTAACTTGTACAGGGTAATACAATATCACTTAACAAATTCATTTAAATAACATCAAGGCTGTCCATAAAGGAAACCCAAGGGAACAAGTAAAAGTAACCTTTATGGACAGGTAGCCGTCATATACAGGTTCAAATAATATGAAAAAAGAACAATTGGGATACAATTCTTGTTGCCTTTATAAACAGGTGGCCCTTATATAGAGGTGGTCTTTAAGTCAGGTTAGACTGTAATCATCTTAACACAGGCATTGGTCAATGGCGAAAATGGTTCTAATGATGGGGTTCAACTTAAAGCTTGGGGACTTTACTTTACCCTTGGACCAACACTTCAAATATTAAAAGTTTTAAGGAAGTAGACAGTGATCATGAGATCTGAGAATAAAGAGGAACCAATAACGACTAGTCACCGATGAAAATGTGGTTCAAGGTACACTTTAGGGACTTTACCGACTTTACAGTCCCGCAGTCCTTTTTGAAATGTTTAGTTTTTAGAAACCAATGGTTTGACCCGAATATGTTGATATAAATTCATATTGTTTTTTTTTATTCTACTTCCTGCATTGTCATTCTACATACATCTTTAACAAGTGACATGCTCATTGCGACAACAGTTTATATATATAGGTCACAGTTAATATGGTTTCACTATTGTGGTTTTGGTTACCTTTTGGTTGCCTCACTATCCGTGTAGTTCCACAATTCAAGCATTTTAAAATCTGAAAAGGAACCAATTGTTTGACATGAATATCGTAACTAAAAATATTAGTATATATATATAGTGTGGTATTGTTCTATTCTTCCTTGTTCTAGTTCTTACATTAAACTCTTACTTCCCGAATGTGTATTCTTTATGCTTCCTAAACATGATTGTTGTTGTATCAAATGAGTTTGGGGACAAAGTGCTTATACAGTCAAACCTGTCTATAAAACACACCCAAGGGAACCAGTAAAAGTGACCTTTATGGGCAGGTGGCCTTTATATACAAGTTCAAATGATATGGATAAAGAACAATTCAGCTACAATTTTACTGGCTTTTATAAGCAGGTGGTGGCAGACTGAACTGTATATAGTCTGATTTTAAGGGGAAAACACCAATACATGATACATGGTAACATCATAGCACCCATAGCACGATATGAAAATAAAGGAAACAATAATTTGGGCCAAATATATTACATGAATATTTATATTGGTGTTTTATTCTTCCTAGTACCCAGTACCCAGGAACTATCATTTATAGCATACTTCATGACTGAATAACATTGTTTATTTTTGAATGCTTCCTAAACATGTCTATTGTTTGGTGGGTGCAACTTTTAACAAGAGATGCTTACCATTCCCGAGCTCCCTGGTGGAAGTTAACGTGTTTAACCTAATTTGCAACCTTCGAAAATTGTAGTTTGCTTTGGGATTTTGGTTTGAATATGGATTAGTATGTTGAAATTTTGATTATATTCAAGGTAGTATGATAACATTATGAAACGCAAAGAGGTAGATAGACAACACGTAATGGTCCTTTCACTCAATTTTGATTACACACGTGGTGGTTGTAGCTTACCTTTCCAGAGCACCCGATCTTGCTTCTCTGTTGGAAGTTCACGTTTAACATAACTTGTCAGTTTCAAAGTTTTTATTTTGCTTCTGGATTGTGATTCGGACATTAATTAGCATGTTTGTTTTTGATTGATAACATGATATGAATGTTGTTGTTCATGATACTTTTAGGGAGGATTTTGTCGTCCGTGTGGTCTAAACATTCAAATATCTTCGATTCGAGATCAAAGAAGGAACCGATAGTTTAACCCGAATAAATTAATTTGGGTATTTTTATTCTTCCTAGTTTCTAACTTCCTGAATAGGAATTTATGAACTTCCTAAACATGTATTATGATTATTGGTTAATGTGTATCCAGGAAGTTTGGGAACAAAACATATATATCGTGATACGCCTGGTTGTAACAGAAACATCCGTAAATCGGACAAAAACAATATTCAACTTACTAATGACTATGGAGTTTATTTTTATCTTGAAATAAAAATCAAACAACATGACTATTCATGTGTAATAGTTTTAATGCTTATCACTCATACCAAACTTAGGGGAAATATTGCGGTTTTACAACTTTATGCATCATCTTGGAATCGGTAATTTATATAATCCGGTACCTTTGTGTAAACCATCATCAGGATAAAAACAAGAACTGAGTCACTTACAATATTGAATTTACTCATCATCATCCAGAGACAGTCATCGTTATTGTATCAAAAATCTATTAATTATGTAAATACATGTACTTCAGTTTAAATACACATCGATCGAATATAGCAGATCACACACACACACACACGCGCGCGCGCGCGCGCGCGCTCTCTCTCTCTCTCTCTTGTAATTAAATGGACCGCACTAGTTCAGATATAATTATACCGAATACGAATATGGGAACACACACACACGCTCGCTCTCTCTCTCTCTCTCTTGTAATTAAATGGACCGCACTAGTTCAGATATAATTATACCGAATACGAATATGGGAACACACACACACGCTCGCTCTCTCTCTCTCTTTTGTAATTAAATGGACCGCACTAGTTCAGATATAATTATACCGAGTACGAATATGGGAACACACACACACACACACACACACACACACACACACACACACACACACAATTTTTGTAATTAAATGACACATTAATTGCTTTGTTACATCCAGGTAGGCAGCATTATCATTTGTGAAAACGACTGTATTATATGTTAAAATGATATGATTTTGACAGGTTTATAAGCAAAGACGTCATTGCTAATGAGCATAAATTTTTCAATTACTTTTTAATGGAAACAAATGATTTCAATCATCACCTATAAGGATAGTTGTGGGACCCCTATATGTAGTAACTACCACACATGTAGTAACGGTCACAAATGTAATAAAATTGTGTCACATATGTAGTAACGAACCACAAATGTAGTAAGGTTTGTCACAAATGTAGTAAATGTTGGCCACAAATGTAGCAAAATTTTACCACAAATGTAGCAACAAAATTTTACCACAAATGTAACAACTTAATTTTACCACAAATGTAGTAAAATTTAAAAAAAATGATAAAATATATTTTTTTCAATACGGGTAATATCATGGCAAGTGTTAATTAATAACAAGCACTGTGGTTTTTCTGTCAGGTAATTTAAGGTATATCTGTCGGGTAATTTAAGGAATGAAACCCCAAACCCATATTATGCCTCGGTTTCAACCATGTTTAGCCAGAGTCAAATGCAAGTAGATTTTTCACTTCTAAGCTACTCATAACGATATGGAATGTCACGGTTCATGTTCATGTGAACAGTCATTTTCAGCTCTGCCAAGGCTACTACAAGGAAGTCCCGAGATGAATTTCACGTCCCCAGTACATTTATTTCTCGTACCTCGGACAGAAAAATCTCACGCGCACACCAGTGCTAGATTTTCTCGTACCTCGGACAGAAAAATCTCACGCGCACACCAGTGCTAGATTTTTCTGTCTTGTCCAGTTTGTCTGGTACTGCCTCACGCGACATATTGAACAATCAGATGACGTATCTGATCCTTGCGCTTGACGTCATCAAAACAAAGCGTTTCCTTATTTATTTTTCACATATGTGTTTTATTTTCCTTTTTTCAAAATATTTCATTGTCAATTTTTTTTTATATTTGCATTGAATACAAATCGTCGATATTTTAAAATTTTGAAGAGTTGTCGATAGGTTATTTTCAAAGGGCGGATTTGTACAATGCATTAGGTGCCCAAAGGAATGCAAGAGGCCCCATGAGGGTACGTGTTTTGTTTTGTATACGCAGTTCTAAACACTTATATGGTACGAGAAATAGAATCTATCACTTGTTTGTGACCGATACCTGTTGATCTCAGTCTCGGGTGCTGTGATGCAACATATCCCAATCTCGGCAAAGCCTCGATTGGGATATATGTTACATCACATCACCCTCGACTGAGATCAACCGGTATCGCTCACAAACAGGTGACAGATTCTATTAGTCTTGTCCAGTTTGTCTGGTACTGCCTCACGCGACAATTGAACAATCAGATGACGTATCTGATCCTTGCGCTTGACGTCAGCAAAACAAAGCGTTTCTTTATTTATTTTTTTACCATATGTGTTTTATTTTACTTTTTTTCAAATTATTTCATTGTCAAAGTTTTTATATTTGCATTGAATAAAAATCGTTGATATTTTAAAATTTTGAAGAGTTGTCGATGGGATTATTTTCAAAGGGCGGATTTGTACAATGCATTAGGTGCCCAAAGGAATGCAAGAGGCCCATGAGGGTACGTGTTTTGTTTTGTATACGCACTTCTAAACACTTAAATGGTACGAGAAATAGAATCTATCACTTGTTTGTGACCGATATCGGTTGATCTCAGTCTCGGGTGCTGTGATGTAACATATCCCAATCTCGGCAGAGCCTCGATTGGGATATATGTTACATCACATCACCCTCGACTGAGATCGGTATCGGTCACAAACAGGTGACAGATTCTATTATAGTCGCCGCTTCGAAGAGACCCTAAAACCAGGTGTGACGCGTTAAAGAACCCTAGCGCATTCCATTGCACTCCATGTTTCAAAATTTCTGCCACTTCGCATATAGCTCATTCAATTAACGGATCGATACTCTTGCAAATTACACATGACGTCGGATCGACATTGAGATTTGTATATTTATCAAAAGTCTTAAAAACGTGTAACCTTTGTACAAATCAAAATAGACAGTTTGTAGTGCTTCAATTAATGCAGAGTGATCAGATGACTTCGTGTGCGTGATTTGGTGGGGGTGAAGTGGGGGTTAGATGCGTACATAACTAGACAATAACAAAATAAAAAATTCTGATAATGGCTAAAGTATGAGAACCATCACTTAAAACTTTAAAAACGCCAAATTGCTAATTATGTCCGGGTTTTTTTTTTTAGAAGGGGGGGGGGGGAGTGGGTGCATTGTTCATCTAGTTGGTCAAATTGCAATATTCAGCAGGCAAATGAACACCCACCCATAGCAATGCAAATTATAAATAATAGGCTAAGAATTAGTAACAAAATAAAACAATCTGGAATTTTTTAACACTTCCGTTTAATTTAAACCGGAGACAATTGAGACAACCTTAAACAAGTACCACACTATGATCTGTTTCTAGCGGATTGGGTACGCAACTAGCCTGTGAGAAGTGCACTTAAACACTAAGCAGGGTTTGAGAGTTGAGTAATGGTGTTTAACGTCCCAGTCAAGAATATTTCACTTATATCGAGACGTCGCCAGCTATAGGCGAAGGTGCAGAAATTTTGCCTGTGCGTTGCGCTGATGGCATTATACAGCAGGGTTCTTTAGCGTGCCATGACCACCGTGACACGGGACCTCGTTTTTTTAAGTTCCCATCCGAAAGAACCATGACTCTCATTTCGTTATGCCGAGTGCTTGGCGAAAGAACAAGATCCACCATATATAATTACAGACATTCTATTTTTCAGACTAACACATTTTATAAAATGCAGTTCATATACGTTAATAACGATACATACGAAGAGAGAGAGAGAGAGAGAGAGAGAGAGAGAGAGAGAGAATAAAAATCACCAAATATTACAAAAACCTTTGTGAGGTTTCTCTCACATATTGAACCAAATCAAGTGTAGTCATCGTAAAAACGTAAATTTCAGCGAAGCAAAATGAAACGTGAACTTGATCTGTAACACATTGTGGTAGACCTAAATGCCAAATCAGTTCAATATGTGCAAGCTTTTACAAAACAAAACTAAGATAACTGTTATTTTAATCAAATTATCAAAGACAATTGCAAAGCATCGGATTCGTAGCGTTAACTTGAACTGCAACTCATTGTGCTTGACTCGCATTCAAAACCTCAGCCTAGTACTAGAATCTGAAAGTGTTTAGGAAACAATGCGGAAAACTTACAACTGACTGATGGACGGACGGAGGGACCGACCAACAGCATTATACGTCCTACTTCTTAAGTTTCGTGGATACATGTATCCTACTAAAATCTGCCAAAAAACAGAAAACCCAAAAACTTAAATTTAAAAACTTAATTTTACATGTACTTTACAAACCGAAGTATAATGAAAATAAGAGGCCAATTGGCATTATCGCTTATCGCATAATACATAACATACGTACAGGGGTAACACCCTTACACTGGTAGTTATTTATTACATTTATATCTGAAGTACTATTAGATGTTATGTTAATCATTTTGTAATGCGCCGATTAATGTGACACTAATAATTTTCAAGTAAATAGAAAAAAAACCCAGCAAAATTAACAATTTATACATACATTTTTCTTTGGTTTGGTATTTAATAAAATCACTTATATCGGAATCAGAGCCACTTCTATCGGGATAGAATTCCCTTCTATCGGGTTAAAAGTCACTTCTAACGCGTTAAAAGTCACTTCTATCGGAACAACAGTCGCTTCACGCACCATAAATGTTTGTTTCTAACGTTCAGATTTCAAAATTTTCGTTACTACATATAGCGGTTTTCATTTACTACATTTGTGGTAACAAAAATTGTTACTACATTTGTGGTAACGGTCGTTCCTACATTTGTGGTTCGTTACTACATATGTGACACAATTTTATTACATTTGTGACCGTTACTACATTTGTGGTAGTTACTACATATAGGGGTCCCACAATAGTTATAAACTAATACTCTATTTGTGGAATGTTGTCAATTTCACCTTAGTCCTTATAATTAACATAGGTACTTTTGGAAGACAAATAAAAGAAATGTCGCCTAGTTAATATTATATGTAATCACAATATCATTGGCATCACTGATATATATATATATATATATATATATATATATATATATATATGTGTGTGTGTGTGTGTGTGTGTGTGTGTGTGTATATATCTATATATTGATGATATTCAATAGATCAACTATCGTGATAATAAACGCCAACGTGTTTACACTATTCAATAAATGTTAAAATAGATATTCTTTATAAAATTAAAATAAGCGTTTAAATGTATTTTAGTCATGTGGATATTGTTAACATTTATGGTTGATTAAATTTCGTGTGAATTGGAACATGCTGGGATATAGTTTATCTATTAATAATGATCTTCATGGCTAAAAATAAATATGTTAAAGTTAAAAAAAGTGATCAATTCATATGGTCTTTTTACTGTCGAGCTCATGACTCAAATACTGTTTTTCACATATTACGCATTTAAAATTATGATATAGTCACATGTAGTCACATGCATATTGCAAAGTCTCATTTTTTGTTGAACATGCACTTTCAACATAATGCGTTTTTTATGATAATCATCATCTTCATTTCTGAATTAGTCATTATCCGTATTAGTTCACTAAGAAGTAAGTTAAACGGTTTACTGAACAGAGATACTGATGGTAGTATTATCTAGAAAATTTGGTATTATGTGAGTTATGTAAAGTATTCGATCCTCTCTGACTTATCCAAACACTCTTCTTATTGTTGTTTTTTTTAAAACTAAGTTTTGAAATATACATCTTGATAATTCAGTAACTGTGTTTTAATGGTGCTTTATCTTGTTTTATCACTTCATTTGTTTGTTGCGTTGTCTGTTACATAGTGATCAAAATAAATATCTACATTTAATTACAACATCAATCAGTGTTTGGCAAGAAATCATGCAAAGTTTGTTTACCTACGTTGATTTATTTCATTTGAAAACTGATATAATTATAAGCAGTTTAAGTTTGTGACGATTACGCCAATGATTTATAAAATTTGAATATACTTACACCTTGCTAGAATTTCGTAAAACTATGGTACCTCGGATGAATTAAAATTTAATGGAATGGGACTTTCTTTATCTTTATCTGTATATGCGACTTACACGACATCCTTAATTTAAGATCGAAAATGCGAACTAATGAAAAAAAAAAAAAAAAAAAAAAAAAAAAAAAAACAAACATACATAGCCATGTCCGAATCACAATCCAGAAGCAAAGTAAAAACTTTGGAACTGACAGGTTAAACACGTGAACGTCAACCAGTGAAGTGAGGCCGGGTGCTCCAGAAGGGTAAGCACCTCCTGTTTAGCTAGCTACACCCGCCACGTATGTAATCAAAATTGTGTGAAAGGAACGTGGAACTATAGGACGTCAAATATATCCAGGACAGACATCAAACTCTTTAACAATACTGTGATGACGACCATAAAACTTTTTGAGGGTCTTGATAAGCCTAGGCTTGCAATATCCCTGAAGTAACAATTTATTTGCAAGCAGCCTGCTTCGTTGTATAAAGCTCCTGTAGTGGGAACAAGCTCTACCATAGCGTATCAATTGGGGAACAAATACACCATAAGCAGAAGAAGCAGGCATATTGCTGCATAGACAAGGAAAGTTGATAATAGAAAAATTGAAGTCATCGCGTTTGTCATAAAGTTTCAAATGTAGCCGTGCATGGGCGTCATAATTAAGGTATAAGTCTAAATATGAAGCAGAACTTGAGGAATCAGTCGTGTCTTTTATTTCAAGGTCACATAACTAGGATTGATGACATTCACATATAGTTTCCAAATTTAGGATTGTTAAGAGACAGAACGTCATCTATATATCTGTATGTTAAGTTGAATGATTTGGCTAAGTCTTCTCTCCAGATTTAACAAGGTCTGCATGAATTCTGCTTCATAAGAATTAAGAAATAAATCAGCAAGCAACGGTGCACAGTTTGTACCCATTGGTATACCAATTGTTTGCTGAAAAACACCAAACACAACAAATATGTTATCTATCAAAAACTCCAACATCTTATTGATGGTATCTTCAGTATATTTTTGTTTTAAATCCAAATGATGCTTGACAAAATAACCAGAATCCCTGTTCAGCACCAGATATCTTTTTTGTAAACGAATGACAATTGAACAATTTCTTTGAGACGTTCTTTCACTTTGGAATGAGGGATAGTGGTGTATAGTGTAGAAACATTAAATGGTTTTTTATATATATTTTTTAATCAAAAACAAACATACTAATCCATGTCCGATTGAGAATCCAGAAGCAAAGTAAAAACTTTGGAACTGAGAAGTTAGACACGTGAACTTCCATCAGGGAAGTGAGGCCGGGTGCTCCGGAAGGGTAAGCACCTCATGTTTAGCTAGCTACACCCGCCACGTGTGTAATCAAAATTGTGTGAAAGGAACATGGAACTATGAGACGTCAAATATATCCAGGGCCACGGAATACCCTAGATCGAATATTCGAATCGATGAATATAAAGTATATGTTTTTTACCTTGAGTTATAATGAATTGAAGGTTAAATCTAATTAAAATCTAGCATTAAAAATAATACACTTCAAACATTGATATCCAATTCTAATAACGTTTTTTGGATGTCAAACCTGGATAAGCCGTTTTACAACGTTGAAACACCCCGTATCTATCAGACGTTGACATTTATCTTAATATAGAACCGGAAATACGTGTTTCTTTTTTTACACAGTGTTGTGCGAATTATTCCGCTGACATGTTTAATGATGATAATCAACTTCAACACTTTCTTTTTCTCTCAAAAAATGTTCAAATATTAAAAAATACTAACATGTTTTAACAATTTCTCGTAAGTAGTAATACCTTCTGAGATGAATTATATATTATCTATGTACAACTGTATATCTAAGTTTATAATATATCAATGTATGCGATTTATTTATAAACTCACAATAAGTGCAACACTGTTTTTGTTAATATTTATTTAAATAAAAAAGTATTAAATGTATGGCCTGTATTGTTTTGGTGGTGTGGTTGTAATACAGAATGAATCATAACAGAATTGGTACCAATTCATTTTATATAAAATAAAATGGGCCAAAGACTCAATGAGCCGGGTGTTTTTTAAACTTTTATTGAATGGGTGTAAAATGTGGAAGAAATTTAAGTCAGGTGCACATCTTTGATAATCTTTTGATATATACAGTACAAAGTAACATAGTTTCAAAGTTTGGAAAAATGGGGAAAAATCTTGAAATATTTCCATAAAGTCAGGTGCACATCTTCAATTATATAGAAACATTCTGTGAAGTTTCAAGGTTTTTGGTTGAAAACTGTAGATGGAGTTTAGTTCACAAAGTTGGTATCTAATTTTCCCCATCCGCCCGCCCGACATTCACTTTACTATAAACCGGATTTGCACTCCTCGCAACCCTGCCAAAAATAAATTAATTTTTCAATTTATGTACTTTATCTTTTTGTTTTCCGAGTTGTTGAGTTTGATGATTTGAGCTGCAATTGTTTTTAAAAAAAATTAAAATAGCGATCAGTATTATTTATATAGTCGTTTGTTGTATGCTATTTCAGTCAGTTTCCTCATTTAGCAATCCTTTGTTCTTAACAATATCTAGATTAAAATTAATCCTGAAGTATTTTTAAGTAACAACTATTTGTACAAACAAGAATCATATTGTACGATTCATTATATGTTATTTAATCTTTTATAAATGGAACGACGCATGCGTGATATGGATGTGCGCTTTTAGCTTCTTGTAACGTTAATCTCTATACAATCTTAACAAACGCTTCATTTTGACCAAGTTTAAAAATATGGTTTAAAATGATCAAAGCGTTGTGACATTTAACGCCATTTTTCTCATCTTCATCTCTGTATCCAAAAATAACCCTGGATATATTTGTCGTCCTATGATTCCGGGTTCCTTTTGTTCTTAATTTTGATTTCACTCGAGGCTAGTGGAACTACTTAGATATGAGGATCTTATCATTCCAAAGCAGCTGGCTTCACTTTTTTGGTGGAAGTTCACGTGTTTATCTTAGTTTTTAAAAGTTTTTTACTCTGGTTTTAGAATTGTGATTCGGAAATGGATCGGTATGTGTTTGATTTTGTGTTGTTTGATGGTTGCAGTTAAGCGCTCAATACCGTTACACTGAAGTCATTACCTGGACTGACTGAAAATAGATATTGTGCTTTGTATTTTCTAGGGTTTCACTTTCTTTTACTACTTGTATCCATAGATGGTTGACGCATATTTGTATCAATATCTTAAGTTTAACCTTCATTTGTACCCGATACTAACATATTTGTACCGTACCCAATACAGTGATCACATCAATATATTAAAGTTTAATCAAACCGTATAGTTTCATGACACGAATTATATTAATATATTTGTTTACGTAGAAGAAAGGAATTTGCAACTGAAAAGATATATTTGCCAACACCCTACGTAACCAAGAACATGACACAAAATACTGTAAGTTATTGATAAAAATATACATGTATATGTCTGTCTTCAAGGTATAAATAGAGAGATAGTTCAGTCATCATTCCTAATATAGAAACGTAAACTTCTTTTTATAGAAACCTGATAATACATTAAGGTCTTTATCGATGGATATTAATCCCAAAGCGAACCATTGAGTACAAAATTAAATCATACTATGGAATCCGATACATGCCATTTTAGAAGGCATTCACACTACTTTATAACAATACTTATGCTTTTAGCATGGCCGTCAAGTTTAATGGACGTAAAGTTAAAATGGAGTGCGACACTCAAAGTAGTCCTGCAATTAATCGTCCTAACCTACATTAATAGAAACGCTTGGGTTGATTGTTTTCAGACCTACATTTTCCTTATCTATAGGGAAAACTAAGGTAAACAAGAGATGCTTACTCTTTCGGGCACCCGGCCTCAATTTCCTGATGGAAGTTCATGTGTTTTAACCGAATTTTAAGTTTCAATTTTTTTATTTTTGCTTTAAGATTATGACTTGGACATTGATTGATATGTTTTTTATGTAGTGCTCCCTCTTGTACCTCACCACTGAATTCTATGAAAACGTTTGGAAAATTATTTTTCACAAAATGTTCAATATTGTTTCATTCCGTCATTTTAGCTTTTTCAGTCAAACTTGAAATTAAGTTGAGGGTACAAATGAAAAAAAAGATAAATGACCTTGTTCTTCATTAAAGGTTAAAGTTAACTGTAATTTAAGTCTTATACACAGGGCTATTTAGGCGATATTTATGTCCTAAATACGTCATTTCTGAGATTCAATAACTTTTATACTCAAGACAAAACATTAAATTTCAGTAGGTGACAGACCTTTGATAATCGCGTTGATAAAAAATCAATATATATATATATATATATATATATATATATATATATATATAAATTTTTATGATGTCACATTTTGAAATCTACAGAAAAAAGACACTTCAGACAGTCATGGTTTCCTTATTTAGCACTTCCCTGATTTAAACATCAGATAATACGTTAAGAGGTTTATCGATATTTAAACAAAACATGTAATGATTTCAAAATAACAATCACTGACGTAAACTGTAAAATTCAACAAATGTCACTTGAGTACTGTTTTGCAATAAATTGCGAATGTTTGAAAGTCACTTGATTGAAAGTAATTTTTCATTTAAGAAAATTAAACCACATAAATTGATCATTTAAGAAAATTAAAGCACACAAGTTGATCATTTAAGAAAATTAAACCACTTAAATTGATCACGATCTTGCCTGGATCATCTGTTAACATTTAAAGTAATTAGTTTAATTAGATTGACAGAAAGTGTTAAATACCAGAGATAAAGAATCCTGTATCTTTGAAGCATTATATAGACTTGGATAACTCCGAACCATTATAAATGATCAATGTAAATTGAACACAAATATATTGCTCCATTTGAAAAAAAAACATAATTCCAAAAGCAGAGTAAATTCTTTGAAATCTGGTAAACCAAGCTTAACACATAAAACGTCTTACAGAGAGGTTCGATCGGGTGCTCCGGAAGGAGAAAAACCTCTGATTAGCTCACGTGAAATCAAAGTAAAGAATTAAAAGAATATGGAACAACGGGACCTAAAAAAATCAATACAGAGACACCAAACACTATTGTGAGGTCGGCCATGAAACGTTTTGATGTCCTTGTCTAGATATGCAATATCTCTGCGTCAATAATTTATTTGTAATCAACTTGCAATGTTGTTGAAATTTCTACATTGGTGTACAAACTGTGAAACAAATACACTATAAGCAGGAGAACCAGGCATATATATTGCGGCATACAAAAGGAGATATGTTGACGGAAAAATTCAAGTAATTACGAATATCACATAGCTTGAATTGTAGCCTTAGTCGATTTATAATAAATTCAATTTCTGTTATATATATATATATATATATATTGGATTGAAAGGTATGTAAGTAATACCGGTACTCTTTAAAAATATTTTACAGATACCGCACGTTATGTGTCTGAATTACTGGATTATATTAAAGCAATTGTGGCTATATTACTTATATGATTTCATAATGACTGATGAGATGAACATCACTTATATATCAGACCTGGCATTGGAAGCTACTAGTTTTAGGTTGATATTAGACGCTATAATTGTTGTCCATCAAACATGTTTGCGAATTTTTTCATTATCAATCTTATGTCAGTGTGTTTTTATCATTACAACATAATAATAGATTCATTTGAATAATTGTTTTTGGTTGTTTCGAAATTTACAATATCTGTACAACATTATCACTCCTAATATCTTTAAAAAGTAAATGCAAAGATTAACATATATGATATTTGTTTTAAATACCAATTAAATATAATATTGCAACGTCAAAAAACATGTACTGGCATTGATGCAGAAATTAAAACGGTATAGTTATTCATTTTCTTGGTCGTTACCATAATACAAAAGTGAAGCGACCCATTTTTAGAATCAACTTTAACTTTGTAACCTAGCAACTGTTCTAGTAGTAGTATCTAACATCGCAAAAAGTAGAACATATTGTAAAAATAATAAACCGACGTATCCAGCAATTGATGTAGAATAAATAAATGACTTTGACGGGCACCTTTCAGACGCCTCATCATGATACAGGGTAGTAATTGACATTTTTGCAAGTGATGAAATTGGTATACACCTGTTTTTATTCGAATAGGAAACGGTCAAATCTGATGAGCAATCGGAGAAGACCCAAAAGATATAGAAATCCTGAATTGTGAGACATTTAAATATTGCGAAAACATTAATTTGTCAACTATATGAATATTAATTTATATGGTCTAAAGTCCATTTACGATCCTTTAGTCTCTCAGTTTTTCGTAAAATTCTCTATAACGAAACTTTTAATTATAAAAGTAAAATCGTACATTTATTATATAATTCATGCCGTAATTAATTTTTAATATTTCTATCCTTAAACTTTTCTCAGTTTTACTCCGTAAATTTTGGTCAATTTTGAGCAACGGCTATTTTGTCTAAGTCCTACAGGACTTTCGTACAGGGAAATACTGAGCTAATTTGCATAAGAAATACTTATCGACAATATGTTGATACGCAACACTACACATGATTGACAAGAACGGATATTGTTTTCATAAATTTGTTTATAAAATTACCCAAAAATGTTTAAATTTATCAATAGTTATCAATATACATATGGTGTTCTAATGCTGCACGTACGAGCACGTCATGTACTAATTTATTTTGTTGATAAGATTTTTGTACGAAATAACATTCTTGCCACAATTTACGTGCGAATCAATACTTGAGACAACTCTCTCTTCATGATCAGGTGTACACCTGTTGTAAATGTCGGTCAACTTTGACTTTAGCCATTAGGTAACCGTATTATAATCATCGTAGAGGTGTATGTTAACAAATATTTCTGATCGTTGTAGCAGAAAATATGAATTAAATAATAACGATAAATCAACAACTGTGTAGATTTTTAGAGATATTAACTCAAAAAAGTTTCAGGAAAACTGGTTGTGATATAATATACACGTGGTTGGGGGTGACTATCGTCGTAGAATCGAAGAAGATTGTGTAAAGACCCGTAACAAAACTGATTAGCACATGAAAAACCCTCTCACTCCTGTTTTTGGTATCGCCGCAAAGGTTAAGAAAATGGCGCTAAAATAATTTACATAGCGATATCGAAGGCGATATGAAAAAGTTTTAATATGAAGTAAAGAGAGTAGATTAGACACCGGTTACAACAGGCCAAATTACGGCATAGGCTTGTTTTCACGATGCAAAAAGCTATGATTTTTATTCACACGTTAACCCTATGAAAAGGGACAAAAACCAAGAGACTAATTGGTTGTAAACAGACTTTAGCTCTAGCTAGACAGAAAATGCTTACCCTTCCGACGCACCCAGGTTAATTGTTTAATTGTCTGGTGGCAGTTAGTGCTAGTTTCAAAACTGTTACTTTGGTTTGGGAATGTTAATTGGATTGGTATGTTTGATTTTATAATATTTAATACAAAACAGGACTATATCGACTACCGACTGCTGAATATGTAAAATTGTCAAATATTAAAAAATTACATGTATCTGGTTTTAAATACAAGACAGACAATGTCTGACCCTTCTGTGACACATTTGATTTACAATTTATAACCATGATAACATTTAAGCTGCATGTAGATTGTAATTTAAATAATATGATGGCATTATATTTTCTTAACCTTTTCGCGGTCGTTCACACGATGAAAAGCTTTTTCTTAAATAGTCATTTAAATCTATCAAAATCAAAATGTTGATGTATGTTGCAAAAGTAATTCATTTGAATATTATTTACAAAATTTAAATTGGGACTCAAACTGTATCAATATATTAATGTTTTTACGACCAGAGGTTTTCCAGTTTTGTCGTATATGTAGCCATTTTTAATGACACAATTCGTATATAGTGTGACTACATTAATTCATTTTTCAACGGCTGCAATTAATACGCTATGGTAGAGCTTGTTCCCACTACCGGGACTTTGTACAACGAAGAAGGTTGCTTGCAAATAAATTGTTGACTCAGGAATAGCGCACGACTACGTTTATCAAGGCCCTCAAAAAGTTTTATGGCCGTCATCACAGTATTGTTGATAAGTTTGATGTCTCAATGTCCAGGATTGCCATGGATATATTTGACATCCCAAAGTTCTATGTTCCTTTCACACAATTTTAATTACACACGTAGGGCCGGATCGCGAGATGTAGCTAGCTAAACAGGAGGTGCTTATCCTTCCGGAGCACCCAGCCTTACTTCCCTGGTGGAAGTTCACGTGTAACCTAACTTCTCAGTTCCAATTTTTTACTTTGCTTTTGGATTGTGATTCGGACATGGATTAGTTATGTTTGTTTTTAATGAAACATTGCTATCTACGACTACTTGTTATCAGTACATATGTTATAGAAAAGGAACATTGGTATCAGCCGTTAATGCATTAATATAGTTATATTTCAACAGTAAAGTACAATAAATCAAGAAAATAAAACACGTTTAGTTCGGAAAGTTTCGTTTTAACTATGACCATTACAACTTGCATAAACAGAAAATATCGGTCAATAAGATATGATAACGAAGACCATAATACGGCAAAAATCGTCTAAAACAAAGAATAGTTTATTGGAATAAAAGGAAATAGTCGGCAACACCTTTGTTATCAAAAGTTATTCGAGTTCATAAATAAAACTTCTTGAAAACGGTAACTTTAGAAATACGACATACACATTCTAAATATTGAATATGGTTAGCCATTTGATTCTAGCAGAATAAAAATTTTGAAGAAGTTTTGATAACCTCTCCAAAATGTTAAGTTTAATTATTAAATTTTTTGGTGGCAAGTCTATTGATATAATATTGAATGCACTTGTTTTAGATAGTTGAAACCTTAACAAATTGCAAAAATAGAAGCTTTTGTTTTATCAAATACATCTTTAGTTCGGAAAGGTTTTGTTTTTAACCATGAACTTTACAACTGACAGCCAGAAAGGTTATGGGAAAATCACAGGAGAAAAATGTCTACCTATTTGATAAACTTGTTTTTGACTTGTAATAGAAATATAAAGACGAAGAATAAATCGACAATAACGTTGCAATAAAAGTTCATCGAATTTGTGAAAAGTTTTGGTATGAATTTTATTAATTTTGAGAAGATGTTTTTAATCGTAGAATGTTTATATGATGTATATTAGCGTATGGAGTCTCCTTGACTGGAATCTTTTTTGCAGATGTACTTCATTAACATACTGCTACTTAATTGTATTGTTCGCAGAAAAGTGTATTTGAGTAACATTGGATACACTTGTTTTAAGTCATCAACACTGTCCTCAATTGCGGTGATACATGTTTTTGTTATATCAATTTTGCCTTTATGTAAAGTTATTGTATTTGTTTTAAAAAATAATTAGAATGAAGAAACTGGTAGCTATAGAAATAAACACATCGCAATCAAGAACATAATATGCGCAATATAGTAATCAAATCATCAACAATAAGTATACCCATCCATGTCCAAAATCACAATACCATAGCAAACCCAAAGCAAAGTAAAAACTTTGAACCGGTAAATTAAATCAAACACGAGAACTGTCACCAAAGAAGCGAGACCGTGTCCTCCGTAAGAGTAAGCACCTCCTGCTTAACTGTCTACACCAGCAACGCGTGAAATCAAATGAAAGAAAAAACGTAATGACATAAGATAGTAGCAAACATATTTGAATCTTTTATTATAAAATACCCTACTTTAGACTGTCATTGTAGAAAATAATCATTGCATTATATATGTAGTGTGTAATAGGGTTTTTGGCAAGCCCAACCAATATGCATAAAAACTGAAAACCCAAAACGTATTGAAGCTACCACAAATGAAATGTGACCATTGCTCGTTAGTTTGTGAGAAGACTAATACAGTTAACAGTCATTATGGAAGCAAGCGCCTTACAAATAAATTGGCGACTCAGACATCAAGCCTAGACTTACTAAGACCCTCAAAACGTTTATTGCTGTCATCAAAATGCTGTTTAGTAAGATGTATCGGTATACAAAATTACCCTAGATATATTTGACATTATATAGTTCCATATTCCGTTCTTTCTTAATTTTGATTTTGATTTTGACAAGTGTAGCTAGCTAAACAGTAGTTGCTTATCCTTCCGCAGCACTCGGTCTCACTTCCCTGTTGGAAATGCCAGTTTTAAAGTTCTTAATTTACTTTTGGATTGTGATTTTGACATGTATAAGTATGTTTGTTTTTATCTTTTTTATTTTAAGCATTTTACAGTTAGTCGATGTGATCAATGGGGTCAGTATAACTTAAGACGTACAATTTGCACTTAAATAGCCAAGATCGTTAACGATACACCAAATGTACTTACATGTAACTGGCCAACCTACAAATTGAAATATTTTGTACGTGAGTCTACTATTCCTTTTGGATTATTTCATTAAATATAAAAATTAAACCACCATTACTGTAATAAGAGAAGAAGCATAAATATATATAACATTTAAAAATGAATGATATGTTAAGATGAATGTGGTGCCATTTATAACTTTTTACAACAATTTTTGATACATTTTAGTAAATTCTGTAAACATCTAAGAATCCTTCAAGATGTGCCTTTAACTCAGAGTCTATATTGGATTTTAAATTGTGGATAAACAGTTGTTGCAATAGTATCTCAATCATGTATATATAACATATGTAACAAACACCAAATAATCTTTATGTAATGTTGATGAGAATCGTCTTGCAAGTGTTAGGTTAATGCTCGTAATAATATATCACAACACAGACGTGTGTTTTTTTTGATAACTAAAAAGTGAATTCTGCCTTTCATAACAAAATATTCACAGGTTGTTCACTTGTATTATTAACCTTAGTGTGGGATGTTAAAAGACATTCGAGAATATCAGAACTTGCTTAATGAGAAACCTTCAATTATTGTTTGAAAGCCTACATATATTGAAAATTATAATCATAGACGTATCACATGAACCAGTTATGTCCATGTTTTCCATTTATTTATTGAAGTGGTATAATTACAAGCGTGACGCATTAAAACATCTATATCAGTAAGCGAGTTCAATCGGTCAACTTTTTGGGTCGTTAATCTTTTATACAATATCAGTCATGTTTAAGTCATTAAGCTGTGTAAGTAATAAAACTGATACTTTTAGTTTTTTGTTAAGAAATCACTTTTCATTTTATTTTGTAAATTCAGAAACGGATTTGAACAATAATTATAATAATAAAAAACCATGCCTACCCAGTCCAAACCACATTTCCAAAGCAAAGTAAAAATTTGAAGCTAGCAAATTGGGTTAAACACAAAAACTTGCACCAGGCCTAAGGAAGTGAGGCTGGGTGCTTCAAAAAGGTTAGCACATTCTGTCTAGCTAGCTACACCCGCCACGTGTATTATCAAAATTGAGGATGGAATAAACATGGATCTTTGGAAAGTCAAAAGAATGGCACACGGGTATCTTACTTGTAATGATGGTCATTTAACATGATAAGTGTCTTGGTAACAATATAAAATAAAATTTATGCTTTGACAATTATTTTTCATCAAATTAGATACTGAAGCTACCGTTTTTGCAACTCTTTCACTTTTACTATTATTTGAGAACTTAGGTTTTTTATTATAATCCATTTAATGTTGACTTTAAAATGAATTTCAGTTTTCTAAGTATTTACTTTTTTTGGGGGGGGGGGGTAGTGGTTTGAACATGGACTGGTATGTCAATGGCCGATTATTTTTATTTGCGTTACAAATAATTAAATATTTGTATTATAACATAAGTTAATATTCGTATCGGATAACTCTTTCAATAAAAATAAATAATGATTATGAGTTAGAATTCTGCATTTATTTTCTATTCGGAAAACTTACAAGGATATGATGGAGAAACTATAAAATTGCTATTACAAGATTATCCGTTTATATTGATTCTAACCAAAATCATACATAATTTGACCTATATGCTTTTGTCATAAACTTTGATAAAGAACACAATTTTTGCTTCTTAGGTTACAAAATATCAATATGTTTCAATCCTTTATTGCATTTTTTAATGATGAGATTTTAATAGAAAATCTTGTTATTTGCTTTAAATAAGATTGTGTTTTTAAAACTATCAATAGGTTTCAGCACCTCTTGACATTTGATCAATTACCGGATTTGAATTGACTGAAGATAAATTGTGATATACCAGAGTTCAACTAGTACCATGAATAGATAAGTTAATTATCTATAAGTATATATCTACATATCAGAATACATCAATTAAAGTAACTCATTTCAAGACATGCATCAAGAGTACATCTTTTTTTCTGAATTTAATAAATAATATTTTTCTAAATTTGATTTGAAGAAAAAAATATATATGAGCCAGTGCATGCGAAAACCTACAACTTGGCAATTACGTCACAATTGAGAAAAATCGCGACGAAGTTACGTCACAAACACTGAAATCAACTGCAAGCATTGTGCGTCAATTTACAAGTTTGACGTTTTAACTTTTAGAACAAGTTGAAGTTAAAACTGATTTTAACGGAGTAATTTTAAGTGTTGGGGTGGTAAGATATGGTAACTGAAGGGGAGACAGATGAGGTTGAGTTTTTTTAATTCATCCATATGTTTTTACAGCATTTATACAGGTTTAAAGTAGATGTGAACGAGCACTCAGTTCGGTCATGTATTTTCGGAGTATGGAGATGGTTGTATTAAAAATATTTCGAAACTGATATTGGTCGCGTTTTATAAACCTTTATATCGATATTAATAATATAATACAAAATTATAATAAATACAAACATCTTCCCAACTTTATCTAAATAAGAGGGAGAGATGACCCGGGAAGATTATGTGTATATCACTCGGGGTTTACCTGATGAGTTGTTGAATAACATACAACATGTTTAATAAAGTGTGTCTTACGATTTTATATGTCTTTTCAATGAAGATGTAGCAACTAAATTAAATATTATCAGTAACAAGATCCAGCAACAGTGCCGTGAGTACGTCTGTGAATGTAAACAAATGAAGAGTTACTGGCCTTAGCAGTGACATAATAAATTTTATACATTGTACAACATTGCGCTGCATATGTGGTCGTCGTGGTGTAGTGGATACGACTCTGGATTTACACTTTTTATCAAACACAAGCTCCGGGAGTTCGAATCCCTCTAACGTTTTTTTTTTTTTTGTTTTTTTTAAAATTTAATTAATAACCGGAGCGGCAAGGCTGCACGATAGGGTCCATTAGTATGAAGTATAAGACAACCAAAGAATACAAACAAAACGAGGAGAGAGACGGAATTAACACCTTAAACGTACAGTAATTTGTTGGGTAGTATTTAAGATACGGTATGCCATCAGAGCTTCATCATCCGTCACGTGAAGAATAATTTAAATGGTCCAAGAACACATGGGAACAGGGTTCAAAAACCTCATAATGACTTCAATATTAATGGCTTGGTTGGTTGAATGTTGCTAAACGTCGTATCAGCAATTTTTAAGCTATTCATGACGAGAACTATTTTATAATCTCTATGGATTAATCTGTGAACAATTTTGTGTTTGCATGTGAGTTGCGAGTGTGTTGTATGGTCTGCCTTGTACTAGCGCGCACTAAGGGTGGCTTTTAAGGTGCTAGCTCACCGAGTACGCCGCAGACAAGCGTACCATCCCCCAGTCCATTAAACTGATACCAGGTTAACCAGTAAAGGCCAACATTAAGGAAAAGCCAATTTCCCACATGTGGTCTAAGCGGGACTCAAACTCACAGCGGTGAGAGACCCTGGATTTGTAGACTGACATCTTATACATTAGGCCACTGCGGTCTCTTAATCAATATTAATGGCGTTGAAATAATTGTGAATTACATAATTAATTATGCAGATGAAAACGAGGTGCCATTTCCTTCCCCACTTAGAGGTCGAGATAAAATTCTACCAATACATCTACATGTACATTCTAATGAAAGTAGGAGGTCAATTCATAAAATATATCAGAAAACCTGTTTTGCTAAAGGGTAAAGGGCCTTTTCCCTTTGCTATTCATAATAGTTGTTTAAATTTTATCTATTTAATTACATGTATAAACTTTCTGTTTTAAATACCACATGTATGTACTTTGTATTGGCGAAAAAAACTTGATCACTTGCGCATGCTATGCTAAGAAATGCATTAGGACGTTTTAAACATTCCTTGACCGAAAACCAAAAAAAACGCACACATCTGCATGTTTTGTTTTTAATTTTGGATATGATGGGCAAAACAGAAGGAGTACAGCGTTTCTAAAATAGAATTTCCGTTTTTTTCCTCATTATTGTAAAAAAGAAAATGTGTTCTTAAAACCTGTTTTACAAAGACACAAGAAGAACTATCTAAAATCTCAATACCAAGTGTACCAGTTGCGCCTTTGTACCAAAACAAAATGTTACTTTTGACTTCGCACAGAATGTATGTATACAACGGAAGTTCTTATGTGAGAGGTTGTGGGTTCGATTTCAGACACGGTCTGACAAAAACTTGAAAAAGTTCACATTTAGAAATGAAAGTCTTAGAGTCCTTTGGAAGAGACCTTAAATACCGATGTCCCGTGTTATTGCAGGCATCATTAAAATTCCTCCCTGTACATTGCACTTGGCAATACAATTCAAACTTTTTTCACTCTAAACCACTGGAGATGGTACAAGGGGTATATTGGTCATATAACATACACACTACAAAGGTAATATAATATTCTACTACTTCACCTTTAGCTGGAGACGTCCTCAATATAAGTGTAATATTCTTGACTAGGATGTAGATCGCCTTTCAATCAATCAATCAATCAATCAATCAATCAATCAATCAATCAATCAATCAATCAATCAATCAATCAATCAATCAATCAATCAATAAACTATATTTTGATAGACAGATGGGTGCGCTTGATTTTCTGACACCCCGTAAAATCCAGATTTTTTATGCACGATTATGTTTTCAATTGCATCTGAATCACTAAATAGACGAGGACCAGGCATTGGATGAAAATGGCAAAAGTACCGAACTCGTCTGTTTTTTTAATACATGTATTAATTCTGATGTCTTTCATTGATACAGGCGAATTCCAAAATACAGTAGTTTGTGTTTGCTATTACAAAAATTTAGAATATTTTACAAGACAGAACAAAAATATGTATACAATGACTTATTTAAAATGGTGCATTTTGGCAGGAGTAAGTGAGCGAGTGAATTATTGTTTAAAGCCGCATCAGCAATATTGCAGCTATTCGCGGCTAGAAAAAGTAAAAGATACAGTAGTTTCAATAGCACAAACTATTGAAATGAAAGCTAAGAATAACTAAGAAAACAATTATATTTTACTATACAAGTTAATTTCCCGAAGGAAGTTTAAAATTTGATGTCCACTGACATTACTAAAAAGATATTGCATTGATATTGCTGAATAAAAATTATCCCTTGTAGGTGCAAAGTCAACACAATCCAGCAAAATGTGCTGAACAGATTGTTGACCTTGACATGGGGGGGACATACTGGGGAGGTTGTTCTCCTTTTAATATAAATGAATGTGTAAAATAGCTATGGCCGATTGAAGTCACTTTTTTTAATAAATGCATATTGCAGGACATGCACGATGCTTCATAGACAAGGGTTCTATAGGATTTGCGTGATTAAAGCGCCAATACTGTCGGGTCGATGTTGGCACTCTTGGATACTAGTACTGTTACAAAATCTGCATATACTAATTAAAAACATTGCATAGAGTGTTTCTTGACCCAGAAACCGGGAATTGAAAGATTGGAAAACATTTTAATCAGCTCATTTCTGATCGGTCCTGTATCATTTTGGATCATTTTATCAGCGCATTTAATAAGATATAAAATTTAACTGAGATAAAATAGGTCAAAGTATTAAATCGATAGCATGTTTATTGGAATGCACAAGCACCAGTGCATTCAAGAAGTTTATTTATTTATTTATTTATTTATTTATTCATTTATTTATTTGTTTGTTTTTAAATCTAGAATTATAATGCACTCGCTTCATTTAAATGACCACTTAAGTCAAGAATTATAAAATACAATGGGTTTCAAAAATTGTAAACAAAATGTTTTTAATAATTGAAACTACTTTTCTTTTAAAATGACCAATCATAACTAAACTTTATGGTGGGTGGCGGCATGATATTGAGTTTGTAGGGAGATTTAAAAATGCAATTACATTTTTCTGTTATAAATATTCAGAATGTTTATACAGAAACATCCAATACATTTAAGATTTTCAAGTATAGAACCCGGTGAAATTTTCTTGAAGATCAGGGACCGTAATATCGATGGTTCTGAGACTACCTTTACACTTGTAAAGAGGTCTGTTGATCATGTACCTTTACGGACCGACCGGATCAAGTCGCACCAAGTCGATAAAGCAGAGACCGACAATTAAACTCAGTTACACAATGCCAGGTTAATGTATCAAGATATCACATGTTCAGCACGGTCGGAAGAGTGACATTCATTTTGTTTAACGATGTTCGAGTATTGAAAATTGAATGCAAAATTGAAAGCACTCATGAACACTTGACCAATAAATTGTGACGTCATCCAAGTTTTTGTGACGTCATTTTTACATTTTAGAATTTGTGTTTTACTTTAAAAATGTTTTTACATGTATAAGACATTATGGACTTTCATAATATGTAAAAATCTCAATTTTGAAAATTTTGACCAAGTTGTAGGTTTTCGCATGCACCGGCTCATATATGTCAGTAGTTGAACAATCGAGAATGAGAATAAGCAATGTGTGATTAAACACAAATGAGTTTTGTAATACAATGTCAACATTGATTGAATATAAATTGTGTTAAAACCGAAACTGTCCCAGCTAGGCCACACCAGAGCAATTGCAACAACGTAGAAGAACAAAAGAAACAACTCGTATAAAACAACCGACAAAACATAATTCAACTTTGGTGGAATTCGCTTGACAAATGACAAAATTGAATCAAATGGTATGATTCAAAGTCGTTGATTCCCTGAGAGTCCAACTTAATTTGTTTTGTTAAAATGAGCCTTATGTTTACCTAATCTGTACATTGTGTCGAAAAACGAATTTGCAGCAGTAGAGCGAAATAAAAAAATTATTGTGACTGAAAGGAAGAAAAATATGCACATCTCACCCGGATAAACAGTTACACGAAGAATCTACCGACTAAATTGTTTTTAAAAAAAAACTTTTGTGAGTTTTATTTTTTTTTAAAAAACTGACATTTAAGATATCTCTCCCCTATTTGTCCAGACGTTTCTGATTTTTGATGACGCGTTATGTCTTAGTATTTATACATATAAAGACTATAGGCAGCTGAGCATGAGATAAAACAATAACAGATACCTAGGGAGCTACAGGTTCTGCTTTATATTTGAACTTGGTTCGAATGTATCGCAACTATGTAAGGAGAAAACTTACATTAGAACCTCTATACGGCACCTGTTGAATTTATAACATAACACCATAAACTAAATGATGCACAAATCAAGAAACGACGTGATCAAGCATGGCGCATCTATATCTCCGTTTAAACAACAGTAATTGGAAAAACTACAGACAAGGTCATGTTTTTCATATTTGGCTTTTATGGCCGTAGGAATTTATATTATATCAGTGAAAATCAATGTGATCAAAAAGTTAAGTTCGTTAAACGTGAGGCTTTTACAACCGAGTTTATTGTTTGGGCTGGCACCAGTGTTTATGGCAACACCGCTGAGAATCATTAACAAATGTGTAAAATTTAATTCGGACTATTACATTTTTTCTGTTCTTAAAATATTTCTTAAGAAAGGTGTTCCAAGATTGTTTAATGGCAATGAAAATGTTATTGTGTGTTATCAATGTCTAGTCATACGTTAAAGAAAATCATTGAATTTCTGAAGAAACGTCGATTACATTACACCGTCTGAGTGGATGCCAAAAAGTCCCGATCGCGCTCAAATGAATTACGGTTTCTGGGAAATCCTAAAACGTCGTCTTCAGAAACGAAAAATCTATGCGTTACCTGGTCTTAAAACGGCTGTCAAATTTCAAAGATGAATGAAAGAAACTGGAACTGAGCTACATAAATAAAACACTTGGGTAAAGGGATGTAGAATTGTATATTACTGTCATGTTTGTTCACAAAAAGAACAGTGAAATCTGAATCATTAAAGATGATTTTGTAAATCAAAAGTGTTATGTTTTAAATTGAAGAGGTCTGTTAGCAACGGGATAATTTTATTTTTTGTCAACATGTTCTATACAGCAATATACCATAATCGCCTGATTAAGATGATCTTGTTTCACAGTTAATACGTATGGTCACAAATAAATTGTTGACAGAAGCATGCATATTAAAAGTCTAAGTTGATCAAGTGATTTAAATGTTTCATGACCGTCATCACAATATTATTGATGTCTCTGAGTCCAAAGTTATCCTGGATATATTTGATGTTTTATAATTCCATTTTTTTTTCATTTTGATTTCTTGTGGCTGGTATAGCTGGCGAAAACTTCTTACTTTTCCGAAGCACCCGACCTCACGTGGTTCACGTGTTTTACTTAAGATTTTTGTACTTTGTTTTGGACACGGGTCGGTATTTTGGTATTCGATTGCATATTGTTTTTATTCGTTAGTCTGTTGGATCGTATACGTGGCGGCATTGATGATTTGAAATACAATTTTCCACGTGCAAATTGGCCATGGTATATCATAAAACGTCTTTCATTTTATGTTTAATTAAAGGTTTCGTGTTTTGCTAACATGACATCACGGCACTAGAGGGACATATTGTTGCACGTTGACAAAGTTTAAGATAAGTATATAATCGTAATTACCATGAATGTTATATAATGTCTTGATTACAGCTGTAACATTTGAAATAAAATGAATTGCTATGATTTTATTAGAATACCCAATGACAATGGACAAAAGCTATTTACATCTGGAAAAATATTTTTCCAGAACAAAAATTGGAACTTAAGATACCAAATGGGCGTATTTTAATGACGGTTTCCTTCTATATAGACCACATTCCTATACTTGAAACATTAACATTAATCAAAAGATCAATCACAGTCTAAGATATAACCAATAAAGATATAAACAAACATGTTTGTTTCATTGCATATAAAAATAGTACTACTTATCAATAATGTACGTAATTATACGGAAATAGATACTTCAGACAAAGTATCTATATTTAGGAAGTTGCCTTTATAGAAATGAGATTACACTGTAATGCATTTATGTACATAAAAGTTAATCCTCCAGTCAAAAATAGCAATATTGAATCCTAGCGTGAAATAGACTATTTATATGTCACTTGAGAAGTGTTTTGACATTTGTAATCTCAGTTACGACAAAAAGGCTATTATAGTCATACCTGCAGGTTTGGTGACACGGAACGTGCAGTAATAGAAACGAGAGCGGAACTTAGATTATGGATACAAAGGAATAAATCCTAATTAAGTATTAAGTGCAAGCATAGGCAAATGACACATACATAACATTTTGTTTTCCAGATATGAAATGAAGATTTGAACGATTTCCAAAAAGACTAAAAAAAAAACTTGCTTAAGCTATCACTATATCAATATCAAGCCAACAGCAAATATTTGTTTGTATGAAACAGTAACCTTACAAATCAAATCATAAAAGTAGTGTAAAAAAACTGAGTTAAATATGTGATTTTAAACCAAAGAAATGAGTCACCGGAAGAGTAAGCATCTCCTGTCTAGCTATTTACATGAAATATAATTAGATGCAAAAAGCACTGTAAGATGTATAATCGTAAAAACATCTATGTAACTGTTATCCTTCGTTTGAGATAATTCAAACATCCATATATAAAATAGCTATAATATTGGAAGCATTTTAGTAATTGTCATACGGTAATGTAATATTGTTCTTATATAGATCTTCACAATTAATTTATTTTATTTGTGATAGTTGTTAACATTTTTGCACTCCACCTTTATATTACTTAATCATGTTTAGGGTTTATCAACAAGACCATAAAACAGAATCAATTCGAACAGTAAAAAGATGTATATATGGTTTGAAATGATTTCGCTTTCACTCTAACCTTTCAAACTGATAGAGAATATGATTATATAAAAAAAAATAAAAAAGATGTATTCCAACCCGGATCAACTCAATAACTATATTACATATTCATAAGCAAATAAGTGTTACAGAGTAACATTTGTCATAAAAACAAAGTTTGATGAAATGTGCACTTTTTCAAAATGTAAAAATAAAAGTCATACAGTAATTATATGCGGATACTGGAACCGCAGCAATTTTTTATTTATATTGTTTATTTATTTTATTTTATGGTGTTTCAATAGATAATTCCTTTTTTCTATGAACTGTTTCGATTCAAATAGCTATCGCCATTTCTTAATCAAACACAAATACATCGGCCAATGATTGATTCATAAACTTCGAAAACTGTCAAATTTTAAGGCATGTTACCATTGAAGTGCGGCTGGGTTTTTCAGAAGGGTAAAGATACAAAACCCAACACGTGTGCGTCAGTTAACACATGTTGTAAGTGTTCAATTAGTCAAATTTAAGTTTAGATTGGAATTGATTTTATATAGTTTTTATTTACCTGTCGAAAATTCTTACACGTGCTTTGTTGCTTTGCTGTTTGGTTTTTTTATGGTCAGGATATTTATTTACCAGTATTCCTTTTGATTTTGTCATTCTCATAACACGAGTCTTTCACGTGTCTTGGCCATTGCCAGGTACTTGACGTGTCTTGTTCCTGATTATTTAGACTGTTGCCAGGAACGTGTTTGTTTATTGTGTCCCTTATTGTTCGTTGTTTTAGCGTTTGTGAAGTACATGCTGTTTTACGTGCGTGCCTTAACCTTTGTTGTATCACTTGGTTATGTAAATCGTTTACTCAGTAATAACACTGAACTAACAATCAAGCGTCAGAGGAGAAGACACCAAATCTACACAAATTACCTTGTCAAATTGCCAAATACATGCTTATTTAAATTTTCTTGTTCTTAGTATTTTAGCTATTGTCAGAAACATATTTGTTTTATGTTCGTTGTTCTTAGTATTTTAGCTATTGTCAGGAACATATTTGTTTTACGTTCGTTGTTCTTAGTATTTTTGGCTATTGTCAGGAACATATTTGTTTTATGTTCGTTGTTCTTAGTATTTTTAGCTATTGTCAGGAACATATTTGTTTTACGTTCGTTATTCTTAGTATTTTAGCTATTGTCAGGAACATATTTGTTTTACGTTCGTTATTCTTAGTATTTTAGCTATTGTCAGGAACATATTTATTTTACGTTCGTTGTTCTTAGTATTTTTAGCTATTGTCAGGAACATATTTGTTTTATGTTCGTTGTTCTTAGTATTTTTAGCTATTGTCAGGAACATATTTGTTTTATGTTCGTTGTTCTTAGTTTTTTTAGCTATTGTTAGAAACATATTTATTTTATGATCGTTGTTCTTAGTATTTTTAGCTATTGTTAGAAACATGTTTGTTTTATGATCGTTGTTCTTAGTATTTTAGCTATTGTCAGGAACATATTTGTTTTACGTTCGTTGTTCTTAGTATTTTTAGCTATTGTCAGGAACATATTTGTTTTATGTTCGTTGTTCTTAGTTTTTTTAGCTATTGTTAGAAACATATTTATTTTATAATCGTTGTTCTTAGTATTTTTAGCTATTGTTAGAAACATGTTTGTTTTATGATCGTTGTTCTTAGTATTTTTAGCTATTGTCAGAAACATATTTGTTTTATGTTCGTTGTTCTTAGTTTTTTTAGCTATTGTTAGAAACATATTTATTTTATGATCGTTGTTCTTAGTATTTTTAGCTATTGTCAGGAACATATTTGTTTTATGTTCGTTGTTCTTAGTATTTTAGCTATTGTCAGGAACATATTTATTTTACGTTCGTTGTTCTTAGTATTTTTAGCTATTGTCAGGAGCATATTTGTTTTATGTTCGTTGGTCTTAGTATTTTTGGCTATTGTCAGGAACATATTTGTTTTATGTTCGTTGTTCTTAGTATTTTAGCTATTGTCAGAAACATATTTATTTTACGTTCGTTGTTCTTAGTATTTTTGGCTATTGTCAGGAACATATTTGTTTTACGTTCCTTGTTCTTGGTTTTGTCACTAGGTTATGCAAAACGTTTGCTTAGAAATAACATTGAAATAACAAAGAAAAAGGACTAAAGTGTTTACACAAATAACTTTCACACGGCCTAAAAGCAAAATATTAAGGATTGGTTGAACTTTGTAATTAAATGTTATGAAAGGATATGTACTTTTTAATTGCGTAAAGATGAATACTGCTTTTGAGTAAAAAAAACCTTGATAGAGTGATAATTGACATTATTATACATAATTTGGTTGTAAATACACGAAGGATGAAGTCTGATATTTAAAAAACGCCTCCTCATTGTGCAATAAAGACTACTTTTCGTTTCGAATGAGATTTTAAAAGACAGTTTGGGATATAAAGTAAATGTCAATAGAATTGCCTACAACTATTAATGTGAAAATATATTGATACATGACCTACAACGATAACTGTGTATAATGTTAGAAACGAATCTGATTCACATTTAACACATATTTGGTATATCACTTTTTAATCGGAAGACAAATGCTACGGAGGAGTGGATTTCAGCACTGTTACAACATATAATATTGTGAAATATTAAATACACATCCGCTAAGGAAGGAAACGGTATTTATCGATATTTTAATATAAAATGACCTTTTAAAATACATTTAAAGCAGATAATGATGTCCTTTGGTTATTAAAACAGTTAGAGATTTTTTTTTAAAATACTAATAAATAGTACGATACAAAATGAAATAAAAAAATATCAACAACGAACACGCCAAAAATATAATGATAAATAAAAAGATGTTAATTAAGGATGGACACTTGTCATAACTAAAGAATGGAATGATGCTGAAAGAACAATCGACGCCATAAACTGGCTTTATCTGCCTTTACAACTAATTAGATAATTAGAATTATTAATTTAAAGATTTGCATCACAATATTATTGATAAGCATGTTGTCTTTGTATCTAAAAGTATCCTTAATATATTTGACGTCACATAGTTACATGTTCCTTTCATTCGCAATTTTGATGACTTACGTGGCGGATGTAGCTAGCTAAACAGGAGGTGGTTACCCTTGCGAAGCACTAGCTCAGCTTCCCTGATGAAAGTCCAAGCGTTTAACTCAATTAAGTTTCCAATTTTGGAAAGTTTTATTGTTATTATTATCGTTATTATTTATTTATTTATCTTTACTTTGTTATTGTGATTTGAACATTGGTTGGTATGATTTCTTTTAAAATTTGAAAAAAGTCTGTTTTTCTGTATTTAAACATGTACATTTTGTAACAGTTAAAACAGATGTCGAAAATTTTAGAGAGAAATGCAGCGTCATTACAATATAGTAGGCGCATACGTATGAATATGAATCACATTTTTGTGACATCTTTTGTAGAACACTTATTAGACACAGCTGTGTATTGTTAATCAAATAAACATTTGATAATTCCATTTACAATGATACAACTCTTACTTAAAGCACTCCTTATACAATAACGTATTTGCAGTGGCTAACAATATACTCTCCTGTAGCACAAGTTTTTGTTAATACCATCCCGATGGCACCCACGGAATCTTTTGAGCCATTGACGTCGATTTACCACTTCAAACTTAAGATGGTCTTTCAAACCATTTCAATTTGAGTTCTATTTAGTTTATGGTGTTAAAATGCATGTAAAACGCCTACTGTTTTATTGAAAAGAAATATACTTTTGTTGATTAATAGACTGGAAAGACAAAATTTACACCATAACGTGTGTGATGTAAATACATGTAATGAATTCTCAGCCTCTGCTAAAAACTATGTTGCTTTACATTTGCACATACTAACATGTATTTTGGTATTCAGTTTATATAAGTATTGATTGTTGTGTTGGTTTGCGTGACGGCTGATCATGATTGATTGAATGGGGTTTTATGTCCCAGCCAAGATTACTTAAATCTATACGTCACAAGCAATAAGTGAAGGGGTAATTTTCAGGGAGTTTTTTTAATGTGCCACGCATGTCATTACACGGGACATCAGTTTTTAAGGTCTCTTATAGGTATTGATTGTTGTGTTGGTTTGCGTGACGGCTGATCATGATTGATTGAATGGGGTTTTATGTCCCAGCCAAGATTACTTAAATCTATACGTCACAAGCAATAAGTGAAGGGGTAATTTTCAGGGAGTTTTTTTAATGTGCCACGCATGTCATTACACGGGACATCAGTTTTTAAGGTCTCTTATAAAGGATCCAGCGATTTTCATTTCTTAATGCAAAATGCTTGGCGAAAAAAACAATTCCTATCTATTTCCAGGTCGTGGTCAGACAAGGCGAGCACATACCGAAGTGGTGATCTTTGTGTGACAGAACTAAAAATGCAAGAAATGACTGCTTGTTTTTTTTAATGAATGGGCTTGAACGTCGAATTTTAAGTCAAATATAATTCATTTACGCCATCAGCTATAGGCTAAATTTCAGAAAGCGTTCCTTGCATGACAGACACGGGACATAGTGTTTACATTATAATCAATAGGGGCAAAAAGAATTAAGACATTGTACTTGTAGAAAAATAGGAGTGAAACTGATTAAAGGGTTGTTTACGCTAATCATTTTCCCTTCAATTATGTTATTGTGGCATATTTAAGTGGCCTAAGTACAATTTGCATACTTGTTTCACGATATGATACAAAGCTAAGTCCTATATAAGAGAGGCCTTAGTTAGTCAAAACTAAATGTTCTTTAAAGCGAACGCGTATGAGTCACAACGACGACGATTACTTTAAATTGCCACCAGATACATCGATTTGTGTAGTTAACGTATTTGTATTCACAAAAGTGTTAACTTTCATTCTTAATTTTATCTAAATAATAATAATAATAATTATAATGATAATGAAGAAGAAAAAAAGATGAACAAGCGGATGAAGAAAAAGAAGCACACATACAGCCATATCAATAAAAGTAACAATAATCTAATCAATGTCCGAATCACAATCCAGAAGGAAAGTAAAAACTTTGGAACTGACAAGTTAGGTTAAACACGTGAACTCCCACCAGGGAAGTGAGGTCGGGTGCTTCGGAAGGGTAAGCACATCATGTTTAGCTAGCTAAACCCATATTATAATAATATAAATAAAAATAATTAAGTAGTAAAACAGTTTGTAAACAAGCTGAGAAAATCAAGTAGTCTTTAAGGTTTGGCACAATTGTAATTTAAATTTTCTATAAGAACATCTCGATTTTAATCCTTAGTATTAATCTTACGTCTATTGTTATCAACTGGCTGCTGTATCTGTATAAATAGACACCTTGGTACAAATCGGTATATAATAATTCTTTTTCAATAAACATTTTATCTGCAGCACTCCCTAAATAATTCCAATAATTGCACTTTCCAAACACACGTCTGTTACCAAGTTAATCGATTGATAGAATTAATATATTTCTATCACGATGACGCCCACTGAAGTTTAGTTGCGCCATATGTAATCTACAAATACGTGATATTCATAATTGAAACGTGAAAGTTTTTTATTATGCATGGACGAATTCATTTATACTTTGTATCAAATAAAACACAAACATATCGTTCCGTGTTAAAACAACAACTACAAAAGCAATGACAGTTAGTAAAACACGAGAACTGCCATCAGAGAAGTGAAGCTTGATGTTTAAAATATAATATAAATAGTTGTCATTTTTACAGAAATCAAGTACGAGGGTAATTAAAAAAATATTGATGCATTACTTCTGTTATTTATCATTTAAATTTCGCGCGATGTACAAGTTTCAAGGCAGTATTTTTTAACTAAAACAAATATAAGTGCTATTCAGGGGCAACATGACACCTGAAAGAAACAGTTAAAAACCATAATGCTTTGTTATATATGTACCAGGTATTCGGGATTTCATTGGACAGAAAACTCTATGGAGATTCATCTATGTCTAAAGAGCTTCAGTTAATAGTTTACACATTTCTACAGGAAAAGAAATCAATTTTATGATAACCATCATTCAGGACGTTCAAAATCATAATTGCCTGAAAGAGATATTGCTACTGTTGAGGCCAAACAGATAAAAATTGCTAGGTTTTAATCTCATGAAACAGTTACTTTTCATTTTAATCGAAGGGGTATTGGTACATATACAATTATAATGTATCTTGGTAATAGTGTTTTTTTTTTTTTAATTTTGTTTATGTTTAGTTGACTCTATTGACTCTATTGTAATCAGATTTAGTGTTCTTTGAAAGATTCATAGTGTAGCCTAGTTTGTTATATTTCATGGGGTCAGATGTTGCCAGGAACAATTTTTTATTTATTTCAAAAGCCACACACCTGTAGTCGAAAAACATGTACATGTATTTAGTAATTTTCACCACGCAGCCAAGAACACTAAACAATACAAGATAGGTGATAGAAACAGAAAATCCCCGACTTTGAACTGACACAAAAACATGGCAATGGTGTTAGTTATTTATAAATATTTTTGGGTTTTTTTATGAAAATTCAATGAAACTACAATTTTATATGAATTATAACATAAATATAAAACGTGTTAGGTTTTGACATATTTTTTGTTATTAAAATTCATTAAAAGACGCCAATCCTAGCGTACATTACGTTATTTATACCAATGATTGATAATTTTTTAATTGAATATTTTTTTGTTACTTTTCTAGGTTAAATGTCTAATAAATTTTCTTAATCATCTATGTATTGCTTAGCAAAGTAATTATTTGTCATGATGACGCCCACTGATTTTTTTTCATCTATTGAGGGCTTAAAATAGGGATATGATGATCAAGTTTGTAAATTACAAAATATCAACAAAAAATGTAAAATAAAAAATAAATAAAATAAAAATGGGATTTTATTTAAAACGCACTTTTTGTTTTTAAGTTGGTATGTTTAGAAAGATTTGTTAATTGGTTTTACAAAGAACTAGAAGGTATAGCGATTATTTAATTAGTGTTAAAATTTTCCAATCAAATTTTATAGCAATAATTGAATCTTAATTTTACGTTGTGGGATTGGTGATAAAAAAACCCATTGGTATTATGTTTAATACCAAATGTAGCTTCAGATTTTAACGTCATTTTAA
This sequence comes from Anadara kagoshimensis, assembly GCA_021292105.1. NCBI lineage: Eukaryota > Metazoa > Mollusca > Bivalvia > Arcoida > Arcidae > Anadara > Anadara kagoshimensis. The sequence continues at coordinate 69,809,786 of CM037861.1, read as the reverse complement.
ATAAAGATAACCAACAAATTGATTTTAATGAATCATTAATGTCAGTTTTTACTAAATGATGTGACAAAAATGAACATTTATTCAATTTTATATTAAAATATTACAGAGTCATTATTTTATTAATTGAACACGAGGACTGTAAAACAGTGTAATTCGAAACTGAACTCTGATTTGATCAGCATTAGATCTGTTAATTTAACTTGTGTAGTATAATTATGAAAAATAAAAGCTACAGGCTTTTTACAACAACATGTTTGTGTACCTTAAAATCTAATAATAACATGAAATCTTTGTTATCAAAAATTGAATGTGGTATATGGATGGCAATAGGCTACTTTAATAATACATCGGTATATATGAAAATGTTTAAAATATGAAAAAATGGAAACAATTTGCTGTAAAAACACAAAATAGATACTGCTGGGGCTAAATAAGCGGTACTACCGGTATATAGGCCAACAAAAAAGACGTATGAATTAAAACATGCACTGATCATGATGACATTATTTTCCCCAGGGTTGTGGTGGTTCACAAACGTTTTTCAATTTATGATTAAATTTTATTGAAAATGAATAATGAGTTATTTCGAAAATATTTGCATACGACTAGCGTTCTCTTAGTAACTGCAATGAAATTATGGAATGTTAAGAAGACCCTTCTTACAACATGTAAATTCGTTTTTAAATTATTCATTAAAAATTGACTAAATACAATCAAGATATATTGCTGTCTATAATTTACTTTTTTTCGTTCTGAGACTATGTTATAATTTGTTTCTAATTATTTTAAATGAATTAAAATTCTTGATATCTCTATCTATAGCACTCCTTCATTGGCACTTTACAATGTCATTTTCCTGGCACAGACAAGTTTAACTTATCTCTATATTAAAACATAATGAAATATCAATATCCATCACGATGACGCCCACAGTTTTCCGTATCATTGACGTCAATTTCCTTCTTAACACCAGGGATGGCCGTAATTGGATTCCGCTTGTTTTATTTAAATAAGAGCTATTGACTTCTTATCTAAAAACAATCGTGCTTTTGTTACATTGGTAATTTTTAATACCCAGTGCTATGCAGGTAAAGGTGATTAAGATTCGATGTCCTTTTTACCCCTGCCTGTACGCCATTCGATGCATCTTGCTATTGCATATATTGGTACATTTTTCATGTTTTAAATTATAACTAAATTCCAATTCATTAAATACTAACACTTTACGTATAGTTATATATACATAGATATTACAAAAATGTCTATTTCTTTATTGAAGGCTTCAGAGTGACCTACTAGGATAACGATAAAACGGATAAATATAATGGACCGATGCTTTTTGTTCATTAACTTACACACACAAAATTACTCATTGTCTTTATTTTTAATTATTGTGCAGAACCCTCTAAACCATTAAACTGGAAAAAGTCGAGAGATTCTTGTCTTTGAAATGTGGCATATAAATTGATTGTAAAATTAAAGCAGGAGTTTTGGAAGAATTTAAGTTGAGCTTTACTTACTATCAATTTGGTTTGACGTTTAAAATAGATGACTGGTTGCACATAAAAGTTAAAATGATTTTATCCTAATAATAACATTTGATTGACCTCTGTGTCTGAGAGATCCAAATTGCGTGCTAACGAATCACAACCCTTCTCCAATTTTAATCTTACTCGAAGGAAATTTGAGAAATTTTGTCATTTTGGTTGCCAAAGTTCAGTGGTATTCTCCGAATACTCCGGTTTCCTCCATCAACCGAGAACGATCGGCCTCCATATGCAGATGTAATTATCAGAAGTCTTGACTGTGGGGCGTAAACCAAGATTACTACTACCCGCTCTACAAAGCTGTAGAGATTTAAAACAACTTATGTTGTCCAACTCACTGGATTTGTTAAACAATGCAATTTACAAAATTTGAAGTTTTCACTAAAATATGTGAGTGTAGGAAAAGAAAGTAAATGTACCTTCCTGTACAGGTTAATAACTAACATCTATAGCTAAAAAGATAATACTATTAGTTTTCAAATATTTATCAATTATTGTCACTTAGCATTACTTTGGCTCTTAATATCAGTATTAAGCATCAGCTTGTGTTTCATACCATACAACATGAATGAGTCCCAAATTGTTTGGACGTATTTAGTTGATTGATTGAGATTATTTTGTGGAGGTGGAACAGTTCCGGGATGAACAACATCAGAGATACTATAAATAAACATGATTATTTGATTAAATTCCTATCAGCAGATGATTAAACATACTGGTTAGTTATATATAGTTATGATATAAAATGAGTTGTCAAATAAGATTTAAAATGTAATGTAAACTTGGTTATTTTCGAGTGGTGGAAATTTGCGGTATTTTCGCGAATTTGAAAAACATACGACCTTTTTCATGACAGGCTGTGTTTTTAAATGCAAGAACGACCAAAATCGTGAAATCAACCCCCTCGCGAAATACTAACAATACTATTTTACGAAAATTTCCACTTGCAAAAAACCACATTTACAGCATTTATCAAAAATTAAAAAAAATCGATTTATTGTAACAATTATATTACAAAAAATACTGATAAAATGTAAATTTATTGATACCAAATACATGTAATTCAATCAACGTTGAGCTTTTTAATCAAAGCTATATTGCCCTTTATTTATAATAGACATGTCTCAATTTGCGTCTGAATAACATGAAAAACATCAATGAATGAGCAAGTCACTATATAATACTCATAATGAATACATTAAAGTCAATGATCGTAAAACTCCTAATTTTGGACAATCGGCGAAATTATTGATATTTACTGTGGTTTCGGAACCATTCCGTGTATCGGTTAATTTAAAACCAGCGGTCTGTATCATGTGTTCTCTTAAAATATTAAGCCTATTGACGAGTAAACATATGATTCCGTGTTTGCTTGCTTTGAACGAACATTTACATGTATTTCCTGTTGATCAGACCAGTTTCCTGTTGACAGAGAACCCATTTCGTTCTATTTTAATATATCGTTAAGTTGCATAGTTTTTCAATTGTAACAAGACGACCGTCAAACATAATATAATATAATATAATTTATTTTCAAAACCGTTTTGCATCCATTGGGTATAATCACATTTTGTTGCTGAACCCGGGGATAACAAGACATTAGGTCTTGGAATCAAGTATTTTGTTCTGGTATAAGTTTTATTAAGTCTAAAAAGTAAATATACTAGCATTTGGTCAATACATTACAACCTATGCTTTTCTTCGAAATTATTTAAATTGGTCGGGGTTTAAAACTGTTATGAAGATAAATATTAATAAAAATAAACACTACAAACTCAATAGTTTTTTCTAAAAAAAAATCCGAATATATCGCAATTATAAAGTCTTTCACATCATAAACAGTCTATTTGTATTCAGTTTTGGGCATTGTCAATATCTGCGATGTTATATATACATTTTTATTTTATCTGCAACAAGGACCTACTTCAACGGTACTTAAAATAGGTTACAGGATTACATTTTATTATCATGTCTAGTGTTTGTAGAATGTTTGATAACAAGTGCATTTATCTTGACCAAATTTTCTGTATTTATTCGATTGTTATTTTATGCTCACAACGAGGGACCAGGAACATTTAGGGACAACCAATCTCAGGACCGGGTCATTTAGTTGTCACGGAGTTATGCTTATTTTTCCAGAAAAAGCTGCCGAATCCATAAACATTATGACTTCATGACGTCACAATGTCTACAGTCGTTTTGTCGCTGCAATGTAGTTGATTGCACTAGTAATTCAATGATTCGTAAACGTTATCGTTTTGCGCCAAATGCTTACCATTGCAATGGCTATTGAAACGTCCACACTTTAAGGAACATAATTACTTTCTTTTTGGCCTCTACATACTATTGACATCATTTGTAAAAAAACATTTTCTAATGCTAATTGCATGTAATGAAATAAAATCTTATGTTGACATACCGACCATTGTTTTTCCGTCTTTACGTAACAACGTAATGAAAAGCTTAATACCTTGGCTTAATATAAACTTTATAGTGTATACACAAGACTATGGGGAACCGTTTCATAGGTGATTCAATTTTTACAGATGTCATAAATGTTAAAATAAAGGTATCCATACGTTTATTCCATTTTATTTTTGATATTTAAAAGAGTCTAAAAACTAAGATAATTGTTACAAAGTATTTAATATTTATTCTGCAATAACAACACCTGCCTTTAACTGAAATCAGTTTATCATCAATGGTAAAAAGAGCGAATGTCTTATACCTTTTTAGCTCACCTGACCGAAGGTCATGTGAGCTTATGGCATAGCGCAGCGTGTGTATGTGCGTGTGTGCGTGTGTGCGTGTGTGCGTCGTTAACACCTATTTTCGACTTCTCCTCTGAAACTACTGGACAGTTTTTGATGAAACTTTGTCAGAAGTATATATGGGCCGGTGCAATTCAGATTTGTTCGTGGCGTTGCTATGGCTACCATAACTAGGTCAAGGTGACCTAGGGGTGCAAAAATCTTAAAAATCTTCTTCTCCGAAAGTACTGATTGGAGAAAAAATCTGATGTGATATTTGGCTTCTCTAGGGTCTTAAGCCTATAGTTTGTTCATTTTGTGAAATTCGGATAAAAAATAGGTTACGCGTTTTTGCGTTTAATTTTGAAAAAATCGTAAAATAGCTTCAAATTGTTATAACTTGACTATTTGACCAGATAATGACATGGGGTTTTCAGTTTTGACATCTTCTTGTTAGTATCTTCAAAATGAGGTCAAGGTCGATTGTGAAGGTCGTGACCTAATATTTTTTTTACCTCTAATTATAATTATTATCTCGAAAACTATAAACTTTTTGTATAGGCATGTATATTAGAATGTTGTAGGTATCTATACAACGATCATTTTGATGTATAGAAAAAGGTCATGGGTTCAAAGGTCAAGGTTACAGATTCGAAACAATACCGAAATGGTTAATTATCTCGAAAACTATAAACATTTTGTATAGGCATGTATATTAGAATGTTGTAGGTATTGATACAACGATCATTTTGATGTATAGAAAAAGGTCATGTGTTCAAAGGTCAAGGTCACAGATGTGAAACAATACCGAAATGGTTAATTATCTCGAAAACTATAAACATTTTGTATAGGCATGTATATTAGAATGTTGTAGGTATTGATACAACGATCATTTTGATGTATAAAAAAAGGTCATGTGTTCAAAGGTCAAGGTCACAGATGTGAAACAATACCTAAATGGTTAATTATCTCGAAAACTATAAACTTTTTGTATAGGCATGTATATTAGAATGTTGTAGGTATTGATACAATGATCATTTTGATGTATAGAAAAAGGTCATGGGTTCAAAGGTCAAGGTCACGGATGTGAAACAATACTGAAATGGTTAAATTTCTCGAAAACTATAATCTTTTTGTATAGGCATGTACATTAGAATGTTGTAGGTATTGATACAACGATCATTTTGATGTATAGAAAAAGGTCATGGGTTCAAAGGTCAAGGTCACAGATGCAAAACAATACCGAAATGGTTAATTATCTCGAAAACTATAAACATTTTGTATAGGCATGTATATTAGAATGTTGTAGGTATCGATACAACGATCATTTTGATGTCTAGAAAAAGGACATGGGTTCAAAGGTCAGGTCACAGATGCGAAACAATACCGAAATGGTTAATTATCTCGAAAACTATAAACATTTTGTATAGGCATGTATATTAGAATGTTGTAGGTATTGACACAGCAATCATTTCGATGTATAGAAAAGGTCATGGGTTCAAAGGTCAAGGTCACAGATGTGAAACAATACTGAAATGGTTAATTATCTAAAAAACTATAACTTTTTGTATAGGCATGTATATTAGAATGTTGTAGGTATTGATACAACAATCATTTTGATGTATAGAAAAAAGGTCATGGGTTCAAAGGTCAAGGTCACAGATGCGAAACAATACCAAAATGGTTAATTATCTCAAAAACTATAAACTTTTTGTATAGGCATATATATTAGAATGTTGTAGGTATTGATACAACGATCATTTTGATGTATAGAAAAAGGTCATGAGTTCAAAGGTAAGGTCACAGATGCAAAACAATATCGAAATGGTTAATTATCTCGAAAACTATAAACTTTTTGTATAGGCATTTTATTAGAATGTTGTAGGTATTGACACAACAATCATTTTGATATATAGAAAAAGGTTATGAGTTCTAAGGTCAAGGTCACATATGCGAAACAATACGGAAATGTTTAATTATCTCGAAAACTATAAACTTTTTGTTTAGGCATGTATATTAGAATGTTGTAGGTATCGATACAACGATCATTTTGATGTATAGAAAAAGGACATGGGTTCAAAGGTCAAGGTCACTGATGTGAAACAATACCGAAATGGTTAATTATCTCGAAAACTATAAACATTTTGTATAGGCATGTTATATTAGAATGTTGTAGGTATTGACACAGCAATCATGTCGATGTATAGGAAAAGGTTATGGGTTCAAAGGTCAAGGTCACAGATGTGAAACAATACTGAAATGGTTAATTATCTAAAAAACTATAAACTTTTTGTATAGGCATGTATATTAGAATGTTGTAGGTATTAATACAACGATCATTTTGATGTATAGAATAAGGTCATGGGTTCAAAGGTCAAGGTCACAGATGCAAAACAATACCAAAATGGTTAATTATCTCAAAAACTATAAACTTTTGTATAGGCATATATATTAGAATGTTGTAGGTATTGATACAACGATCATTTTGATGTATAGAAAAAGGTCATGAGTTCAAAGGTCAAGGTCACAGATGCAAAACAATATCGAAATGGTTAATTATCTCGAAAACTATTAACTTTTTGTATAGGCATTTATATTAGAATGTTGTAGGTATTGATACAACAATCATTTTGATATATAGAAAAAGGTTATGAGTTGTAAGGTCAAGGTCACATATGCGAAACAAACGGAAATGTTAATTATCTCGAAAACTATAAACTTTTTGTTTAGGCATGTATATTAGAATGTTATAGGTATCGATACAACGATCATTTTGATGTATAGAAAAAGGACATGGGTTCAAAGGTCAAGGTCACTGATGTGAAACAATACCGAAATGGTTAATTATCTCGAAAACTATAAACTTTTTGTATAGGAATGTATATTAGAATGTTGTAGGCATCAATACAAGAATCATTTTGATGTATAGAAAAAGGTCATGGGTTCAAAGGTCAAGGTCACATGCAAAACAATACCAAAATGGTTAATTATCTCGAATACTATAAAATTTTTGTATAGGCATGTATATTAGAATGTTGTAGGTATTGATACACTGGTTATCATGATGTAAAGAAAAAAGGCTTGGGGTTTAGTATTTATGTGTTCTTTAAATCTATCAGCTAGCCATTAGTTATCAGGTGAGCGTATCAGGCCCATGGGCCTCTTGTTTATAATTACTAAAGTGAGATATACATGGTTGTATTGTGTTATTGTACTAAATCAATGCTGACTCTAAATGTATAAACACACATATAAAGTAATCCAATTGTTTTACCTTTTTATATAAAACAGCGCATAGTCATTAGCATTTTCAGTATACTTTGCACCGCATACAATCACGAAACAGTTCAACGCGTAATATTTACAGTGCTTATAGCAACTATACGCTATTTAAAATACGACAAATACTTAGAACACATAAATATCCATACATTAGCTAAACAAATTACCAAACAATAAAGCCAAACCAAGAATACGGCACTCAAGAACTAAACCAATGCGGTAGTTCAGTTTGTAGAGTGCTCGCTCCTTAAGTTGGAGGTTGTGGGTTCGAACCTTTGTCGGTTCTGACCCAACTTGAAAGTGGCTGTTCTTTCGAATTCGCAAAGCACTCGGCATTACGAAATAAAAGTCTGCTGTTTAATGCCATCAACGCACAGGCAAAAGTTCTGCATCTTCGCGTCTTCATATAATTAATTATCAATGAAGTATCCTTGACTTGGAAGTTTAACACTATTACTTTACTTAACTTAAACCAAATTTAAATCAGAAGACAACTCTGAGACCACTGGAATCATTACATGTTAAGCTAGCTAGACATGCGGTAGTACCCTTCTGGTCTCCACCGCCTTACACCTTGTAGAAGTTAACGTGTTTAACATAATTTATCTGTTTTCAAAGTTTTACTTCACCTTTTGAATTTAACCGGCATATTTGTATTTGATAGATAAAATATTTTTATTTCAAAAATTCCAGTCTGGACCAAGCCTACAATAACACGTCTGCGATTATAAAAAATATATGAGGTTTTTGACTGAAATTGATTTGGGCAAATCTCGTTAAAAAAGATTTCTGATGTTATTACGCAAATGATTTGATTGATGACAGTAAGAACTAGTTTGATTTCTTCTCTTGTAGTCTCAGATGAATGTTTGCTCTACACCGGATGTAATCGGTTAATTTTGAACTTTTATATCATCAACAAAATAGAACGCAACATTCTTGTAATCAGTGAATCTACCTAATCATCTGCGAAACACTCGTAATGGTAATAACATATGTTTTATCAAAGCGCAGAAAGCATTATATCTAATTTACTTGTCAATACAGAAGCACACGTTTTGTTTCATTTAATTTTCTGTATAAAAAGTGTTTTGCCGATGTAATGCAGGAAATGATGTAATTTTCTGTTTAGTGTATAAAGATTTGATTCATTCAATGTTAAAGTAATATGAAGCCATTCAATACCTGTTGAGGAATGTGTTTTGCTTATAACTGTTAACACTGTAACTATTTGTTGTTTATAAGACGTCATATATTATCAACAACAAACATACTGACGTATGTCCGAATCACAATACAGAAGTAAAGTAAAAGCTTTGAAACTGACAAATTAGGTTAAGCACGTGAACTCCCACCAGGGAAATGAGGCCGTGTGCTTCGGAAGATTAAGCACTTCCTGTTTAGCTAGCTACACCCGCTACGCGTGTAATCAAAATTGCATGAAAGGAATATGGAACGTCAAACATATTCAAAGCAATGCGGAACATAGATACAGATTATACTTGACGTTCCAAAGTTTCATTTTCCTTTCATACTCTATTTTCAATTCACACATAGCGGTGTATTTGGCTAATCCAGAGGTATTTACCATTTTGTAGCACCCAACCTCACATTTCAGGGGGGTGTTCATGTGTTAAACATTAGAAGATAACAATGTTCACATTATAAGTTGCGGTTCTAGTGCACAAAACGTTTTTCTAAAATTATTGTTATGATAATTTTATGACTAAGTTTATTACTCTGTGAAGATTACGAATATTGCTTTTTTATAATGTATTGCATTTACATAGTTCGCTACGACTAAATGTTTCTACCAAAAAGGGCAAGATGATCTTATCCTTGCAGACTTTCTGGCTTAGATTCATCAGTAAATTATTATTACATGATTAGACATCAAAATTGACCCAAAAAAGAAAATAATTATAATAATAACAATACAGAAAAACATAATCATATCTTTCTATGTAAAACCCAGAAAACTCTGAAAACTATTTCCAACACCATGGGAATAAGACCGGGTGCTCCCGATGGTTAATCGCCTCTTGTGTAGCTAGCTTTACCCGCCACGAATCAAAACCGAGTACGTAAAGAAAATAGAACACGGACATCAAATATATTTATGATGATTTTTGATACAGAGATATAACATTTATCAACAATATTTTGATGACGATCATAAATCTTTTTTGAGTTCCTTGAAAAGATAATCAACGAGTCAACATTTTATTTATAAGGGGATTGCTTCGTTGCCTAAAGCGGGAACGTGCTCTACCATAGAGTATTAAAGGATAAATTGAAAATGATGTTATTCAATATTGGATGACCCTCGATGTTACACGTTATGCTATGTAGTATAGATTATCTATTGTCCAAGAACAATTTGCCTGGTTTTAACCTAGTTTATGAAATTAAACGCCATACTTAAGTAATTATCGTCAAGAGAATACTTGATGAAAAGCAGCAGCAGCTAGCAGGGTTTAGTAACCTTTTGATGATTAAGAAATATAAAAAATGTAGGACAAAACACCATATCTTCTATTGAAATTAAAGAAGAATATATTTGAAGAAATAGTTATATAAATATCGTGTAATAGGTCTTGGGGTCTGTAATACTTCATATAAGAAGTTAAATTACACTTAATAGTTGCTATGCCATAACTTATAAATCGCAGTGACAGAAATATATTTAAAAGTCAAACGTATCTATTTCAGCAATTTATGTAAAATTAGGGAAAAACACTTAGTGTACCTGCCTAATAATTGATTCTGACATCACACTGCAAATGAAAAGCAAAACACAAGTGACTTTAATTTTAGATTAATAGTTTTAACTCAAAACATGAATCTCGACTATTTGAACAGACATTACATAAAAGTAAAAAATGAAAACAAAAAATAAAATCAAAGCATGACACTTAAATATGATTTATTCATTCGAAAGATCACGATCCAAGAAAAATTCAGACAGAAACATAGCTAAACAGGAGGCGTTTACCCTTCCGGATCACCCGGCCTCATGTCCCTGGTGGACATCTTACCCGACTTGTCAGTTCCGAAGTTTTTACATTGCTTCTGGATTGTGGTTCGAACATGGATTAATGTGTTTGCATTTTGATTGGTACGTTTTGTTTTGATACCAATTTATGTTTAGATTTTTAAATGACAATACCAAAACAAATTGAAAACTTTGAAAACAAGCAAATTAAGTTGAACACAAAAACTTTTACCAAGAAAATAAGGAAGTAAGGGCATGTGTTAGCACCTCCTGTTTAGTTAACTCCACCCGCCATGTGTGTAATCAAAGTTGGGAAGAAAAGGTACATTGAACTATGGGACATTAAACATTTCCAGTGCAATTTTGGATACAGAGACATAATAGTAAAATGTTTTGAATCATCGAACCTGCTGATAAATTTGGCTATGCAAGATACTTCCAAGCTTTTTTCATACACAATGTTAATGTTCCGAAAAAATAAAACTCTTTAACGTACCGTTTGATCTCCATCATTTGTTCTAAAATCGTATAAATGTAGTATTCAATTTTAGAATGAAATACGGCGTATACATCTATCAGTCAAAGATATGATAAAAAAAAGGCTTACTGTGGTACCGGTGTTACCAGCTAAATTCATGACATTTTGATGAACTAGAATCACTATACAAAAACTCAAGAAATTAATATTTAAATGATGAGTTGGCAAAATGAATGTTTCATATTTGACACTTGCTGGTTAACCACATATAGAAATAACGATAAAAAAAGAAGAAATGGATATCAATCACGTCATTAAAATGATCAATTTATCAATTTATTTTATTAACTCTTCATTTAATATGTTTCTCGTAATGTCATCACTATTTTCATAAAATACTTCCTCGAGTTATATTATATTTTCTGATGACATTTGCTAAATGTTTTTCTGATGACATTTTGCTAAATGTGCGAAAATGTTTTATGTCAAAGTGAACAGTTTTTCGCTGACATCGGGTCAGTTATCTGGTGGGTGGCGGGGAGGGTGGGGTGGAGTACTTAGAGAAAAACAGTCACATTCAGCAAGCGAAATACCAAATTTCTTTCTCAGATTAGATATGTTCAAGTGGGATTCGAAGTCATATGGTACTAAATGATTTTACTCTTTACAGTGGACTTTAACCTTACTATGCTACTAAATCTAGGACATGTTCAAAGTCGAGAGTTTTTATCTAATCTCGAATCTATTTATTTACTTTTTGTTCTTAGTTGTTCTTGATATTGCTCAAACGATATTACATGTTTTACAGTATTCTTTACCTAAAGTGTAATAACTACATGAACTATAAAAACAATACACTGATATCTAAAGGCCAATTGAAGATTTAAGTTCAATATGCACGATACATAACAGTTTAACTGCTACCATAGACTACTATTATGTTAGCGAAACAGTCAACAGGTGTATGAGTGCAATTAGTACATGATAAATCTGTTCACACATAAACATTGTATTGCTAATGTAAATTTGCAAGTTTATGAAACGATATGATCTCAATAAACCCAGCAGACACGCACTGAAAATATGATCTAAAACTACATGTTTTATTCTGAAAGGGGAAGTACATCATATGGACCGTAGTAGGTGTATACAATTTTGCCTAGTTACTCGTTTCCGGCAAAATATAGTTTACGCATAACGTGTATAGAAAAATACATAGAAGTAGTTTTTAGCAAATTTTTACTTTGTGGTTTTTGATTGAAAATTGACCAAAGAACAGTATGCAGCAATATACGTTCTTCTCCTGCGTATGGTGTATTTATTTCCCAATTAATACGTTATGGTAGAGCTTGTTCCATTTGGGAACTTTGTACAACGAAGCAGGCTGCTTGCAAATAAATTGTTGACCGCTAAGGCTTGTCAGTTTTGTGGCCGTCCTCAGAGTATTGTTGATAACTTTGATGTCTCTGAGTCAATATTTGCCCTTGATATGTATGACGTCCCATCTTCATTTCTCTAAATTTTGATTTTACAAATGGCGGGTGTAGCTACCTTAACAGGGGGTGTTTACCCTTCCAGAGCACCCGACCTCACTTCCCTGGTTGAAGTTCTCATGTTTAACCTGACTGGTCAGTTTAAATGTTTATTCTTTGTCTCTGGATTGTGATTCCGACATGAATTAGTATGTATTTTATATACAGAAAAGAAGTTATTGAAAACTGTAATAATTAACCAGATGCATATAACATTAATTATGTATTATAATACATTTGTAACATTATATAACACGCCATTGATGTTGAATGTATATCTTATAATGTCATTGGCTGGAGGCCTTAAAGCAATAAAGCTAATATATATATATATATATATATATATACATATAAAACAAACAAAGATACAGGCTCGCACGCAACATAATTTAAATACGAATGTAAAGTTGTAATTTATTGCTTGTAAGATTTTCTTAAGGACTTCCTGGTTTGTAGTGTGTCTTGAAATATTTTTGTGTTTATCTTATACAACTGTTTCTATTTGAAAAGTTTATGTAACTAATCATCTTTGTGCGAGCATAAAACACTTTAAAAATGATCATCTGCACGAGTTTAATATATCATTGCGGGTACCTAATTTTCACTATGCATGCAATGTACTGCTAAAAATATAAAATTCATAAAAATAACCTATGATCACTCTTTTTATATCTTGGAAGCACTTTATAAGCTTGTGAATAAATTCATAGCATTGTTCAATTGGTTACCAATACGATGTTTTTTGTATAATAAGAATAGTTAGTAGATTTATCAAAACCTCCTCCTTAAACAATGTAACGTCCAAATAGTTATCCAAACCATATTGTTATAACGAAATCACTTGGTATTTTTAATCGAAAGAATTTCTGTTTAACCCCAGCATTATTCCATGCATAAAGTGCATTGAACAGAGAATCTGAAATCCTGTTGGCATTCTCTGAAATATTATGAAAAAAAGAGAAAAAATGTAAAGACAAAGACGCTTAGCAGCATAATAATAATAATAATAATAATAATAATAATAATAAAAAACTAATCCATGTCCGAATCGCAATCCAAAAGCAAAGTATAAACTTTGGAATAGACAAGTCAGATTAGTTACGTAAACTTTCACCAGGGAAGTGAGGCCGGGTGCTCCGAAAAGGTAAGCACCTCCTATTTAGCTAGCTACACCCACCATGTGTGTAATTAAAATTGTGTGAAGGGAACCTGGAACTATTGGACGTCAAATACATCCAGGGCAATCCTGGACACAGAGACATCAAACTTGTCAACAATACTGTGATGATGGCCGCAAACCTTTTTGAGGGCCTTGATAAGCCTAGGCTTGCAATATCCCGGAGTCGTTCTATAATCTATAAAATTATCGGATAAAACCTTTATAACGACAATTTTAAGTAATCTGTAGAAACGTATCAAACACAATGAAAGAAATATAGGTAATGGAAGGATCTTCTTATTGTGAAAATTAACATAAACAACCTTCAGCCTTAGAAATCTGGACGAGGTTGTAAGTTCTTGATCACTACCCACGTGTTTCGGTCGAATTTACTTAAACAGTGCATCTCAAAACTAGCTTACTTGAAACGGATAGGTGTTTGTTTTATCAACTTAAATTTGTCCGTAAAATAATCAAAATAATAAGGAAGAATATTCACCTAGTTTGGGTATTGGGGCATTTTTAGTATCTTATCAACATCTTCAAAAAAATAGTTACACAATGTTTAGTCCAAGCACTACTAATGAGAAATTGTATTTCAAAATGACCGTCTAGTGCTGTAAAATTAACACTGGAAAAATATGGTATTATAAATATAATGCATGGATTGTTGATTCTTCTTTGTTTGGTAAAATAAAATTATTATTTACATTTTAAAATGTGTCTATAAAATTGGTTGGGGACTTCCAATAATAGAAAATAGAATAACTACATCATTGGAATCACTTTAATCCCCATCTTGTCATTTTGCACGCATATTTTTCTTTACGTGCCGGTCCTTTCTGCCAGTTAAATTGTGTCGAATTTTTTATTCTGTCGCTACGTTCACGTTTTTTTTAGTTTTATAAATCTAATCGTTCGTCTGATTCGCTCCTGGTAATTCACAAGGATGTGAAATGATAAACTGTATGGGATTTAACTTCATAATTAATATAAACAAAGCAGACATGACGTTCTAAAGTATCACCTTTATTCATGATTCTAGTAATCTGTTAAATAAAAAAAACTGGTTCAAATAACGATTATGTAACTGCAATATTTTATTGTTGTATAACATGAAACCAAACAAAGTGTTTGATAGTTGATGTTTATACTCTGATTGGATTGCTTAAAGGTGATTTACTTCAAATAACAATGTAATATTAGGCTACAAATATAGATGTATGGATAATTTAGAGATTTCAAAGAGTACTCGAATACTTCGTGATTTTATGTAAACGATATGCTTTTCAGATCTTTAAACTTTGTCGGAAATATGATACTTAGGCTATTTATATCAATTTGTTTTGTAGTCAAACATAATGTTTTGGAACCTTAGACTAATAAATACATATGCGTATGATATTTAAAACACATCATTTTCATCAATTTGATATCCGACCTATGAAGTCATATAATATACCTGGTTCGCATGCTTATAATGTGTTTGTTTCACAGTTCATATGCTTTGGTAGAGATTGTTTGCTCTACAGCCTATGCATCAAAATACCTTATTCTCTTGGTTGTTGCATGTTTACATGTATTTCATGGTAAATACGCTGCGTTAGAGGTTGTTAGCAATACGGAAACTTTAGACAACGAAGTATGCTGTCTACAAATAAATATTTGAATTGGGATATTGCAAACCCAGCTCATTAAGGAACTTCTTTTATTGTTGTCATAACAATATTGTTGTGTCATGTTTTGTGTTTACTGTTTTCTTGGATATATTATACATCGCGTAGTTAAGTTGCCTTTCATCCTCAATTTTTACTGTTGAAACTAGCTTAACTGGTTGTGATTACTGTTTTGAAACAAACAGTCTCACTTCAATGGCCGCATTGGATTTTTCTATGGTTAAGTTAACACTTTTATGTCACATTTGTCATTCCGAATCACCAGATCTTACCTTGATAATAAGAGTCCTAGTTAAATGTTTTATGTGCGTTGTGTATTTTGCTTCAGGCATCGTTTGTTATTTAACAAATGATTGATACTCTTCTTACGAAACGTAAAAATAAAAAAAAATCTAGTGTTTTAAAATGTTTCAAGATCAATAATTCTCTGAATTATATGATGATATACAGTCTAACCTGTCTATAAGGGCCACTCAGGGGAAGTTGCAAAAGTGGCCCTTATGGACAGGTGGCCTTTATATAGAGGTTTGTAAATCCAGTTATGACATCAATATAAATATTAGTTGGAAAAATAATGAGCAGTTCTAATTTATTTATTTTATTTGTTAAAATTTCTGTTACAAAACAGGCATTAGCTAATTTTAACAGAATAATTTCTTTGAAAACAATTAAAGAAAAATCTTCTGACCACACTATTTATCAATCTTTGAAAAAAACCTTAAAAATTACTAAGTATATACACATATCTTAAATAGAGACATGTTTTCTTTAATATATAGGTGGGAGCCAGTAATGAAAACAATAGAAAATAGTATATGTATCATAATTAATAATGAGTAATAATCTACCCTTAGTGCTTTATGGCTTCATTTGTTGACATGAGGATAAATGACTTAAGATTTTTTTTAAGTTTTTAAAAAAGTTTCAAAAATATACTTTTAAAAAATTCTTTTCTTATCAACATACAGATTTGGTCACATGTACTTAGTTTAATGATCAATGGTTTAAAGTTAAATAATCAATGTTTAAAATCTAATTTTAGCTTCAAGATTTAAAAAAAAAAACTACATGGCTTAACAATTTTGCACAAAGTTTTAGAAACTATAACAAAACTTGTCCCAAAATACGAATAAAAAGTGGCCTTTATAGACAGGTTCATGAGCCATTTTGTACAAAAATAGGGTGGCCTCTGGCTCAGTTGAACAGTGGCCCTTATATAGAGGTTAAATAAAGAGTAAAATGGCTCGGGAGGAATTGAAAATGCCCTTTATAGACAGGTGGCCCTTATATAGAGGTGGCCTTTTACACAGGTTGGACTGTAATTATGCTTAACATTAAATCATACAATGATTTAATTACTCTTAACATTAAAACGTTAAATACATACTGAATTATGTTTGAAGCTGTAACACAAGCATTTGGTTAAGTAAATATTGATTTTTACCAAGGCCCGGTCTCACTATCTTTCCTTAACTAAGATTTTCCTTAAATAAGTTAATTGTGACACTCTTAATGGAACTCAAAGTACAAATTGTTGAAGAATTAGAATACTTATGTCATAAGCTTGAAGCTATCTTCAAAATTCCGTAAAATTAAATTATCGAAATTAAAGTTTTCTAGACCACAGTTAAAGTAAATCTTAGTTGAGCAATGGTTCTTGGAACCGAGGCCATGTGCATCTATTCAGTTGAGACAATGCGAAGAAACGAGGCTTTATCGATATCTCTTCCGCTTTCATTAACAATATAGAATGCATACTAGTATATAATTGTTTATGAAACGCTGCGTCACCGCTTATTTATCAAATATATCACCAGTCTTTAAATAACCCCATATCCATTTAAAATGTGACGTATATGTTATGTAACACGGGAAATTAACCATTATTTATTGTTTATTGTGTTAAAGAACATTCATCCTTATAACAATTTATAACAACACAACTCCCATAGTTTTTATTAATGTTATTTTATCAATTTGATAAATAATCTTTGAACTTTGTCGAAATTATGGTACATAAGTTCTTTACTTTGTCAAAAATGAATGCATGAACCTTCGACTAATATATATATGTATAACATATTTTACAAATAACAATTTAACAAATTTCACATTTCATTCCTTATGTAGCAATATACGCGATTACCCTACTGATGATGTGTTTGTTTAACAGTTCATACGCTTTGGTACGGCTTGTTTCCACTGCAGAAATTTTATCTTCTCTATGCTACAATTAAACTGCTTCGTCTGCTTATGCTGTTTTTACTCAGTGGATACTTTATGGAAGAGATTGTTAGCAATATAAAAACTTTATACAAGATAGAAACTGCTTAAAAATCAATTGTTAACTTAGGAACATTGCAAGCCTAATTTATCAGCATACTAAAACAGGTAGTATTGGTGTCAATAATACTGTTGATAAGTATCGTGTCACTGTGCCAAATATTGACCTAAATATATTCGGCGTAACATAGTTCCCTTCATTCTCAATTTGGATTTCATACGTGACTAGTGTAGATTGATAAACAGGGGGCCCCGCCTTCCTGCTTGGGTTTATTTTTTGTATGATTAAATTGGTAATTCTAAGGTCAAGTGTGTCATTCCAAAACACCAGATTTAAGCTGTAAAAAAGATTCCGAGTAATATGTTTTCGATGTGTGTTAAGCAAATTGTTTTACATCTGGGATCATTTGTAGAATAAACATTAGCATTTTTGTTGTGAGATGCGAAGGTTAAGAAATTCATACTTTAAAATGCGTCAAAACCATTAAAGAAATATATGTGTTCTTAACCATCCGATGATATGCAGCTGTAATTATCTTTAGAATTTAAACGTTAAATACTCAAATACTTTCGGAGATAAAAAAAAAAAAACAAAACATTTGATTAAGTCAATGTTGATTATCACCAGATGTAACAATACAAAGCAATCGAGCTTCATCACACATATACTTCTTCCGTATTTAGTGTATTGGTGGGATAATACACTGCATGAGAATATATACATAGATTTTTATGTAACACTGCGTCACTTTATCAAACACTATGACATTTCAAATATGACGTATCTGTTATGTAACATGGTGAATTAACAATCATTTATTCTCTACTGTTTGTCAAAGAACATTCATCTGAATTACTTTAAACAACACAACTCCGAAAGTTTTTATTAAAACAATTAGTAAACTTAAATAATGTGTCATTTTGATAAAGTGGATTTTAATGAAGAATTTCTGATTTGTGGTACAAAAAAATTATAATATGAAAGTTTAATTGGCATATTTTAAACAAACAATCGTATATTTATTCTGAAATATGACTAATTTATTTTTGCTCTTCTACCTTTGAAACAGTTTGTGCAAGTTAAACAAGTTCTTTAGTCGTCTTTATATTTATTGTATCAAGCATTATGTTTGTTATGTCATAAAATAAAATACATTTTGATCCTTTTGGTATCTATTCAACATCTTAAAAAAAACAATTCTGGTTTCATATTTTTGTCAAAGCACTACTAATGAGGAATTGAATTCCACAACGACCGTGCTGTAAAATTAAAACTGGTATAATATTTAACAATTACAACAAAATATGTTATAAAGCTTACGTAAAACAATGCATTTGCTTTATTTATTATTTTTATAATACAAAATTGCTACTTCTACAATATTTATTCTTTAACTTAATACATAATTAAAATTAATAAATAATTTTTTAACGTGTTAAAGTTATCAAATTGTTTCTTTTGCTTATGATTTTGATACAGAGATCACATACTAATCAACAACATTGAGACGGCGGTCATAGGACTGAAGGGCCTTGATAAGCCCTGCAATTTTCCCGAGTCAACATTTTATATGTAAGCAGCTTGATTCGTTGTATAAAGTTTTACAACTATGTATTAACTGCAAAATACATACATCATAAGCAAAAAAAAATATTGTTGCATAGAAAAAATAGCAATTGTGATTACACACGTGGCCGTAGTATATTGATAAACAGCAGGTGGTGTTTAACCTTCTGGAGCACCGGCCTCACTTACTCTGTAGAAGTCTACGTATTTGACCTAATTTGTCAGTTTCAACGTTTTTATTTTGATTCTGGATTGTGATTCGAGCATGCATTGGTATATTTGTTTTTGATTTTGTCATATAGCTTTTGCCACAATCTATTCAAGTAAGGACTATTTGAATAGACTTAAACACTTGGTGTCATAAACTGTCCCAAAGATAAAATATTTCGAATGTCGTAGTCCAATTATATATATACATTGAAATGTTGTCTAACTAGAATACTGATATACTAATGATTCAGTCAACAATTTTATATTCTAACCTTGTTGTTATCTCAAGATGTTCTAACAAACATTACAGCGATTTATTTTCCAGTTTTATTCTCATAAACAAGATAAAATAAACATTATAGTATATTAATGACTTTGTTTATGTTTGTCTTCGTACACGATATTGTATAATATTATCTACTGCAATCACGAATAACAAATTACTATAATCCTAACTGGTATTAAAACATGAAATACATTTTGCTTAAATTTCGTATCGATAAGCGAGCCAACAATAAGAATACTGAAGTTCAATGTAATATTTATTAATTTCTGTATATGAATGCAGTAGAAAAATATATACAAAGACATTAAGGCAAGTTTTTTTTCCAGTCACATTGTTTTTCATCGCTTTGGTGTTTCCTACATTTCTATCGATAGAGACCGCTATGGCCTAATGGATAAGGGTTCGAGTCCCGCTCAGACCACATGTGGGAAAGTGGATTTTCATTGACGTTGTCCTTGACAGTTTCACCTGTTGCCAGTATAATGTGACTGGGGGAGCGGTACGCTTGTTTGCTGAGTACTGACTCGATGAGCTTGCACTTTAAAGGCGCCCCGAGTGCGCGCTTGTACAAGGCAGACCATAAATCATACTCGCATTTCACAAGCGTACACGAACTTGTTGATATAATTCATAGATTAATTAAGTAGTTATCGCTTCGAATAGCTGAAAAATTGCTGATACGACGTTAAGCAACATTCAACCAACCAACCAACCACTTTTAACAGCTATTCACAAATATTAACAAATGTATTTTGTATCTTGTGTATGGGAATAAAACTTGAAATTAAAGCCTTATATGTTTGTTACAACTAAACAAAATATATTTCTGACTTCTAGAACAAAATTATCAAGTGTATTTACCAATCAATGTATCTGTCATACGTTTCGCTTTTATGCTTACTAAAACATCTGAATTTGTACTTGAATTGCTATTATTATACAATCAGAATCAATTCAATAGGAGAGAGAAGAGCAAAATAATGTAAGTAACCTTTTGAAGATTAAAGTGTATTTGTTTACACGTACATAAAATATTATTATGCATTACTGTTAATGCTGTTGTAAATAAAAGACAAAGTTAATAAGTACGAGAAAAGAACTTAATTTCTAATATTTTAAATCTTGATATTTGTACTGATTCAAACTTTTCATGTACACTAAGTGTCAATATCCTTTGAAATATAACTTAGTAAACAGTGGTTTTGCTTATACAAATATACTGATTAACGACATATCTGGTTCATACGCAAAAAAGAGCCCTTAAGTAAAACGTTTTCGAATTTTAATTTTTGTTATTTTTTAAGCATCGACATTTGGTCATGCAAATATAATAAAAGAAGTAAAATCAAACCCGTAGCTGTGGAAAAATTGTTAAAAACACAAAGCCATGTTTCATAACAACTATATTTATTTTTTTTGCTTTTTTCTGACAGTACGATTTGGTTGTTCTAAGGGTCCTTTCCGCTCACGTAATGCCATTAACTTTTGTATTTTAAATCATGTGTAAATGTTACATAAATGAGACTATTTTTAGTAGCCAATAAAACCAAAGAAATGCACCTATTAAAACATACACAAGTATGTAAAAACAATTATTAGAATTAAAACAAGCAAACAACTTGGAAAAACACACAGTTGGATCACTGGTTGTAATTGTCGCGACTTTGGACAAATACTTTATGTAAATATTATTCTAATTAGTATCCTTACATCTTTTTTGGTAATTTGAAATAAATCAGAAACATTACACGCTTTTAATAATAAAGGTCCGTCTTGTTTATTCATTCAAAGTTAAAAAAGATCGTGACCCTCGGACCAAGTTCTCATTCCAACTTCTTTCACATCAATTATAATTTATCATTCCGATCATTGCTCTATTTCCAGGACTGCACTGAGCGACTTTGTAAAAAAATGCTATTTTATATAAAGCATTTATTATGTAATGTAAAAAGATTTATGCACAGTTGGTTATTTATTGTGTGTTAAAATTAAAGTCTGACAAAATCAATTTATTCCTATTGAAACCTGATAATGATACTTAATTCATAGCCGAGTGTTAAATACCGCAGTTAAAGCGTCCATGCCAGGTTCCTTGAAATGTACGACGTTACTTTATTAATGTCGCGTGGTCTTCCACTAGGGGAGTGGTACTTCGTCATCAGGAAATATAGGAACCACCTGTTACGTTAACTACAATCGCCCCGTGGGACGTCAAACTTCAAAAAGAAAGAAATGTGGAACTCTGGGACGACAAATATAGCCAAAATAATCTTGGATGCAGATACTTCATGCTTATGAATAATATTGTGATGACGACCAAAAAGCTTTCTGGAGTCCTGATAGGCCTAGTTGTTCAATATCAGTTTATTCATAATCCGCTTCCTTCGTTCTACAACGTTCTCGTAGCTCTGTCATCAATGTGACATGCCGTCGAATAAGGCATGGGTATTGCCTGCATGGTCTGCCTTTTTAGAGGACTTAAAATGCTTTAGATTTTACATTTAAGCCGTGATATAATGCATTTTTACTTCAGGCCATAATTATTAGAAATGTCAAAATAAGATGGCAGTATTAATGAAATCTAGGTTAGGTTTGATTTTATTAAGATTGTCATATCAATACTATGTCACACAGAACGGCAGTGTCGTTGTTTGTAAAGTGAAAAAAAAATCTCGCAAAAAGCGCCAAAGCGATTTCTTGACATATTAAAGGTTATGGATCTCCTATTAAACCCAGCAATATACGTGATATACAAGTACTGCTGTGTGACTCAACCTGAAATGTTACCGCAAAATAATGTATATGGTTTATTACCAAAACAATTTTATCACTAAAACAATGCAATAAAATCAGAAACCTTTTTACAGTGGTTTTTTTAAGAAAATGGAAAACTATTATTGTTTTGCCGAGTACAGACATGTATTTTGTCTACTTATCTAATGTTCCAAACAAACCATAACACTGTTATCTTTAAGTTCCGTAACATAATACGAAATTAATGACTTTGTTTATATAGGTCTACGTACACAATACTGTAAATCAACTGTAAATGAATATACAGTACAGACGTGTCGAAAGTGTAACACAAAGCTAACGAATAAGGGCCGAATTAGCAGCTCATTTCGGTCATTCGTTAGGTATATCTCGACGATTCCTCAGCCACACAGCAGCTGTTCGCCACTAGCTATCTTAACCTCAGCCACACAGCAGCTGTTCGCCACTAGCTATCTTAACCTCAGCCACACAGCAGCTGTTCGCCACTAGCTATCTTAACCTCAGCCACACAGCAGCTGTTCGCCACTAGCTATCTTAACCTCAGCCACACAGCAGCTGTTCGCCACTAGCTATCTTAACCTCAGCCACACAGCAGCTGTTCGCCACTAGCTATCTTAACCTCAGCCACACAGCAGCTGTTCGCCACTAGCTATCTTAACCTCAGCCACACAGCAGCTGTTCGCCACTAGCTATCTTAACCTCAGCCACACAGCAGCTGTTCGCCACTAGCTATCTTAACCTCAGCCACACAGCAGCTGTTCGCCACTAGCTATCTTAACCTCAGCCACACAGCAGCTGTTCGCCACTAGCTATCTTAACCTCAGCCACACAGCAGCTGTTCGCCACTAGCTATCTTAACCTCAGCCACACAGCAGCTGTTCGCCACTAGCTATCTTAACCTCAGCCACACAGCAGCTGTTCGCCACTAGCTATCTTAACCTCAGCCACAGCAGCTGTTCGCCACTAGCTATCTTAACCTCAGCCACACAGCAGCTGTTCGCCACTAGCTATCTTAACCTCAGCCACACAGCAGCTGTTCGCCACTAGCTATCTTAACCTCAGCCACACAGCAGCTGTTCGCCACTAGCTATCTTAACCTCAGCCACACAGCAGCTGTTCGCCACTAGCTATCTTAACCTCAGCCACACAGCAGCTGTTCGCCACTAGCTATCTTAACCTCAGCCACACAGCAGCTGTTCGCCACTAGCTATCTTAACCTCAGCCACACAGCAGCTGTTCGCCACTAGCTATCTTAACCTCAGCCACACAGCAGCTGTTCGCCACTAGCTATCTTAACCTCAGCCACTCAGCAGCTGTTCGCCACTAGCTATCTTAACCTCAGCCACACAGCAGCTGTTCGCCACTAGCTATCTTAACCTCAGCCACACAGCAGCTGTTCGCCACTAGCTATCTTAACCTCAGCCACACAGCAGCTGTTCGCCACTAGCTATCTTAACCTCAGCCACACAGCAGCTGTTCGCCACTAGCTATCTTAACCTCAGCCACACAGCAGCTGTTCGCCACTAGCTATCTTAACCTCAGCCCACAGCAGCTGTTCGCCACTAGCTATCTTAACCTCAGCCACACAGCAGCTGTTCGCCACTAGCTATCTTAACCTCAGCCACACAGCAGCTGTTCGCCACTAGCTATCTTAACCTCAGCCACACAGCAGCTGTTCGCCACTAGCTATCTTAACCTCAGCCACACAGCAGCTGTTCGCCACTAGCTATCTTAACCTCAGCCACACAGCAGCTGTTCGCTTCTACTCCACCTCAACTCTCTTCTAGCTATCTAACCTCAGCCACACAGCAGCTGTTCTCCACTAGCTATCTTAACCTCAGCCACTCAGCAGCCGAGCTTCAACTCTATTTCAGTGTTGAACTTTCGACAAGTCTGTACTGTATATCACAATAATCCTAATCATAAACAAATATACTAAACCTTGTTCGAATCACAATCCAAAAGCAAAGTTTAAACTTTGAAATTGACAAGTTGGGTTAGACAGGTGAACATCCACCGGGGAAGTGAGACCGGGTGAAGCCAAAGAATATAATAACGTATTTACATACAAAATAAGGAAAACATGACGTTTAAATCATTAAAACACTATAATACGTGTTTATTTGATTTATTAAGAGAATACGAATTTGATTTGCAAGAACTTATTGATTAATCCGTAAGGGGGGGGGGGTATTATTTTTATTCTCTAATGATTAAATAGTCAACAACTGTAATTAAAACATTTGATATTGTTTTGTCGAATTCAGATGATGTATACAACAGATCGATAAATTCTCAACTGATACATCAAGACATCTGGATAAACACATTTCTAGTTGATGATGAAATACTACTTTAAAATTTTACTATGAATTTAAATTTTCTGTCTCTTAGAATAACTTGTGTCAACAGACTTTCTAAACTTGGTCGCCCTGTATTGATGGTATTTGTGAGGTTTCAACATTCAGCTAATGGCCAGGATATGTTTTAACAGGGTTTCTATATGAACATTTTGTGTTTCTAAGTAAATACATTTAGGGCAATCATATTGCAAAACACACGAGTTCCTATATGCACTGAAGAAGGATACACATAAATGTAGTTTTATGATTTGTCATGTTATAAAAAGATGTCCAAACGTATATACTATTGAAGGTTTATGTGACATATTTGCTAATTGCATAACTTCCTATATAATAATTAATTCTATTACTTTAAGGTAAGGACAACTCAACGTTAAAAGGTTATACCATAAAGGTCACTGTGGCCTGGAATGGAGTGTTTTTCTCAGACAATTCTATTTTGTTAGAGAGTATGTCGACTTTTAGGAATTTAAAATTACCCTCGGTGAGATTGAACGTGTTTCTATATATGACATGTCTAGCATGCATAACCAACACCAATAACATCTTCAAAACTTTTGACAATATAAATCTTTTACTGCAAGTCTTTTAAAGATATGTGCTTACCCTTCCGGAGCACCCGACATTACTTCCCTGGTGGTAGGTTACGTGCTTAACTTAATTTGCCTGTTTGAAAGTTTATACTTTGCTTTGCGATTTTGGTTTGAAATATGGATTAGTATATTTGATAGGATACCTGAAGTACGTTACTTATTCAACATTGCAGCGTTCAACATTGAATAAGTAAACAGTTACTTATTCAACATTCGCAAATATTTTCGTTTCATTTATAAAACATCAAATAAAACAAATTTTATCACATTTACGATTAAGTGTCACTACCAAGTATAGTTATCCCCAATGCCTCGGAACACATTGGCTTAAAGCTTCAATGTAAGCCCATACCATTATACAGTGTATTTCCTATAGACGGAAAATAAAGAGCCTGAGCAAAGTGAAGCTTTCACTGTGCTCGGAATTTCGAAATATCATTTTGTACTACTATGCTTAGGCAATGTCACTACCAAGTATGGTTACCACCAGTGCCTCGGAACACATTGGCTTAAAGCTTCAATGTAAGCCCATACCATTATACAGTGTATTTCATATAGACGGAAAGTATAAAGCCTGCGCAAAGTGAAGCTTTCACTGTGCTCGGAATTTCGAAATACCATTTTGTACTACTATGCTTAGGCAATGTCACTACCAAGTATGGTTACCCCAGTGCCTCGGAACACATTGGCTTAAAGCTTCAATGTAAGCCCATACCATTATACAATGTATTTCCTATAGACGGAAAGTAAGGAGCCTGAGCAAAGTGAAGCTTTCACTGTGCTCGGAATTTCGAAATACCATTTTGTACTACATGTACTATGCTTAGACAATGTCACTACCAAGTATGGTTACCCCCAGTGCCTCGGAACACATTGGCTTAAAGCTTCAATATAAGCCCATACCATTATACAGTGTATTTCATATAGACGGAAAATAAAGAGCCTGAGCAAAGTAAAGCTTTCACTGTGCTCGGAATTTCGAAATACCATTTTGTACTACTATGCTTAGGCATTGTCACTACCAAGTATGGTTACCCTCAGTGCCTCGGAACACATTGGCTTAAAGCTTCAATGTAAGCCCATACCATTATACAGTGTATTTCCTATAGACGGAAAATAAAGAGCCTGAGCAAAGTGAAGCTTTCACTGTGCTCGGAATTTCGAAATATCATTTTGTACTACTATGCTTAGGCAATGTCACTACCAAGTATGGTTAACCCCAGTGCCTCGGAACACATTGGCTTAAAGCTTCAATGTAAGCCCATACCATTATACAGTGTATTTCATATAGACGGAAAGTATAAAGCCTGCGCAAAGTGAAGCTTTCACTGTGCTCGGAATTTCGAAATACCATTTTGTACTACTATGCTTAGGCAATGTCACTACCAAGTATGGTTACCCCCAGTGCCTCGGAACACATTGGCTTAAAGCTTCAATGTAAGCCCATACCATTATACAATGTATTTCCTATAGACGGAAAGTAAAGAGCCTGAGCAAAGTGAAGCTTTCACTGTGCTCGGAATTTCGAAATACCATTTTGTACTACATGTACTATGCTTAGACAATGTCACTACCAAGTATGGTTACCCCCAGTGCCTCGGAACACATTGGCTTAAAGCTTCAATATAAGCCCATACCATTATACAGTGTATTTCATATAGACGGAAAATAAAGAGCCTGAGCAAAGTAAAGCTTTCACTGTGCTCGGAATTTCGAAATACCATTTTGTACTACTATGCTTAGGCATTGTCACTACCAAGTATGGTTACCCCCAGTGCCTCGGAACACATTGGCTTAAAGCTTCAATGTAAGCCCATACCATTATACAGTGTATTTCCTATAGACGGAAAATAAAGAGCCTGAGCAAAGTGAAGCTTTCACTGTGCTCGGAATTTCGAAATATCATTTTCTACTACTATGCTTAGGCAATGTCACTACCAAGTATGGTTAACCCCAGTGCCTCGGAACACATTGGCTTAAAGCTTCAATGTAAGCCCATACCATTATACAGTGTATTTCCTATAGACGGAAAATAAAGAGCCTGAGCAAAGTGAAGCTTTCACTGTGCTCGGAATTTCGAAATATCATTTTGTACTACTATGCTTAGGCAATGTCACTACCAAGTATGGTTACCCCCAGTGCCTCGGAACACATTGGTTTAAAGCTTCAATGTAAGCCCATACCATTATACAGTGTATTTCATATAGACGGAAAGTAATAAGCCTGAGCAAAGAGAAGCTTTCACTGTGCTCGCAATTTCGAAATATCATTTTGTACTACTATGCTTAGGCAATGTCACTACCAAGTATGGTTACCCCCAGTGCCTCGGAACACATTGGCTTAAAGCTTCAATATAAGCCTATACCATTATACAGTGTATTTCATGAAGACGGAAAGTAAAGTGCCTAAACAAAGTGAAGCTTTCACTGTGCTCGGAATTTTAGAACATCATTTTTTACTACTATGCTTAGGCAATGTCACTACCAAGTATGGTTACCCCCAGTGCCTCGGAACACATTGGCTTAAAGCTTCAATATAAGTCCATACCATTATACAGTGTATTTCATGAAGACGGAAAGTAAAGTGCCTAAACAAAGTGAAGCGTTTACTGTGCTCGGAATTTTAGAACATCATTTTTTACTACTATGCTTAGGCAATGTCACTACCAAGTATGGTTACCCCCAGTGCGTCGGAACACATTGGATTAAAGCTTCAATATAAGCCCATACCATTAAACAGTGTATTTCATATAGACGGAAAGTAAAAAGCCTGAGCAAAGTGAAGCTTTCACTGTGCTCAGAATTTCGAAATGCCATTTTGTACTACTATCCTTAAACAACGTCACTACCAAGTATGGTTACCCCTAGTGCCTCGGAACACATTGGCTTAAAGTTTCAATGTAAGCCCATACCATTATACAGTGTATTTCATATAGACGGAAAGTAAAAAGCCTGAGCAAAGTCAAGCTTTCACTGTGCTCGGAATTTCGAAATACCATTTTGTACTACTATGCTTAGGCAATGTCACTACCAAGTATGGTTACCCCCAGTGCCTCGGAACACATTGGCTTAAAGCTTCAATGTAAGCCCATACCATTATACAATGTATTTCCTATAGACGGAAAGTAAAGAGCCTGAGCAAAGTGAAGCTTTCACTGTGCTCGAATTTCGAAATACCATTTTGTACTACATGTACTATGCTTAGACAATGTCACTACCAAGTATGGTTACCCCCAGTGCCTCGGAACACATTGGCTTAAAGCTTCAATATAAGCCCATACCATTATACAGTGTATTTCATATAGACGGAAAATAAAGAGCCTGAGCAAAGTAAAGCTTTCACTGTGCTCGGAATTTCGAAATACCATTTTGTACTACTATGCTTAGGCATTGTCACTACCAAGTATGGTTACCCTCAGTGCCTCGGAACACATTGGCTTAAAGCTTCAATGTAAGCCCATACCATTATACAGTGTATTTCATATAGACGGAAAGTATAAAGCCTGCGCAAAGTGAAGCTTTCACTGTGCTCGGAATTTCGAAATACCATTTTGTACTACTATGCTTAGGCAATGTCACTACCAAGTATGGTTACCCCCAGTGCCTCGGAACACATTGGCTTAAAGCTTCAATATAAGCCCATACCATTATACAATGTATTTCCTATAGACGGAAAGTAAAGAGCCTGAGCAAAGTGAAGCTTTCACTGTGCTCGGAATTTCGAAATACCATTTTGTACTACATGTACTATGCTTAGACAATGTCACTACCAAGTATGGTTACCCCCAGTGCCTCGGAACACATTGGCTTAAAGCTTCAATATAAGCCATACCATTATACAGTGTATTTCATATAGACGGAAAATAAAGAGCCTGAGCAAAGTAAAGCTTTCACTGTGCTCGGAATTTCGAAATACCATTTGTACTACTATGCTTAGGCATTGTCACTACCAAGTATGGTTACCCTCAATGCCTCGGAACACATTGGCTTAAAGCTTCAATGTAAGCCCATACCATTATACAGTGTATTTCATATAGA
Source organism: Anadara kagoshimensis (assembly GCA_021292105.1). Taxonomy (NCBI): domain Eukaryota; kingdom Metazoa; phylum Mollusca; class Bivalvia; order Arcoida; family Arcidae; genus Anadara; species Anadara kagoshimensis. The sequence continues at coordinate 69,780,253 of CM037861.1, read as the reverse complement.
CGGAAAGTAAAAAGCCTGAGCAAAGTGAAGCTTTCACTGTGCTCGTAATTTCGAAATACCATTTTGTACTACTATGCTTAGGCAATGTCACTACCAAGTATGGTTACCCCCAGTGTGCCTCGAAACACATTGGCTTAAAGCTTTAATGTAAGCCCATACCATTATACAGTGTATTTCATATAGACGGAAAGTAAAAAGCCTGAGCAAAGTGAAGCTTTCACTGTGCTCGGAATTTCGAAATACCATTTTGTACTACTATGCTTAGGCAATGCCACTACCAAGTATGGTTACCCCTAGTGCCTCGGAACACATTGGCTTAAAGCTTCAATATAAGCCCATACCATTATACAGTGTATTTCATATAGACGGAAAATAAAGAGCCTGAGCAAAGTAAAGCTTTCACTGTGCTCGGAATTTCGAAATATCATTTTGTACTACTATGCTTAGACAATGTCACTACCAAGTATGGTTACCCTCAATGCCTCGGAACACATTGGCTTAAAGCTTCAATGTAAGCCCATACCATTATACAGTGTATTTCCTATAGACGGAAAATAAAGAGCCTGAGCAAAGTGAAGCTTTAACTGTGCTCATAATTTCGAAATACCATTTTGTACTACTATGCTTAGGCAATGTCACTACCAAGTATGGTTACCCCCAGTGCCTCGAAACACATTGGCTTAAAGCTTCAATGTAAGCCCATACCATTATACAGTGTATTTCATATAGACGGAAAGTAAAAAGCCTGAGCAAAGGGAAGCTTTCACTGTGCTCAAAATTTCGAAATACCATTTTGTACTAATACGCTTAGGCAATGTCACTACCAAGTATAGTTACCCCTAGTGCCTCGGAACACATTGGCTTAAAGCTTCAATGTAAGCCCATACCATTATACAGTGTATTTCATGAAGACGGGAAGTAAAGTGCCTAAACAAAGTGAAGCTTTTACTGTGCTCGTAATTTTAGAACATCATTTTTTACTACTATGCTTAGGCAATGTCACTTCCAAGTATAGTTACCCCTAGTGCCTCGGAACACATTGGCTTAAAGCTTCAATATAAGCCCATACCATTATACAGTGTATTTCATATAGACGGAAAGTAAAAAGCCTGAGCAAAGTGAAGCTTTCACTGTGCTCGTAATTTCGAAATACCATTTTGTACTACTATGCTTAGGCAATGTCACTACCAAGTATGGTTACCTCCAGTGCCTCGGAACACATTGGCTTAAAGCTTCAATGTAAGCTCCTACCATTATACAGTGTATTTCCTATAGACGGAAAGGAAAAAGCCTGAGCAAAGTGAAGCTTTCACTGTGCTCGGAATTTCGAAATACCATTTTGTACTACTGTGCTTAGGCAATGTCACTACCAAGTATGGTTACCCCCAGTGCCTCGGAACACATTGGCTCAAAGCTTCAATATAAGCCCATACCATTATACAGTGTATTTCCTATAGACGGAAAATAAAGAGCCTGAGCAAAGTAAAGCTTTCACTGTGCTCGGAATTTCGAAATACCATTTTGTACTACTATGCTTAGGCAATGTCACTACCAAGTATGGTTACCCCCAGTGCCTCGGAACACATTGGCTTAAAGCTTCAATGTATTCTCATACCATTATACAGTGTATTTCATATAGACGGAAAGTAAAAAGCCTGAGCAAAGTGAAGCTTTCACTGTGCTCGTAATTTCGAAATACCATTTTGTACTACTTTGCTTAGGCAATGTCTCTATTAAGTATGGTTACCCTCTGTGCCTCGGAACACATTGGCTTAAAGCTTCAATGTAAGCCCATATCGTTATACATTATATTTTATATAGACAAATAAGTGGCTGAGCAGAGTGAAGCTTTCACTGTGCTGGGAAAACCGAAATATAATTCTGTACTACTATGCTTAGATAATGTCACTACTAAGTATGGTTACCCCAGTGCCTCGGAACACATTGGCTTAAAGCTTCAATGTAAGCCCATACCGTTATACAGTATTTTCATATAGACGGAAAGTAAACCGCCTGAACAATGTGAAGCTTCACTACCAAGTATTGTAATCAATGTCGCGGAACACATTGGGTAAAAAATTCAATACGTACCCTATATTTCATATAGTCGTTAAGTAAACTGTTTGAGCATAGTTAGGCTTATATTCTGGTAAACGGTTGATACATTGTGTTGATATACTATTCTGTTACTATGTCAGTACTAAGTTTAGTCGGTAGAGGATTTTGAAAAAACCGCTTATTTTTCGATATAGGGAGAGCAACGTGTCCAAAGGTGGCAAGTTATGTCATAACCTTCTTTGAACTTTATTTTGGTAGAATCGGCTTGTTGCCAAGCAAGATTTCACTCAGGGCCATTGTGGGGGCAGCTAAAGGTCAATGGGTGCAATGTTCAAGTGAAAATGTCCATATTGACCTATACACAAATTCAAGGTGGCTTACAGAAGTTTTTCTTTATACATTTTGTCTTCTAAATATGTAAGTGGTATCTTCAAATTAATAGAAAGTCATATCCAACTAATTCAGTCACTTATTTTCAAAGTTTTCCATGAAAAATAAGATTAGACGCTTGCACAAATTTGACCTTTACAAATATGATTAATTGTGGCAAATAAATACTACTATAAACACATTTGTGCATTTTAAATTGTTTAACAAAACTTTGGACTTCTGTTAAAATAATTTTACTGAATCATATTGCCCGTATTTATATAAGTATCCACTTTTGAAAAAAAAGAAATCAAAGTACTGGTGGTACTGAAAGATTTGATTAGCTATAATGACTGTATCTGTATAATACTATCAAGTGTGTTCTCTTTTTCTGGTGGAAATATTAGTGAACTGTTGAAACACGAACTATTTCCAGTGTCGCCTATACCTGATATATCAGGACCCTTGTTATCTGCAACCGACGAATCGGACCTTCAAAATATCCCTGAGGAAGAAGTTTGCATGGAGACATTACTACCAAAATAATTAATGGTCAAACTTTAGTTGTAGCACTGGGAAAACGGAAAGACATCAATACATTCGGCGAGTTGGGAAACGCACAAACTGTTTTTATCCACGCGAAAGATAAATGTATTAAAATTGATGTCATTATGATAGATATGACCACTAATCCATAAAGGTGAAACCATCTAGAGATAAAAGAGGATCAGGTCTCTATTCTGTTAGAAAAAATATTGATGATTAAAATGTCCCTCTGCCATCAAATTGGTAAGATTTCATCAGTCACCAGAAAACAAATATGATCTCGTAGTAATCAAAGACACTTCTTAGCTTAGCTGAGGGTATCAGGGGGTCCAACAGACAGTATGTTTAATTCATACAGAGGAAAAAGTGAAACCGTTTTTAAAGCTTTACACAAGGAAGCCGATACTAGAATTGTTCCCCATGGTGTTGATGCTTACATGCAAGGCTATAAAAGAACAGTTGTTGTCTGTCATGATACTGATGACCTTATTCTTCTGTTGCTTTTAAATGAGGAAGTATGATTCTAGACCGGTTCGTCCCTGTTCATAGCATAAAATTATCACCTCTGCAGAGGAATAAGCTCCCAGTATTCCATGCAATTACAGACTGTAAGACTGTCAATTAACTTTCTAGACATTCTAAATACAGCATTCCGTGTTTCCAGGAAAAACACAGGTCTTCTTCCCACTCTTGCAAGAGGGAACATTTCTGAACTTGTGAGTGCAGATGCCTTCATTGAATGTACCTAGCGAGGATTTCTCATCTACGATGTAAACTGTTCCTCTCAGGGGAAAAGTGCAATTGAAATTTTCTTCCAACATCATATGCAACCGACCCACATATTCAACGTGCACACTATTAAACTGCTGTTTGGCTGCATTTAGTTATACCTGGTATTTGTTCCGGATCTCCCGTCACCTATAGGACACGGATGGTGCTAGTGTCACTAACTTGCGTACTGTATGCCTTTCACTTCCAGTGGAGGTTAGTCCATCGACAAAATCCCCCAAACTGGCTCTGTTCTGCGCAATTTTACTCCCTCTGTTTTAATTCCAGAAACTTGTCTCAAGGTGTTTTTATTCTGTGTGTTCCATTTTAAAGTTTTGTGATGTTATTGGCAGGTGTCTCGATGGTGGGACCTATCTATCCCCAATAACGCTTTTGTGTTTGTGTTTCAAAACGACCTTGTTTTGTGATCCACCATAAACTTTTCGTTATTAATTTTGTCTTGTCATCTGGCAACAGGACCACGAACAATACTAGTTTTTATACTTAAATCTGAGTTTTTCACAAATTAAAATTTTTTTTTTATTTATTTATTTATTTATTTTTTTTTTGCTTAAATCTTACTTTGAACTTTAACATTTCTAAGACAATTACAGGTCAAAGGATCATAAACAAAACTTAACTTTTTGGACTTAAGTATTTTCCTGATGTTCACGATTATTCACGGACAGTTAAGTTAGTGCGAGTCTGAATGTGACTTAAAAACAGTTTTAATGAGAAAATTATAAAATATTAATTGCATGGGGTTTTACGGGTTTTTACGTATTTCAGTACCAGCTATAGGTGAAGTGGCAGAAATAATTACCTTTGTAGTGAACGTAGGAAATGTGCAGGAAAAGCCCCTTAACATGTTACACCCGTCTTGACACGGGGCATCGGTTTTTAAGATCTCTCTCAAAGGATCTTGTGACTTTCGTTTCTAAATATCGAGTGTTTGGCAAAAGAACAGTCACTACCTTATTTCAAGTCTTGGTCAGACCCAACTAGGGTTCGAACCCAGGACTCACCACATACGGGGAGTGAGCGCTATACCAATTGAGCTACAGTAGGGGTTTTTTAATGAGAAAATAACCTTTACCAAAATCATGGCATTCATTGCTGAATTGTAATTTAAAATATAAATCACGTTGCACTACAAGATGTACATGTAGGCATACAGTTTAAAGTGGGTGACTGTATGCACTTGCAATGGGACCGTTGAACCGTTGATTGGTTGAACCCTTTGAATGATAATGCCACAGATAGTGATATTGATGAATGAAAAGAAATCGTTAGATGTGACTGATATATTCCAGAGATTCTCGTGACTATGCTTTGCCGATTACAGTACTTGCAGTACTTTGATTTTAAACTTTTAATAAATTTCAAATTATCAGCTGGGTTTAAACAATATATTTGTTTTAATAACAGTCATGTATTTACAAAAGAATTATATTTTAGCTTTTGATTCATGCTTTGATGCTGAATGTATACTTTATTTTATTCTATCTTGAAGCTTGTATCAGAATTTTGAAAAATAACATTGAAATATTTAAATTTTAGCCTAAACAGTCTCAATTAGCTTCCTAGTCAATGTTAAAATACATGAAATGAGAACAGATTTATTTGATTTATTTAAATCTCAGAAAGTATATATTTGGACAGCTATAAACTAATAAAGATTAATTTTTGCGGAAAAAAACACTTTCTGACCTTTGACCTTTTATCTACTAAACCAAGGGTCGATCAGCTTGGCAACAGGTTGATTCTTGACCCCTAACCTATGATAATATATGACAGCTATGTTGCCAGCTTTGAACACTCATGTCCCCCTATTGTGAAGTTTCAATTTTTTTCCACCAGACTATAAGTATTTTCTGATGTTCACGATTATTCTCGGACAGTTAAGTTAGTGTGAGTCTGAATGTGATTTAAAAACAGTTTTAATGAGAAAATATTGCATGATAGTTTATTTTCCTGTACTTGTTTGGGACACTTTGACCTAAAGCATCAATCTAAGCAAATGTCATCACACAATAAATTATACATATGTGAAAGTAAAGGTTCTGGCATGGTGAAGCTTTCATTTTATTGACAATTATAAATCCAAGTTAATATATAAAGTATAAATTTTTGAAATGACATATTGTAACACCTCATATGGGCATTGTCACTATAGAATAGAAACTTATCTAGAGCACATTTTTGAAAATCAACGAAATAGAACTGAGATCCTCAGAACATATGTTCCGAAAGTAACATATCAAAATTTGATATAACCGAAAGGCAAGGGCGGGCTCTGGGCCCCTAAAAATGGGCAATGTCACTACAGAGAATCAAAGACAAATAATAGGGACAATTGTTCCGAAAGTAATTAAATAGATTGATATCAGAATACGGGTTTTTATAGAACAAAAGAAAAATGACACAGCAAATCGAAAGTTAAGAATAAATATATTTGTATTTTTGTCCATAGTTTCGTATTTTTGTCACAAGTTCGTATTTTTGTCCACAAGTTCGTACATCTGTCCACAGTTTCGGATTTTCGTCCACGGTCTAACCACAAAATTACTAAACAAAAATGTCTACGACAACTTACATGGGGCTATCACTTTCATCATTTGTATTTTAAAGAAATACATCTTAAATACAATAAAATAATATCTTAAATATAGCAAAACATTGCAGATTCAACTATCACTTTTCAATACACGAGAAATACGAAACTAAATGAACATTTTCGCGGTCTATTTCGAAACTCTAAAATGATTATATTGAAGCTTTAAGCCAATGTGTTCCGAGGCACTGGGGGTAACCATACTTGGTAGTGACATTGCCTAAGCATAGTAGTACAAAATGATATTTCGAAATTCCGAGCACAGTGAAAGCTTCACTTTGCTCAGGCTCTTTATTTCCGTCTATAGGAAATACACTGTATAATGGTATGGGCTTACATTGAAGCTTTAAGCCAATGTGTTCCGAGGCACTGGGGGTAACCATACTTGGTAGTGACATTGCCTAAGCATAGTAGTACAAAATGATATTTCGAAATTCCGAGCACAGTGAAAGCTTCACTTTGCTCAGGCTCTTTATTTTCCGTCTATAAATACACTGTATAATGGTATGGGCTTACATTGAAGCTTTAAGCCAATGTGTTCCGAGGCACTGGGGGTAACCATACTTGGTAGTGACATTGCCTAAGCATAGTAGTACAAAATGATATTTCGAAATTCCGAGCACAGTGAAAGCTTCACTTTGCTCAGGCTCTTTATTTTCCGTCTATAGAAATACACTGTATAATGGTATGGGCTTACATTGAAGCTTTAAGCCAATGTGTTCCGAGGCACTGGGGGTAACCATACTTGGTAGTGACATTGCCTAAGCATAGTAGTACAAAATGATATTTCGAAATTCCGAGCACAGTGAAAGCTTCACTTTGCTCAGGCTCTTTATTTCCGTCTATAGGAAATACACTGTATAATGGTATGGGCTTACATTGAAGCTTTAAGCCAATGTGTTCCGAGGCACTGGGGGTAACCATACTTGGTAGTGACATTGCCTAAGCATAGTAGTACAAAATGATATTTCGAAATTCCGAGCACAGTGAAAGCTTCACTTTGCTCAGGCTCTTTATTTTCCGTCTATAGGAAATACACTGTATAATGGTATGGGCTTACATTGAAGCTTTAAGCCAATGTGTTCCGAGGCACTGGGGGTAACCATACTTGGTAGTGACATTGCCTAAGCATAGTAGTACAAAATGATATTTCGAAATTCCGAGCACAGTGAAAGCTTCACTTTGCTCAGGCTCTTTATTTCCGTCTATAGGAAATACACTGTATAATGGTATGGGCTTACATTGAAGCTTTAAGCCAATGTGTTCCGAGGCACTGGGGGTAACCATACTTGGTAGTGACATTGCCTAAGCATAGTAGTACAAAATGATATTTCGAAATTCCGAGCACAGTGAAAGCTTCACTTTGCTCAGGCTCTTTATTTTCCGTCTATAGGAAATACACTGTATAATGGTATGGGCTTACATTGAAGCTTTAAGCCAATGTGTTCCGAGGCACTGGGGGTAACCATACTTGGTAGTGACATTGCCTAAGCATAGTAGTACAAAATGATATTTCGAAATTCCGAGCACAGTGAAAGCTTCACTTTGCTCAGGCTCTTTATTTCCGTCTATAGGAAATACACTGTATAATGGTATGGGCTTACATTGAAGCTTTAAGCCAATGTGTTCCGAGGCACTGGGGGTAACCATACTTGGTAGTGACATTGCCTAAGCATAGTAGTACAAAATGATATTTCGAAATTCCGAGCACAGTGAAAGCTTCACTTTGCTCAGGCTCTTTATTTTCCGTCTATAGGAAATACACTGTATAATGGTATGGGCTTACATTGAAGCTTTAAGCCAATGTGTTCCGAGGCACTGGGGGTAACCATACTTGGTAGTGACATTGCCTAAGCATAGTAGTACAAAATGATATTTCGAAATTCCGAGCACAGTGAAAGCTTCACTTTGCTCAGGCTCTTTATTTTCCGTCTATAGGAAATACACTGTATAATGGTATGGGCTTACATTGAAGCTTTAAGCCAATGTGTTCCGAGGCACTGGGGGTAACCATACTTGGTAGTGACATTGCCTAAGCATAGTAGTACAAAATGATATTTCGAAATTCCGAGCACAGTGAAAGCTTCACTTTGCTCAGGCTCTTTATTTTCCGTCTATAGGAAATACACTGTATAATGGTATGGGCTTACATTGAAGCTTTAAGCCAATGTGTTCCGAGGCACTGGGGGTAACCATACTTGGTAGTGACATTGCCTAAGCATAGTAGTACAAAATGATATTTCGAAATTCCGAGCACAGTGAAAGCTTCACTTTGCTCAGGCTCTTTATTTTCCGTCTATAGGAAATACACTGTATAATGGTATGGGCTTACATTGAAGCTTTAAGCCAATGTGTTCCGAGGCACTGGGGGTAACCATACTTGGTAGTGACATTGCCTAAGCATAGTAGTACAAAATGATATTTCGAAATTCCGAGCACAGTGAAAGCTTCACTTTGCTCAGGCTCTTTATTTTCCGTCTATAGGAAATACACTGTATAATGGTATGGGCTTACATTGAAGCTTTAAGCCAATGTGTTCCGAGGCACTGGGGGTAACCATACTTGGTAGTGACATTGCCTAAGCATAGTAGTACAAAATGATATTTCGAAATTCCGAGCACAGTGAAAGCTTCACTTTGCTCAGGCTCTTTATTTTCCGTCTATAGGAAATACACTGTATAATGGTATGGGCTTACATTGAAGCTTTAAGCCAATGTGTTCCGAGGCACTGGGGGTAACCATACTTGGTAGTGACATTGCCTAAGCATAGTAGTACAAAATGATATTTCGAAATTCCGAGCACAGTGAAAGCTTCACTTTGCTCAGGCTCTTTATTTTCCGTCTATAGGAAATACACTGTATAATGGTATGGGCTTACATTGAAGCTTTAAGCCAATGTGTTCCGAGGCACTGGGGGTAACCATACTTGGTAGTGACATTGCCTAAGCATAGTAGTACAAAATGATATTTCGAAATTCCGAGCACAGTGAAAGCTTCACTTTGCTCAGGCTCTTTATTTTCGTCTATAAAATACACTGTATAATGGTATGGGCTTACATTGAAGCTTTAAGCCAATGTGTTCCGAGGCACTGGGGGTAACCATACTTGGTAGTGACATTGCCTAAGCATAGTAGTACAAAATGATATTTCGAAATTCCGAGCACAGTGAAAGCTTCACTTTGCTCAGGCTCTTTATTTTCCGTCTATAGGAAATACACTGTATAATGGTATGGGCTTACATTGAAGCTTTAAGCCAATGTGTTCCGAGGCACTGGGGGTAACCATACTTGGTAGTGACATTGCCTAAGCATAGTAGTACAAAATGATATTTCGAAATTCCGAGCACAGTGAAAGCTTCACTTTGCTCAGGCTCTTTATTTTCCGTCTATAGGAAATACACTGTATAATGGTATGGGCTTACATTGAAGCTTTAAGCCAATGTGTTCCGAGGCACTGGGGGTAACCATACTTGGTAGTGACATTGCCTAAGCATAGTAGTACAAAATGATATTTCGAAATTCCGAGCACAGTGAAAGCTTCACTTTGCTCAGGCTCTTTATTTTCCGTCTATAGGAAATACACTGTATAATGGTATGGGCTTACATTGAAGCTTTAAGCCAATGTGTTCCGAGGCACTGGGGGTAACCATACTTGGTAGTGACATTGCCTAAGCATAGTAGTACAAAATGATATTTCGAAATTCCGAGCACAGTGAAAGCTTCACTTTGCTCAGGCTCTTTATTTCCGTCTATAGGAAATACACTGTATAATGGTATGGGCTTACATTGAAGCTTTAAGCCAATGTGTTCCGAGGCACTGGGGGTAACCATACTTGGTAGTGACATTGCCTAAGCATAGTAGTACAAAATGATATTTCGAAATTCCGAGCACAGTGAAAGCTTCACTTTGCTCAGGCTCTTTATTTTCCGTCTATAGGAAATACACTGTATAATGGTATGGGCTTACATTGAAGCTTTAAGCCAATGTGTTCCGAGGCACTGGGGGTAACCATACTTGGTAGTGACATTGCCTAAGCATAGTAGTACAAAATGATATTTCGAAATTCCGAGCACAGTGAAAGCTTCACTTTGCTCAGGCTCTTTATTTTCCGTCTATAGGAAATACACTGTATAATGGTATGGGCTTACATTGAAGCTTTAAGCCAATGTGTTCCGAGGCACTGGGGGTAACCATACTTGGTAGTGACATTGCCTAAGCATAGTAGTACAAAATGATATTTCGAAATTCCGAGCACAGTGAAAGCTTCACTTTGCTCAGGCTCTTTATTTCCGTCTATAGGAAATACACTGTATAATGGTATGGGCTTACATTGAAGCTTTAAGCCAATGTGTTCCGAGGCACTGGGGGTAACCATACTTGGTAGTGACATTGCCTAAGCATAGTAGTACAAAATGATATTTCGAAATTCCGAGCACAGTGAAAGCTTCACTTTGCTCAGGCTCTTTATTTTCCGTCTATAGGAAATACACTGTATAATGGTATGGGCTTACATTGAAGCTTTAAGCCAATGTGTTCCGAGGCACTGGGGGTAACCATACTTGGTAGTGACATTGCCTAAGCATAGTAGTACAAAATGATATTTCGAAATTCCGAGCACAGTGAAAGCTTCACTTTGCTCAGGCTCTTTATTTTCCGTCTATAGGAAATACACTGTATAATGGTATGGGCTTACATTGAAGCTTTAAGCCAATGTGTTCCGAGGCACTGGGGGTAACCATACTTGGTAGTGACATTGCCTAAGCATAGTAGTACAAAATGATATTTCGAAATTCCGAGCACAGTGAAAGCTTCACTTTGCTCAGGCTCTTTATTTTCCGTCTATAAAAACACTGTATAATGGTATGGGCTTACATTGAAGCTTTAAGCCAATGTGTTCCGAGGCACTGGGGGTAACCATACTTGGTAGTGACATTGCCTAAGCATAGTAGTACAAAATGATATTTCGAAATTCCGAGCACAGTGAAAGCTTCACTTTGCTCAGGCTCTTTATTTTCCGTCTATAGGAAATACACTGTATAATGGTATGGGCTTACATTGAAGCTTTAAGCCAATGTGTTCCGAGGCACTGGGGGTAACCATACTTGGTAGTGACATTGCCTAAGCATAGTAGTACAAAATGATATTTCGAAATTCCGAGCACAGTGAAAGCTTCACTTTGCTCAGGCTCTTTATTTTCCGTCTATAGGAAATACACTGTATAATGGTATGGGCTTACATTGAAGCTTTAAGCCAATGTGTTCCGAGGCACTGGGGGTAACCATACTTGGTAGTGACATTGCCTAAGCATAGTAGTACAAAATGATATTTCGAAATTCCGAGCACAGTGAAAGCTTCACTTTGCTCAGGCTCTTTATTTTCCGTCTATAGGAAATACACTGTATAATGGTATGGGCTTACATTGAAGCTTTAAGCCAATGTGTTCCGAGGCACTGGGGGTAACCATACTTGGTAGTGACATTGCCTAAGCATAGTAGTACAAAATGATATTTCGAAATTCCGAGCACAGTGAAAGCTTCACTTTGCTCAGGCTCTTTATTTTCCGTCTATAGGAAATACACTGTATAATGGTATGGGCTTACATTGAAGCTTTAAGCCAATGTGTTCCGAGGCACTGGGGGTAACCATACTTGGTAGTGACATTGCCTAAGCATAGTAGTACAAAATGATATTTCGAAATTCCGAGCACAGTGAAAGCTTCACTTTGCTCAGGCTCTTTATTTTCCGTCTATAGGAAATACACTGTATAATGGTATGGGCTTACATTGAAGCTTTAAGCCAATGTGTTCCGAGGCACTGGGGGTAACCATACTTGGTAGTGACATTGCCTAAGCATAGTAGTACAAAATGATATTTCGAAATTCCGAGCACAGTGAAAGCTTCACTTTGCTCAGGCTCTTTATTTTCCGTCTATAGGAAATACACTGTATAATGGTATGGGCTTACATTGAAGCTTTAAGCCAATGTGTTCCGAGGCACTGGGGGTAACCATACTTGGTAGTGACATTGCCTAAGCATAGTAGTACAAAATGATATTTCGAAATTCCGAGCACAGTGAAAGCTTCACTTTGCTCAGGCTCTTTATTTTCCGTCTATAGGAAATACACTGTATAATGGTATGGGCTTACATTGAAGCTTTAAGCCAATGTGTTCCGAGGCACTGGGGGTAACCATACTTGGTAGTGACATTGCCTAAGCATAGTAGTACAAAATGATATTTCGAAATTCCGAGCACAGTGAAAGCTTCACTTTGCTCAGGCTCTTTATTTTCCGTCTATAGGAAATACACTGTATAATGGTATGGGCTTACATTGAAGCTTTAAGCCAATGTGTTCCGAGGCACTGGGGGTAACCATACTTGGTAGTGACATTGCCTAAGCATAGTAGTACAAAATGATATTTCGAAATTCCGAGCACAGTGAAAGCTTCACTTTGCTCAGGCTCTTTATTTCCGTCTATAGGAAATACACTGTATAATGGTATGGGCTTACATTGAAGCTTTAAGCCAATGTGTTCCGAGGCACTGGGGGTAACCATACTTGGTAGTGACATTGCCTAAGCATAGTAGTACAAAATGATATTTCGAAATTCCGAGCACAGTGAAAGCTTCACTTTGCTCAGGCTCTTTATTTTCCGTCTATAGGAAATACACTGTATAATGGTATGGGCTTACATTGAAGCTTTAAGCCAATGTGTTCCGAGGCACTGGGGGTAACCATACTTGGTAGTGACATTGCCTAAGCATAGTAGTACAAAATGATATTTCGAAATTCCGAGCACAGTGAAAGCTTCACTTTGCTCAGGCTCTTTATTTTCCGTCTATAGGAAATACACTGTATAATGGTATGGGCTTACATTGAAGCTTTAAGCCAATGTGTTCCGAGGCACTGGGGGTAACCATACTTGGTAGTGACATTGCCTAAGCATAGTAGTACAAAATGATATTTCGAAATTCCGAGCACAGTGAAAGCTTCACTTTGCTCAGGCTCTTTATTTTCCGTCTATAGGAAATACACTGTATAATGGTATGGGCTTACATTGAAGCTTTAAGCCAATGTGTTCCGAGGCACTGGGGGTAACCATACTTGGTAGTGACATTGCCTAAGCATAGTAGTACAAAATGATATTTCGAAATTCCGAGCACAGTGAAAGCTTCACTTTGCTCAGGCTCTTTATTTTCCGTCTATAAAATACACTGTATAATGGTATGGGCTTACATTGAAGCTTTAAGCCAATGTGTTCCGAGGCACTGGGGGTAACCATACTTGGTAGTGACATTGCCTAAGCATAGTAGTACAAAATGATATTTCGAAATTCCGAGCACAGTGAAAGCTTCACTTTGCTCAGGCTCTTTATTTTCCGTCTATAGGAAATACACTGTATAATGGTATGGGCTTACATTGAAGCTTTAAGCCAATGTGTTCCGAGGCACTGGGGGTAACCATACTTGGTAGTGACATTGCCTAAGCATAGTAGTACAAAATGATATTTCGAAATTCCGAGCACAGTGAAAGCTTCACTTTGCTCAGGCTCTTTATTTTCCGTCTATAGGAAATACACTGTATAATGGTATGGGCTTACATTGAAGCTTTAAGCCAATGTGTTCCGAGGCACTGGGGGTAACCATACTTGGTAGTGACATTGCCTAAGCATAGTAGTACAAAATGATATTTCGAAATTCCGAGCACAGTGAAAGCTTCACTTTGCTCAGGCTCTTTATTTTCCGTCTATAGGAAATACACTGTATAATGGTATGGGCTTACATTGAAGCTTTAAGCCAATGTGTTCCGAGGCACTGGGGGTAACCATACTTGGTAGTGACATTGCCTAAGCATAGTAGTACAAAATGATATTTCGAAATTCCGAGCACAGTGAAAGCTTCACTTTGCTCAGGCTCTTTATTTTCCGTCTATAGGAAATACACTGTATAATGGTATGGGCTTACATTGAAGCTTTAAGCCAATGTGTTCCGAGGCACTGGGGGTAACCATACTTGGTAGTGACATTGCCTAAGCATAGTAGTACAAAATGATATTTCGAAATTCCGAGCACAGTGAAAGCTTCACTTTGCTCAGGCTCTTTATTTCCGTCTATAGGAAATACACTGTATAATGGTATGGGCTTACATTGAAGCTTTAAGCCAATGTGTTCCGAGGCACTGGGGGTAACCATACTTGGTAGTGACATTGCCTAAGCATAGTAGTACAAAATGATATTTCGAAATTCCGAGCACAGTGAAAGCTTCACTTTGCTCAGGCTCTTTATTTTCCGTCTATAGGAAATACACTGTATAATGGTATGGGCTTACATTGAAGCTTTAAGCCAATGTGTTCCGAGGCACTGGGGGTAACCATACTTGGTAGTGACATTGCCTAAGCATAGTAGTACAAAATGATATTTCGAAATTCCGAGCACAGTGAAAGCTTCACTTTGCTCAGGCTCTTTATTTTCCGTCTATAGGAAATACACTGTATAATGGTATGGGCTTACATTGAAGCTTTAAGCCAATGTGTTCCGAGGCACTGGGGGTAACCATACTTGGTAGTGACATTGCCTAAGCATAGTAGTACAAAATGATATTTCGAAATTCCGAGCACAGTGAAAGCTTCACTTTGCTCAGGCTCTTTATTTTCCGTCTATAGGAAATACACTGTATAATGGTATGGGCTTACATTGAAGCTTTAAGCCAATGTGTTCCGAGGCACTGGGGGTAACCATACTTGGTAGTGACATTGCCTAAGCATAGTAGTACAAAATGATATTTCGAAATTCCGAGCACAGTGAAAGCTTCACTTTGCTCAGGCTCTTTATTTTCCGTCTATAGGAAATACACTGTATAATGGTATGGGCTTACATTGAAGCTTTAAGCCAATGTGTTCCGAGGCACTGGGGTAACCATACTTGGTAGTGACATTGCCTAAGCATAGTAGTACAAAATGATATTTCGAAATTCCGAGCACAGTGAAAGCTTCACTTTGCTCAGGCTCTTTATTTTCCGTCTATAGGAAATACACTGTATAATGGTATGGGCTTACATTGAAGCTTTAAGCCAATGTGTTCCGAGGCACTGGGGGTAACCATACTTGGTAGTGACATTGCCTAAGCATAGTAGTACAAAATGATATTTCGAAATTCCGAGCACAGTGAAAGCTTCACTTTGCTCAGGCTCTTTATTTTCCGTCTATAGGAAATACACTGTATAATGGTATGGGCTTACATTGAAGCTTTAAGCCAATGTGTTCCGAGGCACTGGGGGTAACCATACTTGGTAGTGACATTGCCTAAGCATAGTAGTACAAAATGATATTTCGAAATTCCGAGCACAGTGAAAGCTTCACTTTGCTCAGGCTCTTTATTTTCCGTCTATAAAATACACTGTATAATGGTATGGGCTTACATTGAAGCTTTAAGCCAATGTGTTCCGAGGCACTGGGGGTAACCATACTTGGTAGTGACATTGCCTAAGCATAGTAGTACAAAATGATATTTCGAAATTCCGAGCACAGTGAAAGCTTCACTTTGCTCAGGCTCTTTATTTTCCGTCTATAGGAAATACACTGTATAATGGTATGGGCTTACATTGAAGCTTTAAGCCAATGTGTTCCGAGGCACTGGGGGTAACCATACTTGGTAGTGACATTGCCTAAGCATAGTAGTACAAAATGATATTTCGAAATTCCGAGCACAGTGAAAGCTTCACTTTGCTCAGGCTCTTTATTTTCCGTCTATAGGAAATACACTGTATAATGGTATGGGCTTACATTGAAGCTTTAAGCCAATGTGTTCCGAGGCACTGGGGGTAACCATACTTGGTAGTGACATTGCCTAAGCATAGTAGTACAAAATGATATTTCGAAATTCCGAGCACAGTGAAAGCTTCACTTTGCTCAGGCTCTTTATTTTCCGTCTATAGGAAATACACTGTATAATGGTATGGGCTTACATTGAAGCTTTAAGCCAATGTGTTCCGAGGCACTGGGGGTAACCATACTTGGTAGTGACATTGCCTAAGCATAGTAGTACAAAATGATATTTCGAAATTCCGAGCACAGTGAAAGCTTCACTTTGCTCAGGCTCTTTATTTTCCGTCTATAGGAAATACACTGTATAATGGTATGGGCTTACATTGAAGCTTTAAGCCAATGTGTTCCGAGGCACTGGGGGTAACCATACTTGGTAGTGACATTGCCTAAGCATAGTAGTACAAAATGATATTTCGAAATTCCGAGCACAGTGAAAGCTTCACTTTGCTCAGGCTCTTTATTTTCCGTCTATAGGAAATACACTGTATAATGGTATGGGCTTACATTGAAGCTTTAAGCCAATGTGTTCCGAGGCACTGGGGGTAACCATACTTGGTAGTGACATTGCCTAAGCATAGTAGTACAAAATGATATTTCGAAATTCCGAGCACAGTGAAAGCTTCACTTTGCTCAGGCTCTTTATTTTCCGTCTATAGGAAATACACTGTATAATGGTATGGGCTTACATTGAAGCTTTAAGCCAATGTGTTCCGAGGCACTGGGGGTAACCATACTTGGTAGTGACATTGCCTAAGCATAGTAGTACAAAATGATATTTCGAAATTCCGAGCACAGTGAAAGCTTCACTTTGCTCAGGCTCTTTATTTTCCGTCTATAGGAAATACACTGTATAATGGTATGGGCTTACATTGAAGCTTTAAGCCAATGTGTTCCGAGGCACTGGGGGTAACCATACTTGGTAGTGACATTGCCTAAGCATAGTAGTACAAAATGATATTTCGAAATTCCGAGCACAGTGAAAGCTTCACTTTGCTCAGGCTCTTTATTTTCCGTCTATAGGAAATACACTGTATAATGGTATGGGCTTACATTGAAGCTTTAAGCCAATGTGTTCCGAGGCACTGGGGGTAACCATACTTGGTAGTGACATTGCCTAAGCATAGTAGTACAAAATGATATTTCGAAATTCCGAGCACAGTGAAAGCTTCACTTTGCTCAGGCTCTTTATTTTCCGTCTATAGGAAATACACTGTATAATGGTATGGGCTTACATTGAAGCTTTAAGCCAATGTGTTCCGAGGCACTGGGGGTAACCATACTTGGTAGTGACATTGCCTAAGCATAGTAGTACAAAATGATATTTCGAAATTCCGAGCACAGTGAAAGCTTCACTTTGCTCAGGCTTTATTTTCCGTCTATAGGAAATACACTGTATAATGGTATGGGCTTACATTGAAGCTTTAAGCCAATGTGTTCCGAGGCACTGGGGGTAACCATACTTGGTAGTGACATTGCCTAAGCATAGTAGTACAAAATGATATTTCGAAATTCCGAGCACAGTGAAAGCTTCACTTTGCTCAGGCTCTTTATTTTCCGTCTATAGGAAATACACTGTATAATGGTATGGGCTTACATTGAAGCTTTAAGCCAATGTGTTCCGAGGCACTGGGGGTAACCATACTTGGTAGTGACATTGCCTAAGCATAGTAGTACAAAATGATATTTCGAAATTCCGAGCACAGTGAAAGCTTCACTTTGCTCAGGCTCTTTATTTTCCGTCTATAGGAAATACACTGTATAATGGTATGGGCTTACATTGAAGCTTTAAGCCAATGTGTTCCGAGGCACTGGGGGTAACCATACTTGGTAGTGACATTGCCTAAGCATAGTAGTACAAAATGATATTTCGAAATTCCGAGCACAGTGAAAGCTTCACTTTGCTCAGGCTCTTTATTTTCCGTCTATAAAATACACTGTATAATGGTATGGGCTTACATTGAAGCTTTAAGCCAATGTGTTCCGAGGCACTGGGGGTAACCATACTTGGTAGTGACATTGCCTAAGCATAGTAGTACAAAATGATATTTCGAAATTCCGAGCACAGTGAAAGCTTCACTTTGCTCAGGCTCTTTATTTTCCGTCTATAGGAAATACACTGTATAATGGTATGGGCTTACATTGAAGCTTTAAGCCAATGTGTTCCGAGGCACTGGGGGTAACCATACTTGGTAGTGACATTGCCTAAGCATAGTAGTACAAAATGATATTTCGAAATTCCGAGCACAGTGAAAGCTTCACTTTGCTCAGGCTCTTTATTTTCCGTCTATAGGAAATACACTGTATAATGGTATGGGCTTACATTGAAGCTTTAAGCCAATGTGTTCCGAGGCACTGGGGGTAACCATACTTGGTAGTGACATTGCCTAAGCATAGTAGTACAAAATGATATTTCGAAATTCCGAGCACAGTGAAAGCTTCACTTTGCTCAGGCTCTTTATTTTCCGTCTATAGGAAATACACTGTATAATGGTATGGGCTTACATTGAAGCTTTAAGCCAATGTGTTCCGAGGCACTGGGGGTAACCATACTTGGTAGTGACATTGCCTAAGCATAGTAGTACAAAATGATATTTCGAAATTCCGAGCACAGTGAAAGCTTCACTTTGCTCAGGCTCTTTATTTTCCGTCTATAGGAAATACACTGTATAATGGTATGGGCTTACATTGAAGCTTTAAGCCAATGTGTTCCGAGGCACTGGGGGTAACCATACTTGGTAGTGACATTGCCTAAGCATAGTAGTACAAAATGATATTTCGAAATTCCGAGCACAGTGAAAGCTTCACTTTGCTCAGGCTCTTTATTTTCCGTCTATAGGAAATACACTGTATAATGGTATGGGCTTACATTGAAGCTTTAAGCCAATGTGTTCCGAGGCACTGGGGGTAACCATACTTGGTAGTGACATTGCCTAAGCATAGTAGTACAAAATGATATTTCGAAATTCCGAGCACAGTGAAAGCTTCACTTTGCTCAGGCTCTTTATTTTCCGTCTATAGGAAATACACTGTATAATGGTATGGGCTTACATTGAAGCTTTAAGCCAATGTGTTCCGAGGCACTGGGGGTAACCATACTTGGTAGTGACATTGCCTAAGCATAGTAGTACAAAATGATATTTCGAAATTCCGAGCACAGTGAAAGCTTCACTTTGCTCAGGCTCTTTATTTTCCGTCTATAGGAAATACACTGTATAATGGTATGGGCTTACATTGAAGCTTTAAGCCAATGTGTTCCGAGGCACTGGGGGTAACCATACTTGGTAGTGACATTGCCTAAGCATAGTAGTACAAAATGATATTTCGAAATTCCGAGCACAGTGAAAGCTTCACTTTGCTCAGGCTCTTTATTTTCCGTCTATAGGAAATACACTGTATAATGGTATGGGCTTACATTGAAGCTTTAAGCCAATGTGTTCCGAGGCACTGGGGGTAACCATACTTGGTAGTGACATTGCCTAAGCATAGTAGTACAAAATGATATTTCGAAATTCCGAGCACAGTGAAAGCTTCACTTTGCTCAGGCTCTTTATTTTCCGTCTATAGGAAATACACTGTATAATGGTATGGGCTTACATTGAAGCTTTAAGCCAATGTGTTCCGAGGCACTGGGGGTAACCATACTTGGTAGTGACATTGCCTAAGCATAGTAGTACAAAATGATATTTCGAAATTCCGAGCACAGTGAAAGCTTCACTTTGCTCAGGCTCTTTATTTTCCGTCTATAGGAAATACACTGTATAATGGTATGGGCTTACATTGAAGCTTTAAGCCAATGTGTTCCGAGGCACTGGGGGTAACCATACTTGGTAGTGACATTGCCTAAGCATAGTAGTACAAAATGATATTTCGAAATTCCGAGCACAGTGAAAGCTTCACTTTGCTCAGGCTCTTTATTTTCCGTCTATAGGAAATACACTGTATAATGGTATGGGCTTACATTGAAGCTTTAAGCCAATGTGTTCCGAGGCACTGGGGGTAACCATACTTGGTAGTGACATTGCCTAAGCATAGTAGTACAAAATGATATTTCGAAATTCCGAGCACAGTGAAAGCTTCACTTTGCTCAGGCTCTTTATTTTCCGTCTATAGGAAATACACTGTATAATGGTATGGGCTTACATTGAAGCTTTAAGCCAATGTGTTCCGAGGCACTGGGGGTAACCATACTTGGTAGTGACATTGCCTAAGCATAGTAGTACAAAATGATATTTCGAAATTCCGAGCACAGTGAAAGCTTCACTTTGCTCAGGCTCTTTATTTTCCGTCTATAGGAAATACACTGTATAATGGTATGGGCTTACATTGAAGCTTTAAGCCAATGTGTTCCGAGGCACTGGGGGTAACCATACTTGGTAGTGACATTGCCTAAGCATAGTAGTACAAAATGATATTTCGAAATTCCGAGCACAGTGAAAGCTTCACTTTGCTCAGGCTCTTTATTTTCCGTCTATAGGAAATACACTGTATAATGGTATGGGCTTACATTGAAGCTTTAAGCCAATGTGTTCCGAGGCACTGGGGGTAACCATACTTGGTAGTGACATTGCCTAAGCATAGTAGTACAAAATGATATTTCGAAATTCCGAGCACAGTGAAAGCTTCACTTTGCTCAGGCTCTTTATTTTCCGTCTATAGGAAATACACTGTATAATGGTATGGGCTTACATTGAAGCTTTAAGCCAATGTGTTCCGAGGCACTGGGGGTAACCATACTTGGTAGTGACATTGCCTAAGCATAGTAGTACAAAATGATATTTCGAAATTCCGAGCACAGTGAAAGCTTCACTTTGCTCAGGCTCTTTATTTTCCGTCTATAGGAAATACACTGTATAATGGTATGGGCTTACATTGAAGCTTTAAGCCAATGTGTTCCGAGGCACTGGGGGTAACCATACTTGGTAGTGACATTGCCTAAGCATAGTAGTACAAAATGATATTTCGAAATTCCGAGCACAGTGAAAGCTTCACTTTGCTCAGGCTCTTTATTTTCCGTCTATAGGAAATACACTGTATAATGGTATGGGCTTACATTGAAGCTTTAAGCCAATGTGTTCCGAGGCACTGGGGGTAACCATACTTGGTAGTGACATTGCCTAAGCATAGTAGTACAAAATGATATTTCGAAATTCCGAGCACAGTGAAAGCTTCACTTTGCTCAGGCTCTTTTTTTCCGTCTATAGGAAATACACTGTATAATGGTATGGGCTTACATTGAAGCTTTAAGCCAATGTGTTCCGAGGCACTGGGGGTAACCATACTTGGTAGTGACATTGCCTAAGCATAGTAGTACAAAATGATATTTCGAAATTCCGAGCACAGTGAAAGCTTCACTTTGCTCAGGCTCTTTATTTTCCGTCTATAGGAAATACACTGTATAATGGTATGGGCTTACATTGAAGCTTTAAGCCAATGTGTTCCGAGGCACTGGGGGTAACCATACTTGGTAGTGACATTGCCTAAGCATAGTAGTACAAAATGATATTTCGAAATTCCGAGCACAGTGAAAGCTTCACTTTGCTCAGGCTCTTTATTTTCCGTCTATAGGAAATACACTGTATAATGGTATGGGCTTACATTGAAGCTTTAAGCCAATGTGTTCCGAGGCACTGGGGGTAACCATACTTGGTAGTGACATTGCCTAAGCATAGTAGTACAAAATGATATTTCGAAATTCCGAGCACAGTGAAAGCTTCACTTTGCTCAGGCTCTTTATTTTCCGTCTATAGGAAATACACTGTATAATGGTATGGGCTTACATTGAAGCTTTAAGCCAATGTGTTCCGAGGCACTGGGGGTAACCATACTTGGTAGTGACATTGCCTAAGCATAGTAGTACAAAATGATATTTCGAAATTCCGAGCACAGTGAAAGCTTCACTTTGCTCAGGCTCTTTATTTTCCGTCTATAGGAAATACACTGTATAATGGTATGGGCTTACATTGAAGCTTTAAGCCAATGTGTTCCGAGGCACTGGGGGTAACCATACTTGGTAGTGACATTGCCTAAGCATAGTAGTACAAAATGATATTTCGAAATTCCGAGCACAGTGAAAGCTTCACTTTGCTCAGGCTCTTTATTTTCCGTCTATAGGAAATACACTGTATAATGGTATGGGCTTACATTGAAGCTTTAAGCCAATGTGTTCCGAGGCACTGGGGGTAACCATACTTGGTAGTGACATTGCCTAAGCATAGTAGTACAAAATGATATTTCGAAATTCCGAGCACAGTGAAAGCTTCACTTTGCTCAGGCCTTTATTTTCCGTCTATAGGAAATACACTGTATAATGGTATGGGCTTACATTGAAGCTTTAAGCCAATGTGTTCCGAGGCACTGGGGGTAACCATACTTGGTAGTGACATTGCCTAAGCATAGTAGTACAAAATGATATTTCGAAATTCCGAGCACAGTGAAAGCTTCACTTTGCTCAGGCTCTTTATTTTCCGTCTATAGGAAATACACTGTATAATGGTATGGGCTTACATTGAAGCTTTAAGCCAATGTGTTCCGAGGCACTGGGGGTAACCATACTTGGTAGTGACATTGCCTAAGCATAGTAGTACAAAATGATATTTCGAAATTCCGAGCACAGTGAAAGCTTCACTTTGCTCAGGCTCTTTATTTTCCGTCTATAGGAAATACACTGTATAATGGTATGGGCTTACATTGAAGCTTTAAGCCAATGTGTTCCGAGGCACTGGGGGTAACCATACTTGGTAGTGACATTGCCTAAGCATAGTAGTACAAAATGATATTTCGAAATTCCGAGCACAGTGAAAGCTTCACTTTGCTCAGGCTCTTTATTTTCCGTCTATAGGAAATACACTGTATAATGGTATGGGCTTACATTGAAGCTTTAAGCCAATGTGTTCCGAGGCACTGGGGGTAACCATACTTGGTAGTGACATTGCCTAAGCATAGTAGTACAAAATGATATTTCGAAATTCCGAGCACAGTGAAAGCTTCACTTTGCTCAGGCTCTTTATTTTCCGTCTATAGGAAATACACTGTATAATGGTATGGGCTTACATTGAAGCTTTAAGCCAATGTGTTCCGAGGCACTGGGGGTAACCATACTTGGTAGTGACATTGCCTAAGCATAGTAGTACAAAATGATATTTCGAAATTCCGAGCACAGTGAAAGCTTCACTTTGCTCAGGCTCTTTATTTTCCGTCTATAGGAAATACACTGTATAATGGTATGGGCTTACATTGAAGCTTTAAGCCAATGTGTTCCGAGGCACTGGGGGTAACCATACTTGGTAGTGACATTGCCTAAGCATAGTAGTACAAAATGATATTTCGAAATTCCGAGCACAGTGAAAGCTTCACTTTGCTCAGGCTCTTTATTTTCCGTCTATAGGAAATACACTGTATAATGGTATGGGCTTACATTGAAGCTTTAAGCCAATGTGTTCCGAGGCACTGGGGGTAACCATACTTGGTAGTGACATTGCCTAAGCATAGTAGTACAAAATGATATTTCGAAATTCCGAGCACAGTGAAAGCTTCACTTTGCTCAGGCTCTTTATTTTCCGTCTATAGGAAATACACTGTATAATGGTATGGGCTTACATTGAAGCTTTAAGCCAATGTGTTCCGAGGCACTGGGGGTAACCATACTTGGTAGTGACATTGCCTAAGCATAGTAGTACAAAATGATATTTCGAAATTCCGAGCACAGTGAAAGCTTCACTTTGCTCAGGCTCTTTTATTTTCCGTCTATAGGAAATACACTGTATAATGGTATGGGCTTACATTGAAGCTTTAAGCCAATGTGTTCCGAGGCACTGGGGGTAACCATACTTGGTAGTGACATTGCCTAAGCATAGTAGTACAAAATGATATTTCGAAATTCCGAGCACAGTGAAAGCTTCACTTTGCTCAGGCTCTTTATTTTCCGTCTATAGGAAATACACTGTATAATGGTATGGGCTTACATTGAAGCTTTAAGCCAATGTGTTCCGAGGCACTGGGGGTAACCATACTTGGTAGTGACATTGCCTAAGCATAGTAGTACAAAATGATATTTCGAAATTCCGAGCACAGTGAAAGCTTCACTTTGCTCAGGCCTTTATTTCCGTCTATAAAATACACTGTATAATGGTATGGGCTTACATTGAAGCTTTAAGCCAATGTGTTCCGAGGCACTGGGGGTAACCATACTTGGTAGTGACATTGCCTAAGCATAGTAGTACAAAATGATATTTCGAAATTCCGAGCACAGTGAAAGCTTCACTTTGCTCAGGCTCTTTATTTTCCGTCTATAGGAAATACACTGTATAATGGTATGGGCTTACATTGAAGCTTTAAGCCAATGTGTTCCGAGGCACTGGGGGTAACCATACTTGGTAGTGACATTGCCTAAGCATAGTAGTACAAAATGATATTTCGAAATTCCGAGCACAGTGAAAGCTTCACTTTGCTCAGGCTCTTTATTTCCGTCTATAGGAAATACACTGTATAATGGTATGGGCTTACATTGAAGCTTTAAGCCAATGTGTTCCGAGGCACTGGGGGTAACCATACTTGGTAGTGACATTGCCTAAGCATAGTAGTACAAAATGATATTTCGAATTCCGAGCACAGTGAAAGCTTCACTTTGCTCAGGCTCTTTATTTTCCGTCTATAGGAAATACACTGTATAATGGTATGGGCTTACATTGAAGCTTTAAGCCAATGTGTTCCGAGGCACTGGGGGTAACCATACTTGGTAGTGACATTGCCTAAGCATAGTAGTACAAAATGATATTTCGAAATTCCGAGCACAGTGAAAGCTTCACTTTGCTCAGGCTCTTTATTTTCCGTCTATAGGAAATACACTGTATAATGGTATGGGCTTACATTGAAGCTTTAAGCCAATGTGTTCCGAGGCACTGGGGGTAACCATACTTGGTAGTGACATTGCCTAAGCATAGTAGTACAAAATGATATTTCGAAATTCCGAGCACAGTGAAAGCTTCACTTTGCTCAGGCTCTTTATTTTCCGTCTATAGGAAATACACTGTATAATGGTATGGGCTTACATTGAAGCTTTAAGCCAATGTGTTCCGAGGCACTGGGGGTAACCATACTTGGTAGTGACATTGCCTAAGCATAGTAGTACAAAATGATATTTCGAAATTCCGAGCACAGTGAAAGCTTCACTTTGCTCAGGCTCTTTCCGTCTATAGGAAATACACTGTATAATGGTATGGGCTTACATTGAAGCTTTAAGCCAATGTGTTCCGAGGCACTGGGGGTAACCATACTTGGTAGTGACATTGCCTAAGCATAGTAGTACAAAATGATATTTCGAAATTCCGAGCACAGTGAAAGCTTCACTTTGCTCAGGCTCTTTATTTTCCGTCTATAGGAAATACACTGTATAATGGTATGGGCTTACATTGAAGCTTTAAGCCAATGTGTTCCGAGGCACTGGGGGTAACCATACTTGGTAGTGACATTGCCTAAGCATAGTAGTACAAAATGATATTTCGAAATTCCGAGCACAGTGAAAGCTTCACTTTGCTCAGGCTCTTTATTTTCCGTCTATAGAAATACACTGTATAATGGTATGGGCTTACATTGAAGCTTTAAGCCAATGTGTTCCGAGGCACTGGGGGTAACCATACTTGGTAGTGACATTGCCTAAGCATAGTAGTACAAAATGATATTTCGAAATTCCGAGCACAGTGAAAGCTTCACTTTGCTCAGGCTCTTTATTTTCCGTCTATAGGAAATACACTGTATAATGGTATGGGCTTACATTGAAGCTTTAAGCCAATGTGTTCCGAGGCACTGGGGGTAACCATACTTGGTAGTGACATTGCCTAAGCATAGTAGTACAAAATGATATTTCGAAATTCCGAGCACAGTGAAAGCTTCACTTTGCTCAGGCTCTTATTTTCCGTCTATAGGAAATACACTGTATAATGGTATGGGCTTACATTGAAGCTTTAAGCCAATGTGTTCCGAGGCACTGGGGGTAACCATACTTGGTAGTGACATTGCCTAAGCATAGTAGTACAAAATGATATTTCGAAATTCCGAGCACAGTGAAAGCTTCACTTTGCTCAGGCTCTTTATTTCC
Organism: Anadara kagoshimensis; assembly: GCA_021292105.1. Classification (NCBI taxonomy): domain Eukaryota; kingdom Metazoa; phylum Mollusca; class Bivalvia; order Arcoida; family Arcidae; genus Anadara; species Anadara kagoshimensis. The sequence goes on along the minus strand of CM037861.1, from coordinate 69,753,984 downwards.
GTCTATAGGAAATACACTGTATAATGGTATGGCTTACATTGAAGCTTTAAGCCAATGTGTTCCGAGGCACTGGGGGTAACCATACTTGGTAGTGACATTGCCTAAGCATAGTAGTACAAAATGATATTTCGAAATTCCGAGCACAGTGAAAGCTTCACTTTGCTCAGGCTCTTTATTTTCCGTCTATAGGAAATACACTGTATAATGGTATGGGCTTACATTGAAGCTTTAAGCCAATGTGTTCCGAGGCACTGGGGGTAACCATACTTGGTAGTGACATTGCCTAAGCATAGTAGTACAAAATGATATTTCGAAATTCCGAGCACAGTGAAAGCTTCACTTTGCTCAGGCTTTATTTCCGTCTATATAGGAAATACACTGTATAATGGTATGGGCTTACATGAAGCTTTAAGCCACTGTGTTCGAGGCACTGGGTAACCATACTTGGTAGTGACATTGCTAAGCATAGTAGTACAAAATGATATTTCGAAAATTCCGAGCACAGTGAAA